>CM049407.1:7225000-7550000 GCA_026929865.2 Hyperoplus lanceolatus
ACAGTAGAGGGACACAGATGAAGGGAAATATGGGATAATTAAATATTATGGTTTAAGAGGTCTATTATTAAGTGTTGAGCAGGTGGAAATACTGTCCTGCTGTTGTGATATTATAGTTGAAGTCAGAGGAATGAGAAACACGTTTGGATTGTTCCGCCTTGGACCATATACACCAAATCTGTAAACAATTTCATATTGATGTGTCCAATATTTTTAATATTTTCCACTCTGGATCATATCATAGTATCATCAACACTTCCATTCCCCAAGAGCCACGTCACCTGCATGGCTAGAAATGATTGCACATTGCATTATATTTTCCATAACACACTCTACTGTTTTGCAAATTGCTGGGTGTGTTACTACCTTATTGGGAGACCAATGTCCGCCTGTACGGACAATGATTTGAAATGCCCATGTCAGTTATTGATTTTTTCAATTGATTATTATTGATTTTCAAACCAGTTTGCAGAATTGGAACATTTCACCATCAAACTGGTCCAGTCGGTATCAATGAAGAACCCTTTTCCACTGCACTATTTGCACACTACTTTTACTTTAAAAAATTAAGAAAACTATTCTGGATCATGCAGTCAACTGGGACACAAGCCACATGGCCACAACATCTCCTTATCTCTGTCCATGTTTCCTGTTTCTTTCGACTGTTATCTCAAAACACATTATTCTTATCCCGAGCCAATTAATATTAAAAACCAAAAGTCATCTAAACCAAGTCCTAATATCTGTAAAAGAAATTAGAAATCGTCTGCAGAGATAAGACGCTTTTGATGTCATAACGATACAATCTACAGCTGCTTCAGTGACTTTGAATTAAACATTTCATCCAAATGATAAAGTAACCGGAATGCACCCAGAAATATCCAGCAATAGCGTATGAATAGAATACATGCGGTCCATAAAATGTCATTGTATTTCTTTCTACTCTTAAATACACTATGTGAAACCCGAATTTTATAACAATGACAGCAGGAATAAAGGACAAAGATTATAAAGATAATTCTGACGATTGCAGAGGAAGACAAAACAACCTATTTGGTCAAATTTAGGCCTGTTGAGTGTCCGCATAGACAGGGAAAAGAAGAAGTTATGCTGATGTTAAATAGAACAAAGGGAATGTGGCGGATGTGGTTCAAGACGTAGAGCGGTCGTCCACAGATCACAGGGTTGTAACTTGTCAAAGGGCAAGACTCTGAACCCCAAATTGTCCTATTGGTTGGCTAGAACCCTGTGTGGTAGCCTGCTGCCATCGGTGTGTGTGTGTGTGTGTGTGTGTGTGTGTGTGTGTGTGTGTGTGTGTGTGTGTGTGTGTGTGTGTGTGTGTGTGTGCGTGTGTGTGTGTGTGTGTGTGTGTGTGTGTGTGTGTGTGTGTGTGTGTGTGTGTGTGTGTGTGTGTCTGTGTGTGTGTGTGTCTGTGTCTGTGTCTGAAATGTAAAAAAAAAACTGTTACATGCATAGGTGGGCAACGTTTAGCTGAATGTTTTATTTTGTTTTTAAGGTAGGCATTATAGAGCCAGGGCCGTGGCAAGGATTTTAACAATGCTGAGGTCAAAAGCCCCCCTGTGCCACCCCTCACCCAAAGAAACAATCAACTAGCCACTAAAATGTTCACAATTGTGTTAATTGATTTTTTTCCCAAGTGTATTGTTTAATTACACTTTCTGCTAATTGTATCGCCCTGCTTGGTCTTCTTACAACTTTTCCAAAGCTCCAGTTATGATAAACCCACTCTATTTTATTTAGTTTTTTAATTTAACTTTCAGCCTGAGAGAGTCAACAGACAGAAATCCCTCCTCATGTCATTAAAACGCCCCAAAAATATCCTGGAACAGTTGTGGGAAAATGACCTCAGTGTACTTAATGGTACTGTATAGCTGTGTGGCCTTGAGCACATATCTTTATACATTAACACTGTAGCCTGGGGCTATGACTAAATCATGTGAACACTTAAATTAAATTCACTGTGTAAATGGGGTTTGTAATAATAACACACAAACTACAACAGACTACCATGTCGTTGGGAAAGTGTTCATCTTCAAATCAGATAAAAATAAAAACACACTGTCATAGAGTCCATGAACTGCCACATAAGTATTCAGTGCCGTCTCGACCGCAGCGGCCTCGCGTGCTCTTGTGCCGCTCGTTGTTTTCATAAAGGGCAAAGCTCGGAGGCCCCACTGACAGATACAGAGACGTAATTGGAAGCGTCTGGCACTGTGTGTCAGCCTACAACCTCAGTGCTTCTGTCTACACGTACAGAGAGATTCCGACCTGTACACACACTTAAAGTCAAGTCACAGTATATCATGACCCGACGTCACAGGTTCCTGCTTTTACACTGATCTATTGGCTGCGAGAGACCGTGGGAGAAGGGAGTGGAAGGCCTGTCTGGGCAAAAAGGCTCATCCACATTGGGTTATGAAGTAGTGAAAGAAAAGAGAGAGAGAGAGAGATAGAGAGAGAGAGGGAGAGAGAGCAGGGAGGGAGAGAGAGAGAGAACTGTGAAGAAATTTCTATTTTAAATTTAGTTAGCCAAACAAGAAGCCAAATTTGTGTTATTTTAGGTTTTAAAAGTATGTATAATTTGTATGAAAGACGATGTGACTCAGAATTGTTTTTTAAGGAAAATCCTTAGAGGTTGTTGAGAATACTGTAAATCAACTTTAATGGAATGAGCATTTACTGAAATGTTCGATGATAGTTTAAATGTTTCACTCTGTTAATGCATCACAGAAAATTAAATTCGACCTGATTTGAATGTAAAAGTTGATATTTTACATCAATAGACAGTATTTACAAAGTATTAAACTTTCCCCTAATGTAAAGACTATCATTTGACTCTATCCTTTCTATTCAAAACCACTTCAGATCACAAAGGTCACTAGGTTATGTTGAGGTTTGGTAAGGTTTAGGCACAAAGACCATCCTAATTTGGAATAAAAAACAACAACATTACTTCAATAGGTAGGATGATGTTTATTGTTATGCTACAATAGTAACCAAATGGTCATGGTAAGGGGAGGATCTTGTCGTGGTCAAACGTTTAATGCTAGGAAATAGAAAAAATTAACACTGATCTCCGGAGGCAAAGTCCGTCCCAAACATTGTGTTTGATCGATCCGTCCACTCTGACCTACTCTGCTCCCGACAGAGTCATAATTCCTTTGGCCACTAGAGGTCTTTGTCATTCAAACGTAAACAAAGTGGTTTCTGGTGCACTTTGTGATTTATTTATTTATTTATTTTTTACAATACACTTATAATCACACAATTCAAAATTTTGCTACATATGAAAAGGAAATCCCAGATCTCTCTCCAAGAATTCTCCCTTCTTTTTTTTGTAATCTTGACACAGTTGTATAATGGAGATAACAGCGCAGACAGTCTGTCCTCAAAGGGACAGAGTAGTGTCTGAGAGAGTGTCACACCCCTACACATCTGGTCAATCGCTGCTCAAAGTGGGCATGATCGTCAGACGAGTATAGGATATTATTTTAGAAAGTTATGAATTTCTTTTTTAGAGAAAGCCACAACTTGATATCAATGTTGGAAAGTTGGTTGGAATCAAATGAAAGAAGGCATTTTTAGAGAAAGTGAAACCCAAACCAAAACATTGGGCTGAAATTAAATCCACAGTGTTGAAACAAAGTCATTTAATCTATCCTAAACCTGGAAGAGCTGACAATAATTTGGGTGAGGGGAAATTGTGTTGGAATCAAACATATATATAATCTTTTGTATTGTTTATAAACGTTGGCATCCTTTTTTAGGGTATTTAGGGAAATGTATGTGTTTATGTAGCCTATGATCTGTATATCCACAAACAATGATCATAAGAATATGTTGGCATATGAATGCATATTCAAATAGATTTGTATATATTGTAATATTATCTAATACATTGTGGGTTTTGCTTAATGCACACTTTGGGCTGATTTTTTTTTTTTCAAAAGCCATTCACACTGCACACTACAACATGTATTTGACATCTGTTTTTATGTAAATACACAGTGTCTTTAAAGACAAAAATCAAGCCCTCGCTGCAATAATAGTCCCCGGGATTCACGTTGTATTCTTTTATTTTGAACATTACTCATCCTGGTTGCTTCCTGGTTATCTCCGGGGGGAGAATCATCCAAGACAGCAGCCCGTTAACACCCTGGGCTATACACACACACACACACACACACACACACAGACACAGCGTACAACATTTTACAAGTGACAGACTTAGTGTGTCTCTTTTTTTATACAGACAGCATTACACTTTTGGCAAGACTCCCAAACATCAGACGGGATGGTACCAGCATGAGATGGGGGGGGGGGGTAACGCAGGACTAAACAACATGTGACACAAGCAGCAGCAGAGCCCAGCCATAAATCCCATCCGGGGCTCAGCTCGGAGAATGAGCAACAATGAGTGGCTGGAGTGAACGGCCAGATGTGGAGCGGTGCTGCTGAGGAGAGAGACAGATTTATGGCCTCTTCTTTAATGAGGTAACATCCTTTTCACTCATACGACTTTTAAGAACTCTTTTTTCTCCCTCTCTCTTTCTCTCTTTCTCTCTCTCTCTGTCTTCCACATGCACAAGAAAAAAAAGCAAGGAAAGGATGCAGAAGGCAAAGAGCTGGATGAGAGAAGACAAAAAAAACATCCCACTATGAGACAAAAATGTTGGATTTTTTTACTTATTTTTCTTCTGACGTCATCGGAGGTTAGCCGCTGCAGAAGGGAGTTTTGGGGAGTGACAGGGAGGATGTAAAAATAGAGTTATACTTTTCACAGCAATATGATGTATGCTTTCTTATTCTAAGGTGCATGGAAGATTTACAGTTTTTAATCTATGCAGTCGGTGGGAAAATGACAGACTATAGCCTAGCCACTCGTGCTTTTCTTGACATGTGCAGAATGTGTTTTAAAATCAAAACAAACTGAAGCAAATATAAAAGAAAAAGTCATGCTACCTGACTCCACCGTGATTTATAAATCGCTATGTATGCATTAGCAATATTCCGAAACCATCGGTGAACATGTCAAATGTATATGATTCCTACAGAGAGCTATTAATGTTTTTTTTTTTTTTTTTTACATTTTGGTCAAATGTACTGTCTAAGCACAATTTGTTTGTATTTATGTCTTATATAACAAGTAAAGGTGTTTTATTGTGGTGCTAATTGTTGTTAGCTTGCCAAAAACAGTGGGCAACCAATTTTCAACATTTAGAACACCATTTGTGTCCAGAATGCTTAGTTGTTGTCAATTAAAAGGTAATGATGGGATTCAATTGCTTTTCTTTTTCCACTTGAGTAGTTAAAATAAAGGGTATTTTAAATGGCGTCAAACAAAGACATAGACGACTAAGAAGCTAGCTAGTAGCATGTGATTAGCAGGCAGCTGGACATTCACACACTTTTATAGACTTATACTGTATGTACACTTGTTGTATTTATTTTCTATGTTACACGATTAAAGACTGAAGTTTTGTATTCCCATTAAAGAGAAAAAGTTCATGTTGTTAATACATTATTCCCTTTGGATTTAGGATGATAAAATGGCCTTGTTGTAACATCACACATTGAAATTAAGATCACAAGAAACTTGACTATTTTCTTTGACATGTTACATGTTTTTGTTGTGGTTTGTTCACATGTGGAACTAGATACAAACATCATGTGGCTCTTTTCCTTTGCTGAATTGATTTAGTTTAACGGTCGGCCTATCATAGCTGTCAGACATTGGGAGACCATGAGGCTTATGTTTAGTAACTCTTATTTAGTGTCTGTGTAATATGACATGAAAACAATACATTTCCTTCCAAAAAAACCTTCACTAAATATGGATTCAGACCACGTTTAAAAACAGCAGAGACAGAAGGCTGTGTTGGTCAGGCTGTGATATTTAATGCACCAGTGAGACAACAGAATAGGATCCAGGAAGTCCATGTTGGAGTAACACATGATGTGTTTCAGAGCTTATCACGAGCCAACCATCACACAAGGGGTTTTAATACTCACACGGAGGAGGGTTTGTACAACTCTGGAAAGTTATTACAGCGGCACCTGTTTTATCTTTTCGTCATGACGATCATGCAACAGTAGAAATACGCTGCTCATGTAATGCAACAGGAATGTATGCTAGCATGAACGTCATTGGCCGAAGCAGGCAGTGCATGTCTGGATGATGTTGCGTTGAGCCAGCTGCTTTACTAGAGGACTCTGCTATGGTAGTAGGCTACACCCCCCAACGCCCACCCACCCCCCTTATATGCTATGGGCTGTCTCACATAGCTCAAGTTGGTCTGAATGTGGCCTTACTGTGAAGCTGTCATGATGACAATGTATATTTTTGCCTCTCACTAGCCTTTCACTTTTAAAAGGTGAATTTCATATCAAGACTCTGATAGTAAAAAGTTAAGTTGAGTGTATTAGATTAGTTGTCAGGGACCATTCTAGGCCTACACAAACTGATCTCACAGAGAAAAGGTCCTTTGTACCAGATTATAGTAGTTTGCTCATTTTCGTCTGCAGGTCAACACAAAATACAACACATAGAATACAATAAAACTCTAAATACATATCATCTCACACCGCAGATACGCTACACATGAAATACCCAAATGAATGACTGAGACGTTTCACTCTGCAAACAGAAATGTAAACAACAGTCACTTCACACACAGATGCTTTGGACTTGGGGCCCCTTCCCTGACCCTCTTGGGCCCCTGGGCCTGTGGAACCCCTTTTAACTACTGATCCGTGCACATTTAGCACTACCAATAAAAACCAAGACGCGTTCTGTCACGGTACAATAAAGGGGATATATTTAAATAATCATTATTGAAAAGGAGCTTTTAGTTCTATCTGATCATGTTGCCCTGACAGTAACATCAACGTTACATGAGAGAATCCCTGCCCTCAGGATCACCTCATATCAAACTAATGCCTCCTCTATTAAAAGAAAATCCACAGGGGTGATTAGGGCCCCGGAGGCAGATTGCATCCTACCAAGCCGAAGGGGCCTCCAGCTTGTGTTTTTGCTGAGGCGGTGGGCGGCCATTTATGAGCTGCTAACATGAATGAAACAAGGTTTTAAAACAGAGTGGGTAACAGAGGATTTGTGTGGCTGCACTGGAGGTGCCTCCTGCGCGCCACACTAGGGCAGTTTGTGCTCGGGCTCTGAATGGCCGAGTCATCACCCTCTAACTCCTCTGCTCATTATACAGCCTCTCAACCTTCACTCAGCGCTGTTTGAACAAGCAGTGAAGGGCCCTATACTAGAAAGAGAAAACACACCAACGTTTTCATGAATGGGCACTGGTTGGGTCTGTCGGTCCCCCCTCTCAAAATAAAGAGAAAAAAAACATGGTGGGTAAATACTGCCATGGGAGGTTGACTCGGAGCGACAAGAGTCAAAATTGAATTTCCGTGGAAGTGATGTAATCCCCTGGCCCGGGTCAGACAGAGATGTTATTATCTTAATTTGGGGTTCATTAATCGCCCCGGTGTAGCGGGCTGATGACAAGGTTTCCACCTTGTCCCAGCTGCGCCGAGCTGCCACCTGATTTAGGACGGCTCCCTTGCCTCGGTATGTAAACCATTTGCAGCAGGAATGTATAAGCAAGCCGTAAAAAAAGGATTTGGCCTGAGACACATACAAGACGGATCATGCCGTAAAAACACAACGCGGCCTATCTCCACCGCAGCCTGGTCTATGACTGGGGCGGTCCTGTTGTTTTGGTGTGTGTGTGTGTGTGTTAGTGTGTGTGTGTGTGTGTTAAGGGGTGGGGGTGTGTATCATTGGTTATAGTTCTCACAAAGGGAAAGGGAAGCCCACAGGTCCAGAGTTCGGGGCCTTGTAGACAGGCCGTAGATTTGAGGAGGAGGAGGGTGAAGCGTGTTTAAAACTGAGAATGGATTATAGGCTCCAGAATGGTGTAATCCTTCTCACAAATAAACCATGTATAACGTACGAGTCTCCCGAGGGGGCTTAAAGGGAGGGAGACACCTTCACATGCAGCCAGTTAAAAAACACAACCTGTTAGTTGAGAGAGCAAATCATAATCCAGACTGAGATAAACCACGGTAACCTTTGTGACAGCAAGAGGAGCATGACACAAGGTGTGTCAAGTCTCTGCTTTCACTTCCATCAATACTTTGAAACCACAGTTAATAGTTTATTGCTTTTAAACGCAAATAAGAGCAGCAGATACCGTTGTGTAGATTCATCACAGGGTCTGAAGAAGAACAAAGCACGTATTCTTTTTTATGAAAGAAGAAAGAATGCATGAGAGAAACACTAGTGAGGAGAGCAACCAGAGACCGAAATAAAGTATAAAGTAGAATAATAAGAATAAAGTAGAGAAAAATACACAGTACAGATTTAAATGTAGAGATAAAGTGTACCATAAACATATAAAGTAGAATGTCAAATTGAGTTAAATGCAGATATAAGGTTGAGAATATATACATATATACAGAAATAAACATATCATCTGCTTGTCATTCTCCATGCATCGGACATATTTCAAATAAATTCTGAGTCTGACAGACTGAACATAAATTGAGGAGCAGACATCAAGCACAGATCACAGTTATGTCTCTAGAAGAATGTTGAAGAAACAGTGACTTAACCTTAATCCTAAACCAAACAACCCAATGCTAACTGTGGGGCTTCTTCAACATTCAAGGAGTGAAAGAAAATTACCTTTATAGTTTTCTTCAGCGCGATAACTGATTAAACATTAGAGCATGTTGGGATATTGAATTAAGGCAAATTGAGAGGTGGAAAGTAACAGAAGAAATGGAATGATCCTCCCACAACATTGACATTAATTCTATAGAGTGACAAAGATGTAATCACTCTTAATAACTTACTGTAATAATATATAAAGATAATATGATACATATGTGTTGTAATCAAGCCCACACATTTCTAAGGGCTTAGTTCACTCTGCACTTTTTCTCTCTTTTTTTATTTTTAACCTTTATTTATACAGGTAAATCCCATTGAGACCTAAGACTCTTTTGCAAGGGAGACCTGTTTTCCTTTCCCACATTACCATTCACACACACATTCATACACCAATAGCAGGCTAACTATCGACATTCACACGAGGCAAGGTGGGTGAAGTGTCTTGCCCAAGAACACAACAACCATGACACAGGTGGCAGGGCGGGGATCGAACCTCCAACCCTTTGATCATCAGCCGACCCGCTCAACCAACTGAGCCACAGTCGCCTCTTACTGATATTGATATGACCCTGATGGCAATTTCTGAAAAGGGAAACTTATCAAAATTTCACATTTTATTGATTGAGTTTTTAATTAAATTTTTTGCACATTTAATATCTCATCCATTGCGCTGTAGATGTGATCTCAAAGTCATCTCTACACTGCCACGTATGTGAATTGTGTAATGCCTACAAACAATAACATTTTATTTTTCTATTTTTAGTCAAAATATGAAATTCAGCCTTGAAAAACCCAAGATGTGTAATTGTGGAATGTATTTGTATATTTAATCCCACAAAAATGTCCAGAAGTATTACAGGACAGGAGGACATGCTGAGCGGTACAGTCTATTTTAAAGTCACAGCTATTTAAGACAAATGTGTTATTGTCAGTATGGTCATGGATGCATTGCGCATATTACTACTTGAAAAGAAGCAAACATGATCAAATAAATAATAATAGTAATCATAAATCAATAAAATCGCCATGGGCTTGGAAATGTAAAAATAGGTTTTGTACTTTTTCTGCTGCTTTCAACCACACGCCTGTAATTGGATTTTTTTGCGTGTGTACTGTCTTGTCACAGAAACCCAGGAAGAGAAATTGTCTCCAAGGAATGGTTAAAAAAAAAAAAAAAAAAAAAAAAAAAGTTAAAGTAGACAAACTGACAAAGTTCAGTTTGGATTTTAAAGTGTACCAGGCACAAGCACGTTTGAGGTTCAAAAATGTCAAGACTTGAGCATCTATCAAATTGGTGCGTTGCGTGTGTTTACCCCCTGCACCATCACATCATCGGACATGCATGTATCCAAGTCTTCAGTTCACTCTGACATGGGAGGTCCAAAGGTTTGCACACCGATGAAGGGTGTCTACCTAAAAACAACTTTGATTTTGTGTTTGTCTTTCTTTTTTCAAGACCAAACAAAGAAGAATATAGAAAATGGTACATAATTCCTTTAAGGTCAGTGTACTCAATGTGGTTAGACATGAAATCTACATTCAGGATATTAAAGACAGTGGTGGAGCAGCCGTCGCAGCAGTGGCATCCTGTAACTTTATGTTGTTGTCAAAACTTGACTAGCGTCCACCGCTGCTATTTCATTTAAAACACAGACTGGGTGCAGAGTAAACTACCTGTCTTGCTGTTCTGTGGTAGATTGTAATCGTTGTGTTTTAGGACTGAGGATGTGGATTTGATTTGTGGATGTAATCGTGCGTGCATCGTGCAGTCCTCTGGAGAAATTCACAATTTGGTTCCAAATGGGCCGGAGACATAGTGGGACTTTGTTATAATTTAAAAAGCAACACAATTAGGCCTCAAAGAGAATAGAACAGAAGTGCTTTCTCCGTTTCCTGATGACAATTTATGCCAGACTTGTGTCTTGACTAGAAATGCATCTGCCTTTTTTTAACGAGTGACAAAAATAAAAATGTAATAAATAAATAAATAAATAGAAGTAACTGTATCTAACTCCTCTGCTGCTTTTACATTTTGAATCTAATGAATATTCTTAAAAAATGTTTTGAGGAAAACACATAATTGATTTTTATAAGTCTGTTAAAAACACCTGAAGATCATTTATTTTTATTTCTAAAGGTTATGTAGTGAGTAATAGAGATTGTATAGCCCTTTGAGACCAATCCCATTTGATGCAATAGAAAATTGACTAAACATGATATGACCCATCCTGGAGTTAAACATAAAGTTCCATCAATAATTAAATAAATTAGTCTAGATTAAAGAAATTTGGTGCGCCCCAAAAAATTCTGCTTTAGACCAACTTAAAACTTTTTGATTATTTTTGGGTTCTTGCTGTGCTATAAACTTCTTGGTCATTTTGGGCGGTTTACAGATTTTCACAATTCTATCATGGTGGAACATATTGAGAATCTGTTTTGGTTGTTTTTCACTTTCTGACAGAACTTCAATCCCTACCTGTTAGGTGAAACTCTTCCTCTGTTTAGGAGTCAAAATGGCTGCATCAACAAAACAATGACATCACTCACCTGCAAGTCATGTACAGAGTGACAGCGGAGACTACAACCTAACAAACAATGTTGCCCCCCTTGGTAACCAGCAACTCCCTCACTTCCCAGCATCGCTCATAATTTAGCCTTTTGTTATTTAGATTGAGAATAACCGACGGGGTAATTCATTGGGCTCGGTGGCAGGCAGCACAAATGCTTCTCATGCAAATGAGGTAAATGTGTACACCAAATTACAGCTTGTCATACTGCATAACATAGGGGTGAGCGGGACGATCCGCAGCAGGCGCCCCGGCCAGACAAGGCGGAATAAGAAAAGTCTCCACGAGGCAAAGATGATTTCTTACTCTCCGAGGCTTGCTGTGTGATTGGATTAAAGTACAAATGTGTTTTTCAGGGGATAAATCAAAAAGCTTTTTATCGCTGCTGAAAAAAACTGGATAGGGGGATCCGGGGGGGATTTGGACCGGGAGCTGGACTCACCTCACAGAAAGATTTGAGTAACAATATGCACGTTTCAACAAAAAAAATCTCATTCTCGTGCTTTATCACATACTGTTCTCGTTTTTATTTTAGCTTTGTATGTAACGTACGTGTGTACATGCAGTCTAATGCATGGCAGAGGTCATGTGTTAGAAGCCCTGCCATAAAAAAAAAGCCCAAGGGGCAAGGGGTGGAGGGTGGGGGGGAGAGAGAGAAGAAAGCCGGGCTGAGGTGGGGTGAGGTGGGGGGAGGGCTGCTGCAACTGAGGCGTCTGTTTTTTCTCAGGAACGAGGCTGCCGAGCGAAGGCGACGTGGAAAAGCCAGGGAATGGGAAAATGGTGCAGCAGAGCGGCAGGATTGCGCCTGAGCCCGAGCTCCCAAATCCGGCACTCAGTTTTTACTAGACTCAGCTCCGTTGAGTTGAAGAAGTTATGCTCTGTTATGATACGCTGCATTCCGCTCAACTCTGACAGCTCCAACAGGTTTCTTTACAATATTTCATGAGAAGAAGAATTCTACCTCAAAACAATGTCAAACGATGTGGTCAGTGGTTTGAAAGATGTGAAAATATGAGTAAATTATAATAAATACAAATACAATACTACAATTAAGACGTATTGAGGTCAAGAGACGTAATGCAGCTAAATCTAGCGTGCCTGTACAGTGCAGGCTGCAGTACATGTTCGTTTTGAGTTGTCAATTTTCTCGCAAGCTGTTTTGTCTTTGCTTCAAGTAAACTGCAGGATTGAAAAGACCCAAAGTAATTCTGGAAAATGTAGGTGTGTAACATGTTGCTCGAAAATCAGTGATATAATTTGATTCAAGGGAAATACATTTTCAATTAGCATAACGCTATGGCCCCATTCTGGTCTTTTCCCAGCTCTTTTGGTCATCACATGATAATATAGGTTTACAACCAAGGATTCTTCACCTCGTAGATTCATTTGCCAATTCATATTCTTGATTAATCGATTGGTCCATAAACTGAATAGAAACAAGTGAAATATAACCAACAATATTTCCTAAAATAAAAAAATCAAATTACTTATAAATTATCCCAATTACTGAATACATCCTGGCTCGAAAAATAACCTTTGACCTAAACTCAACTTTGATTTTCACCTCCTTTTCAATTTCTACTTTTCTTGTCAAAAAAAATAAATAAATCATTTTAGACTTTAGGTTTTCTTCACAACAAAAAAAGAAAAAGAAGAGTTACGTGGTAGATAATGTGATAAGTGTTTGACAACTTACCTGATGTCATTACCTCTTATGTTGCTGAAAGCAGAAGGCTGAAACAAAGACCAGGTCCTTTTTTTCCCTTTAGACAGCGTTTGACCCGGCTCTGAAGTCAACACTGTTGCTGGCTGGCTGGCTGGCTCTGTCCATGAGGGGTACCGGGGGGTCCACTGGCACCAGCGGGGCTTAGCCCAGATTGACCCCCAGCCTCTCATCTGCCTTTTCCCACAGGAGAACTGACCCACAAAGCACTCACGCTGTAGATTTATGTCCGAAGCCTTTAGAATTACACCCAACAATTCTCTGTCATCTCTGTCTGAAGTTGTAATTTAAAGTAGTAATCGTTATCCTACGAGAAGGTTAGCGTTATCAGAGTTAAATAGATTCAGGTTAGAAGTTGCTTTCAACACAATGCTCCTAGGTGGTCCTTCTGTGGGGAAAATAACTTTACTCATATGTTTTAGCAGCAGCGAAACAGCATTCTGTGAGGAGTAAACAAGAGTTGGCAAGAGCAGCGTCATGCAACAGGCCTGAGAAAGCAGATGCTGCATACATTCTACGGAAGTGAATTAGGTAAACGAGAGAAAATAAATTAGCTGAGATTTCTTTTTTTTCATTATACTCTTTCAAAATGTAGACAATTAAGTGGAAATACAATTTTGTGAATAAAGTCAAAATCCTTGGTCAGGAATAAACTCCACAGTTCAACCCGGGTGAGCTGGAAGATGTTGACAGATTCAAACTTCCGTTTTACCGAAAACGAGACATTTTCTAAGCAAGACGTTTTTCTTATTGATCCCGTAAATTCTAATCCGTCAACATCTTTTCAACTTCACCGCAGTCTTGACATTTATTTTCTCTACATTTCAACTTTTTTCTTGAAATGCATTATAAATAAGTAAAGGAATAAAAGAAAATACATATATCATAATTGTTTCTTTCTCCCATGATACTCCTCTGTAACTTTCACATATCTTTGTGTGAGTGATTGGTGTACAGAGAGCAAGGTCTCCAGATTCTCATTTGATATGTGATGAAGCTAAGCTACTGCTAGTCTTACACTGCAGTTTCTCAAATGGCCACTAGGAAACTCTAGATGTGCTGAAACGAATGATCAACAATACATCATTGCAGTAGAGGTGCATGAGCACCAAAGTTCAACATGTAAATGTGCCAGATTTAGCCATGCAGGCTAATTTTCATCTGTAGTATCTGACATATTAACTTTTCAGACCAAGATTTTACATATAAACATATGATGATGTTTTTTTATGTATAATATTTTGAACTGCGGTATATGATATCATTCAAATCAGCTTCCCAACCGTAAAAATGTCACATATTATATTGTATTGGCAAAAATAAAAATACAAAATGTTTGCACAACGATTTGATATTTTCTGTGTAACACTATCTAAACTTCCCTGCAACTGATCATTTAATTGCAGATGACTAATTCCACCTCATTCGAATACAATTCTCCTCCCGGCATCCATGATACGCTCCTTCCACCTCAGTAATACTTTCTTTGGCTGGAAAAGGTCTGGGGTGAAGGAGCCTTAAACGTGTGAACAAGTTTCAGTTAAAATCCAGTCTCTGCCGCCTCGCCCCGCGATGCTATCCCATGCTGATAATGTAAAGGTCATTCCATCAGCCCCGACAACAGGATACGGTTTATGATAAGCATCCAATCAGAGCTCACGTTGCTGTGATAAGCATCCAATCTGAAGTCTGAGAGCTTGTCGCTGCATTCCACAGGCTGATCTGACACTATCATGAGGCCTGATGCCGGGCCCGGGACACCGAGCTGTGAGGCTATTTTAGGCTCCAAGCAGATAGCAGGGAGTTTGAACACAGCTCAGACAAACTGCACTGCTGCACTTACAACAAAGGTATGTTATATATGTTTTATTTAAACCCTGCTTCCATTTCTGGTCTAAACTGACCTTCTAACATGTCCAGTGGAACTACACTTGTTAAAAGATCACGTGTTACAATTCATGTTATATTGCATGTTAAAACTTGAGTTCGCATCAATAAACTGACACCAGACATTTTGCCCAATGGCTATTCTTAATTCAGAAAAAACAACTTTGACTGCAAAGTAAAACTTCCCAGAGGTTATAAACCTAAACACCATGTCAGTGTCTCTCCCTGTCTTTATGTGTTCATTTTGCGTAAGTGCTTTCTTGCAAAAAAACAAGTCTTACTACTTTGTGTAGCCAGGAGTTGATAATTACTAGTCTGACAATTGCTGTTGATGTATTTTGAAACTCAACATTCTCACGTCGACGGCCTATACCCTATGATGTGCACTTACATACTGTATGGAGCATGGGGACATGTAAATGTAAAAAGAGCTGCCTTAATGACATTCATCTATATTCAGAAATCTACCCAACACCTTTTTTTCAAGGCTACTCAACCACAGCCTACTCTTAATATCTACCTTAAATAAATAAGGAAACAGTAAAGTCTGACGATCTCGTGTTCTCCTGATATTGTAAAGTGAACATTTAAAAGAAACGGTACAATAGGTATAGGTCCAATAATTAGCCTGATAGGGTACATTGTCTCTTGGGTGACAGTAATGGATCCCTACTGTACCCCTTTTTCTGTGAGTGTAGGGTTCATTTGAAGTCATTTTTGTGTTTACCTGATTAATGTATGTCAAAGATTCACTCTTGTTTACCCTCTGATTACCACCAATGTATGAGAAAAATTTCAGCTAAAATCTCGACAAAGACATGTATAATAATTATAATATCGGACAGTATCGGTATCCGCCAATATCCAAATCCCAGATTCAGGAATCCGATCGTAGTGAAAATTAGTGGATGGTTGCATCTCTAATCTTTAAGAAATAGCTTTTTTTCATGATATTGGATTGTGTCCATATTGTGAGTGTGTGTCTTCCACTACTTCAATACTCTTTACGGCCAAAAGTACATGTGGACACCTGACAGTTACAGCCTTTGGCAACTGTTTAACATCTCATTCCAAATCCATGGCCATCAATCTGCTCCTTTAACAGCCTCAAAGACAACAAAGATATTGGAAGCTGACTGCAGGGATTTCTCTCCCATTCAGTAACAAGAGCATTAAGTGAGGTGGTACAACATTGATATTGGGTGATAGAGGCTTGGCTCACAGTCAGTATGTCAGTTCATCTCAAAGGTGTCAGATGGGGGGGCTGACGTCAGGCCCAGTCAACTTCTTCCACACCAAACTAGGAAAACCATTTCTTTACGGCGCTGGCTTTTGTGCACGAGGGGTGTTGTCATGTTCAAGCAAGAAAAAAGAGGGCCTTTCCAGAACTGCTGCCACAAAGTTAGGAGCAGACTGTTGTCTAAAATAGCATTGTATGATGTAGCGTTAAGAGTTCCCTTAAGTGTAATGAGGAGCCTAGCCCAAACCGGGAAAAGCAGAGCCAGACCAAAGCATTAATGTGTACAGACGACCACCAAGTCTGCTCACATGACGTAGAAACCTTGTTGATACAATTACTCTACCGACATCCAACCATTCTTTAAAGGAATAGTTCAACAATTGTTTTGCTTTTTGCTATGGCGACAGAAAACCGTTCCTGGAACTATGCGTGAATTTTTGATTAAGAAATGGGCATAGGTAACCAGGAAGTGCCTGTGGTGGCTGGTTTCCCTCCAGTATTTGATTCTGAAATTACATAAAGTGTAAAAATATAGAGCGCAACATAACGTGGTAAATAAGCAAGTCCCAACAAGCACAGAGGAGCATTTTGTGATGTTGTAAAGTTTATCTTTTGACCGGCTTCTCTATAACTACCTGTGTTTGAGCTAAGCTAACCTGGACGACCGACCTTTGCCCATTTCTTCATCAAAAATGCACGCACAGTCACAGTAACGGGTTCTGTCACTTTGTCTTGAGCCGGAGAGTGAGGCAAAAAGTAAAAAAAAAAAAAGTTCAACTATTCCTTTTAGGGGTTGTAATTCTTCCTCCCAAAAAAACAAAAGAATGGATAACCTCTGGTGAACATTAATGCTCTACATATTGATCTCGTAAACAGAACCAGGTGGAACGGATCTGTTTGTCGGGCCAAAGACAGATGCAAGACTTTGGAAACAGAACAAGCAAATCCAGCAGATTTCTGTGATTATCATATGGTGTGTCGTAAACTACCCCCAGGCCTGTCTGTGAGGACATCTCCAGCCCTCCATTTCTCTACCTGTAGCAGGTATATACATCCATCAATGGACCAATACATGTCCTTATGGCACCGTGGGCAGAGAAAACCCTTTTAGCCTGGGTGGCCTAGTTGGGGAGAGGAAAAGCACTTAATGTCGCTTCCTTACTTCACCTCTCCCAAAGCTCACGCCAGGTAAAGCTAATGGCCGACTCCACATCTGTGGGCCAGTCACCGTTTTAATGAGAGAGAGCTGAGTATGAATGGACAAGCAGGAACTTTAACTAGCTGCCTCTGCCATTAAGAGCCTGTGGGGCAATTATGTTACCAAGCACAATGACCTCAACGCCACTACAGAGTGTTTCTATACACAACAGCCTTCACACACACACACACACATGCATGTCTCTATTTGTTGTACCATATTGGTCTGAATATAAGACAACCTGACTTTTTTTGGACCTCTTTCGAGGGGAAAAAACCTGTCTTATATTTGGACAAATACGGCATTACATAATTGAAAGATTTGTGCGACATTTCGGATACGTGCTTTATAACATTAATATATGCAAGAATGTAAACCTCTTGATATTCCTCTTAAATTCCCCCTTGGTTTATTTTATTTTATTTTGCTTTAATTCACATTTTATAAGAGAGAGAGAGAGAGAGAGAGAGAGAGAGAGAGAGAAAATTATTAAAAGAGATAACGCAGAAGAAAATTTGATTTTAAAATTGAAAAGTTACATAGACCAAAAAATAATACACAAATTTGCAACAAAAAAATGTGATTGCAAAAGTATTTATTTCACCAATGTATGAAAAAGCTCAGCATACGGTTAACGTTCTTAATCTGCTTGTTCCCACATTTCACTGAAACTCCACAATGCTTACACTGCATAAGACACCATGCTTTCATGTCCGCACCAATATTACATTAGATTACTTTCGATTACAATCACATGTCCCTCTTGTTCAGGTTAGTGTACACTGCAATGTTGATGACATAATTAAACCAGTCAATATGTTTTCATTTAAAAACATTGCTATGTTATATTAAAATAAAAACTGTATGACAACGCAATTCTTCACAGCACCTTACACTTACACCTTATGTAAAATAAGGAACAACATTTTCTAGATATGCTTACCCAAAGACACTTACAATACATAAACTTGCCTTATTAAGTATATATACGATAAGATAAGATCAATTCGATTACAACCTATGAAATTAAACTTGACCGGGAAACAGTTGTTAAAAAGTCTATTGTAAGCAACCATTCACGGTCTATACATGTTCATCCACAGTCAGAGCTCATCAAACCTACATTAAATGACCTGTTTCATTGGACAGACGTATGAAAGTATCTCATTCCCTTTCAGGTTCAGACTCTTATTTCCCACTTGATAGAATATTGAGTGAAGTGTTGCAGCCTCTTTGGTGTTAAAGTGCTTTTAGAGAAGTCGGTCCCTGAACCGTCTCCACCTCTCTCTTACTTTCTCTCAGGGTCAAACCTTTATGTCCATGTTTTGACTGTCAGCCTTTTCTAAACCCTCTGGGGTCGTCTGACACAGAGCAGCCACCCTCTGTTAAATCTACTGCTGTGAAATCATTAGAGCCCGGCCTGCCGGTGGTCCACCACCACCACCAATCCAGAGCATAGGACCCGCCTGAGTGTGTGTGTGTGTGTGTGTGTGTGTGTGTGTGTGTGTGTGTGTGTGTGTGTTTAAGCTTGGTTTGATACTTTTAAGTAGTCTAGCATAAAGAGAGGATCAACATGAACAACAACAGATTTTATGCTTAACTGGGTGTTCTTCTGGTATAACTCCTGAGTAATAGTCAACAAAGAATTCATAATGGACTTGAACATTGACACAGTGTGTTAATTCTGTGAAATTTGTTAATTCTATTCTGTACACATCCACACCATTTTTTTGGGGTAGTTTTTCCTTGTTTTGAATCGAGGGTCAAAGAACAGAGGGTATCCCATACTGGACAGATTGTAAAAACTCTCGAGGTAAATACTGTAGTTAGTTGTGATATTGGGTTGTTAAAAAAAATTTGACTTGACTTTAAAGCAACAATATGTAACATTTTGGTCTGGTGCACTTTGGTGCCATCTAAAGGTCTCTGAGTGCAACTGCACTGTTGTTAAACACAATTTGGGATGTTACCTCAATTATGAGATTATCATCTGGACAAAATAAAGCTCTTTCTATTAATACAACCACGTTATGAGATTGTCAGATAATTTACCAATTGTAATAATCGATTAATAATTTGAATTCATTTTTCAAGAGAAAAAACAAACATTTTGTGGTTCACATTTCAGAGTGTGAGGACTTATATTTTTTTTAACAACTGAATATTTTGAGGTTTGGACTGATGGTCAGACAAACAAAGTAGCATGAATTCCTCACCTTTGACTCTGGTGCATTTTGATGGACATTTTTTATTTTAATTCCATAGAGTAGACCCTGTACATTTAATCTTGTGTTTCTTTCCTGCACTGCACACCTCCCAAATATCACCTGTCAAACAATCAAGCATGGCATTTTTCTGACATATAGGTTTCTGTTGCTTTCATATATTTTCGTATAACTAACAAATTACTGCTGCTGTAACAACAGAGGATAACTATTTCCCTAGAACTGCCACACCACTAGCAACTACCATGAATAAGTGATTGGAGTAGAGTCATACAACTGACATTCATTTATATTAAAAAGTGCCCAATCACCACTACTGTTGAACGTGTAGTGTCCAAATGACTTGTCAAACAAAACAAAGAAAAAAGTTTAAAAGGTTGTTAAAGAGAGTGTTGGACTTTATGTCGGTTTACGTCCCTTCATGCCGTCTCCGTCACCTCTGCGCTCCGCATTCCAGCCGTCCTGTTCTTATCTTTATTGGCTGAGGACGGGCAGAATTACAGCAGTTTTTCGAGGGACAAGTTTCTGGTGCTTTGACACACGGATGGACCATAGATAGCAGACGTTCCATGGAGACGACAGACACTTATCGATGGATAAGCATGAAAGCAGAGAATAAAATATACAAGCAAGAAGAAAGCAGCTTCTGAAAAAGTAAATTTCTTTTTTCCTTTCTTTTTTTCTTTGTTGTGTCCAGATAATGAGACTGGACGAGAAAGGGAGAGATAACTGGAAAGGAAAACTGTTTTGAAGTGGCCGTAGTAAAAGTAAATGGTCTGCTAAAGCTCCCGATTGACAAACAATAAACGGTCTGGTCTCAAGTCTCCACTTGAGAGTTGTTGCTTTTTTTTGGAAGAGTCCGCTTAGACTCAGAGCCTGATGTGTGCATTTATGCAGAGAAAACCCTGTGTTATTTACTTTGGATTAGTATATTACATTATGCTACATTAAAAACTATTCTAAAACTATTTGAACACACCAATACATGCTCCTACCAAACTGATCTGCAACTCATTTTACCAAACGTAACAAAGGTTTGTTGTTATTTTGACAAACATGCCAAGTCATAGTTCTCTTTACAAGCCATAGATATTACTGATAACGCATAGCCACATCACCCATGTGTGCTACATACCATCAGTAATACAATACAGTCAGTTAAACTCATAATTGCACGTGGGATGTTTAAATGACATCACCTGCAGTTGGTTCATATTTCACAAAAGAATAAGTGTGAAAACAGCTCAGAGACATTAGTTTGAGTTCATCTCAGATCCTCCATCAGTGCATGTTATGAGCATCTCATATTCAAGTTGCATTAAAAAAATCATCAACTTAGAAGCTCGAAAGGGTTATTCGATGAATTTAAAACCACTACAGACTAAAACTAAAAGACGAAAAAAATGACAGAAAGCAGACATATTCAGATGACAAACTGTGACAAAAGAGTTTGCTGAAGGTTATTTAATTTGTAAAGTACATAGTAAGAAAACAAAAATTCCCCAAGGGTAATCTTAAGGGGTCTGTTCACTAACAATTACTTGTAAAATAAAACAGACTTTCTAACTTAATTCTAAGGGTATCTATGTCCAGGTTTTTGAAATATCGAATGTTAATAAGTGCTTACAGGAATGAAAAATGACAGTTAAAAATATAAATCTACATCAAAGCACCAGAAACAATGTCCTAATCTGGATAATCCACAGAGCGTTATAAACAGTTTGTTTGGTCAAAGAAATATCAGTTGAGGACACAGTGTTGACAGCATATTCTGTGGATGATCCAGAGTCACTTAATTGTTTGTTTTTTATATAAATGCAATTTTTCAATGATTTGTGTTCCACACATGTCCAAAAAACCCTAACTATATTTGCATGACTGGAGGCAAATCAAATTTGGATTATTTTTTTCTTTAATTCAATTAGTTTGAAGTGAACTGAGCCTTTGACTAACTGAGTGTAGGTTATGGCAAATTTGACAAGCAGAAAAACTATAGTCGGTGAAGTTCGAAATTCTGCGCGAGCAGAAGTACATTTTTCAATGTCTGATCTTATTATTCCAATTTCTGATGGAGAATTTCTCCAAAAACCACCGCCTGTTATGTTGACGGGACGAGACAATAGCTCATTTTGACCTTGAATAGGCAAAAAAACAAGCAGGTTTTGTATAAAATCAATGGAAACGGTCATTTTTAAAAAGCATCTTAGGTAGCCTACCCTGTATTCCTCCATTTTAGGGCGGGCCCAAAGAGGCCACTGAGTGGGGTGTCCTTTCCCATCAGGCACTGGGGCCTCTGAGGGACTCCTGGACTGTCATGGCATGACCCACTTTTGCCCACATTTCCCAGAACGAGGAGACGCCGCCATGTCTAATTGAACCCAGTGATTTTAATTAGCTTTGCGTGACGGCGTCGATGCACTCCAGAAGGTGGATATAGGCTACATACTGTAAGAAAGCCCCCCCTGTGTGATAAACAGTCCAGGATATGAGTGTTCTCGGCATCGTTTTCCAAGCTGAGCGAGCTATGGCTTTGAATCAGGGGGAAGGATATTTGTTTGGAAATGTAGAGTTGAGGGTAAGCACTCTGAAGAGGAGGGAAGCAGTGTCTATTGAAAAATTCTACATGATGACACAAACAATTATGAGGGGAATTCATAACACGGCCAAGATGGCTCCCTAGTATATGACCTATTTTGGATGTTTCCCCTGGCAAGGCAGCAAGAAGGGGGGAGAGAGAGAGAGAGAGAGAGAGAGAGAGAGAGAGAGAGAGAGAGAGAGATGACTGGAGTCTATTGGGGTTGAAAGTCAAAAAAATGAAGAGACTATTACTGCCGGCCAGGTCTTTCAGCACCTTCCGGCGATAGCAAGTGAAGAGGAAAAAAATATGTAGATCAAAAAGGGAGAAAGGTTCTGGTTAAAGGTTTGGTGCAAAGTGATGCGTTGAGATTGATTAGGAAAGAATGGAGAGAGAGAGAGAGAGAGAAGTGTAGGAGAAGACCTGGAGGAGAGAGTGATAGAGCAAGGGAGAAGGAGAGAAAGAGTGAGAGAAAGGAGGAGGAAAGGGGGGAAAAGTATGACCAGTATTGTATTTCATCTCTGTGTAGTGGACGTCTTAATCAACAGTGTCAGGTTTTCTTTCAGGAGGCCGCATGGTGTTCTTCACGCTGACAGCGAGGTAACATGTGAGTGGCAAACTGGACAGGGAGGAGGATGTGCCCTTCATACCCCGTTCATAAGCAACACCAGCTTGCATGAAAAATATGTAAAAATTATAAATAAATAGCATGGTTTTAAATGCCAACTTTCATGTGTTGGATTAAAACGTGGGCTGCAGTTGTACTGTGTCACTGCTTGTCAGTCACATGTGAAGCACAACAACAAGCCTGTGTGAAATGTTCAAAGAAAATTGCAAAAGTGATGAAATGTAGGAGATGCAGTTTGGTTTGTGCAGGACACATCTTAAACTTGTCAAGTGTCCTCCCCCACAGAACGTTAAAAATAAATTGCAATCATATTAATAATCTTTCGTATTATATTAGAACTTTACACATCTGAGTTCTGTATGTTTTGCAAAAATACATTTAAATTCAACCACCAGGCGGTTAAAAACATTACAGTATTACAGGAGTATTAGAGAGGCACTAAATGATAGAGGAACCTCAGAGACACTGTGAGTCCCATTATGGGCTTCATACGTATACTGTATGTAGCTGAGATGTCGTCAGATGATGTGTTATTCATTACTAACTTTTTTCAATTTTGAGTTTAACTTGCAATATAATTCGTACTAGAAACTTGCTTTTTATGTCTCTTAACTCATCTGATTAATTTGGTTAATCTTTTATGATCCTTTTCCTCAGTCATTGTTATGTCTGTAATGTTATTGTTTTGTTAAACATCTTATTTTGAAAACTGACATTCAAATACAGGCTATTATCAAAAAACGTTATTATAATAATAACAACATCACAAAAAAAAATACTTCAGTCCTGCTTTCAATGTGTGACTCAAGTAAACGTCATGCAGTGCACTCCAGTTTCAAAAGTAACATGCACATTAATAGGACTGGCTCCCTTCAGGGTGTGAAATTAATGATGCATTAAAGTGCAAGCAGCATTTTAGTGTTTTTGCAGCTCCAGGTGGCGTAACCCTCTTTGAGTAATTTGAACTATGAGTCAATCATTTTTTTTACTGTTAAAACTGAATCTGCAAAATTCACTATGCCTACTAGCTCCACTCCGACAGAAAATACGTGTGAAGCCGAACCAAATGTAAACACTTAAGTTCCATTGTATCAAATATATCGGGTCATGCAATTTACCATATGAACTTTACATGTATAATATAACCATGTCTGCAGTGGTCTATTTGTATTAGAAATTAATAAAAAAGAATTAATATAACATAAAAAGGGTGATTGCTTCAGATATTATTGATATGAAACAAGATTGATTGATAGAAATTGAGAATGTATATAAATAGTATAGTTATATGAAAGAATACAATAGGAAAAAGGAAACAAAAGCATTAAAGTATAGGCCTACCATAAGACGCATTGGAATATAGTGGGAGTATTTCCGTGCAGACGACTGTACATGCGTGTAAAATAAGGGACATCAAGTTGTGACTGATGATTATTTATTGTAACACGGGTGGACGGTGAAATATGCTGCAAACTGCCGTGCTGTAAACAGTGAGAAGGCCAGGAGAGCTTTTATGGAATACATGTAACCCTGCTGGAGCTGTGACACCTTCTGATTTATGGCTGTATTTAGATAAGACGCGCCCGTAAATGGTTTCTAAATAGCGTCAAGGTCATGCAATGTAATGGGATAATGTTTTTAGGCGATGAAGATAAGATGATGTGTTTAGTGTGTGAGGAGCGGTGGGAAATTAATGCGCAGATAATGCCGCTACGGGCCCCTTTGCCTTATACTGCTAACGGGCCGTGGACTGTGTCTGTACCAAAACTACCAAACAATTCATCAAACTGTTCATTTACACTTTTTCCAGAGCGCTGTGACATTTACCTTGTGTTATTACTGGAAAAGGAGTGACTCTGATAATGCACGCACAAAATAACTAAACGTGAAAAATCATAGCTGATCTTTAAACAAGCAATGATGAAGGAGCATGAATCAACACATTTAATTGGGATGGAGATTTAATTTAATAAGTTTAAAAATATATATACCAAATGTTTCATTTCATGTTCTTTGTATAATGAATGCGCGTTGTGCTAAATGAGACAATGCAATCTATCGAAACGTTTCGTTTTTAAAGACGGAGGTAGTAAGCTTCAATAAATAAGCTTTTATATGATTAATGGGGATTAAAACGTCTTTTTGCAGTCAGATAAAACAGAGGGATAGTTTTTCTTATCAGTTTTTTTTTATTAATTTCATGTGCGCAACTTCAAAACATTAAACTGATAAATTAAATCCCTGGTTTAAAATTCCTACTGTATTCATAAAGTTGAATTATCTGCATGGTCAACCAGGACTGAACAAAGAAAACAACACAATGTAATTATTGTCATTACGTACTTACAAAACACACACCTAATAAACAGCCGTAACAAAACAGAGTCATGCGTAAGGTATGTGCGTAAAACCTCTCCAAATCAAAAATAAGAAACTTGAACCAAAAATAATAGTTATTTAAAATAAAAAAATATATACACAGCATGATGGATTTTAAAAAGTATCATACGTGCACATTGTTGTAACTTGCACCCAACTCTAATAGCAAATTTGCTCCTTGTGCAGTGCCGTGAGATTGGCACCATTGCGCATGTTATTGCAGACCTCTCCAGACACTCCTCCTCCCATCCTGGGTGCGTTCCTCTATTGGCTGCCTTCTTTCCACGCTCACATCCAAACCATATAAACCTGGGGGCCTCACACCTTCACCGGGGTCAAATTTCTTGAGCAAATCAGAGTATAGCTTCTTCGGCAAAACGAACACAAGCTGAGAACCATAGCGCTTCGCCGAGATTTTGCTTCCCGGAATTATACACCCTTTTTTTACGGCCTATTTCCCCTCGGCTGAAATCGCTTTCAGAATGACGATGATGTAAAAGTTCGTGGCTACGTTCGGCTTTACTCGTTTAATGCATTCAAAGGAATACATATTCAAGTCGTGAATGAGTTCTGTTGGCTGCACATCCCCGAGCAGAGACCGTTTTGGGGCAGCAGCAGTAACAGAAGAGAGAGACCGAGGGCGAAGGAAAACACTGCAACGAGCATATTTGTTCCCCCGCTCAAGATGAACCTCATCGGGGGCTACCAGCATCATCACCACCTGATGCACGAGCCCTTCCCGTTCGTGCAGCGGTGTCACCAGGATGCGCCGTACTTCCAGAGCTGGGTGGTGAACCACGGCGAGGGACCGCCAGAGTTTCAGATCCAGGCGCCCTACCCGTCGGCTGCGGAGCTCGGAGCGCCCGGAGCGACGCACGACGGCCGGCTGGAGGGTCTGCAGGCCGGCATGGGAAAGAGGAGGACGTCCGGGCCAAAGAAGGAGCGCCGGAGGACCGAGAGCATCAACACAGCGTTCGCCGAGCTGAGGGAGTGTATCCCCAACGTGCCGGCGGACACCAAACTGTCAAAGATTAAAACGTTACGCCTGGCGACCAGTTACATCGCCTACCTGATGGACGTGTTGGCCAAAGACTCCGGGGAGACGGAGGGCTTTAAGGCCGAAATTAAGAAATTTGAAAACCGGGATATGAAAAGGAAACGGGAGCCGGTGAGTTATGAGTATAGAAACGTCCGAGACTTCCACGTTGATCAAAGTAGGCTAACTCCGAAACGAAAACAATTTAGTTACTCATTATTTCACCTTTGTGGGAACTTATAGCCTACTCGATTTAGAAATGTGTTGCTGGCAAGACAAGTGTGTTAAAATGAAAAGAGTTGTACAGTTAGGTTTAACAATGTTAACTTCACCCCAAAGTTTAAAAACAAATATAACCCAATATACCTTACCTTATATAAAACAGGATCTGATTTGTTCTCAAATTTACATTTTTTTTCCTAATCTGATTAGTACTATAATTTGCTAGTTATAATTTGATTACAATTACATTGTATGTTGAGCCAATAGTTATTATAGCCTATTGTATAAAGGTAGCCTATTATTATTTTCACTATACAAAACTAGATGATCCACAAAAAATAACGCTGGAGCTCATAACCTTGCTCTACTAAAAACACACTTCACCTCAAGAAACAATAAGCATTTTCTCGAACGGTGAAGTTTTGATTTTATAAGCTAGTCAGATTTAGACCTTATATTTTCATAAACACTAAATTCACTGAGTCACTTTATTGTCTGTTTTGTAACATGTTTTAAATATGTAGTCTAATGACGACTTGGGGTTTTATTCTCATATCAAACAATTATACTCAATGTAAATGAAAGTCAATAACGTTTCTGTTTGCTATAGGTCAGTAGGCCTATTTTAAACCTCAGAAGTAAATGTCGTATTTTAGCTTATAACACGACCATTCTGTTATTAGTAAAATAACAACAGCTTTCTTGAATTAATAGGCTAAATGTGCATTGTTATTTAATATCAAATGTAATATTAGTTATAATCTTGTTTCATATTTGGTGAATGTTTTGATCCATGTTTCACTGACTTTCACTTTTAATGAGATCCAGTGATGTCATAGCCTCTGATTGCGTCATATAAACAGCATGACCGGACTTTCCAGTGTTATCAGACTTTCCAAGGAGTAAACTAAAAATATGCAGCCTATGCAGAAATGTGATGAAACGGTGCAAAAGCCCTCTCCGAGAAAAAAAGCACATTGCCGTTAACTCGCACGAGAAATAAACTAAATTGTGCAGAATTGTGAGGTCCCTATATTTTTTCTCGCCCCCTGCTAATAATATTGTGTGTATGTGTGTGTGTGTGTGTGTGTGTGTGTGTGTGTGTGTGTGTGTGTGTGTGTGTGTGTGTGTGTGTGTGTGTGTGTCACAGACCGACGGCAGCCCGCAGGAGACATCATTAGGGGCCGAGAAGAAGGTGAAGGGCCGGACCGGCTGGCCGCAGCAGGTCTGGGCTCTGGAGCTCAACCAGTGACCCTTTCCCTAAACAACAACGACAACAAACAAGAGCGTCATCACAGACTCTGGATCAGATAAAAAACCACTGACTGACTGACAGAACTTACACACACACAGACACCGCTGTGCACGTGCAACCATGCGCAACATAACGGGAGAATTAATTAAAGGACAACGTGGAGGTGAAAACACCACAGTGGAGCAATGGACACTTGGTTGATGTTCTTCATGGTGTGTGATTTCTGACGCACAGACACACAGATCTGACTGAAAGGAGTTTGATATTTGTGGTATTTCTGTTCTTTTTGTGTGTGTAGCCTATGTCCCGCCCTTCTAGTAAGGCCTGTACCCATTGTAGACCAGATGTTGCCACGGTGTCAAGAAAAAAACCCAGCGCAAAACATCTGTCTCCCCTAAAACGTGTTTTTATCCGGCGTCGAGTCGAGTGGTCCTGTTTTCCACATCTGATGGCGCTGGAGCGGAAAATAAATAAATTATAACAAATTACGAGGGGGAGTAAATGAGGTGTAGGCTGTGGTCTGAAGGGAAACGCCTTTGCCAACATTAAAACAAAGCGAGAGAAATGATTCCTGCATGGCTAACTGGTTGGGATAATGCCGCAGGATTGGTTCTGTTTCTCAATTGTTTCTGGCGCGCGGGTACATTTCTGAAATCACAGTCACACACGAGCTTCACATGCAGCAGAATATTTAAGCAGCTCATTTTAGATGAGTTTTTCCCAATCAGAAATCAGTAATGTCGCCCAATTAGGCCTCATTATAATGAAAAGAAACAGCTTCAGTTCAGTTTATTTTTCTCCCGTGCGAGTCGGTTTATTGTCACTGCAGGAAAACAATCATCATGAATGTTTTTTTCTTCATGAATCTTAAGATAACGTTACGTTATTTCATGACTCGGTCTGGCTTTAAAGTTTTTGATACAATTTGTGATTTTTCAGTTGCAAAAAATTACAAAATAAAACAATATAGGTGCAAGATGAACCACAACCCGGTGGATCCATCAAAATAGTATTGTGATGAATTAATCAATTCAGTAATAGATAAGAACTACCAATAAGCGTATATGCGAACACCGGATTTGAATTTTAACCAGAAATAATTAACAGAAAGTAAACGAAAAATGTAATGAGCAGAAATACGTTGAGCCCAGATGAAACTTTTTTTTTTTTGTCACTGTCTCATGTCGTTGACTTTGGCGCAGTCAGAATATTTAAAACATTATTAACCCAGTATTACTGTACTGTAAACTATACCGGCTGTTGTTGATGTTTATTGTAGAAAAATTAAATACATTAAATAAATCTACCTCAAAAATTAATGTCACTGTCCGCTCTGAGACACCGAATGTTGAGCAAACGCACAGCTTTCACTCTGTCATGTAAAACACCGAAAACTAAAAAAAAAGGGGGAAATGGCTTGTTACTGTGCAAAATGTTGATGGAAATGTACATTGATGTGAAGTTATATATTGTTCCGTAAATAAATGAATTATTTTAAGACACTCCAGCTATACAATGAATACGTTGTCTCGTTTGTTTTCTTCAACAGGGAATTAACGTATTATTATATAGGCCTAGACTTAATTATTGTTACTTTATTGCTTAATATTTTTGCCGTTATAGCCGAGTCTCACCGAAAGAAAAATAATACTGAAATTGTCTAAACATAACCACACAATCATTCAGTAAAACTTTAAATAGCCTACATTTCTAATTAGATTCATTTAGATAAATTAATATCTATACCGTTAATCCAGTCAGAACTAGGATTATTTTCAACATAATTCTGACATTAGTCCTATACACATTAAGATATTCATTTATCTGCACATTTCTTTGAAGACTGTTACTGTTATTTCCCCAATGTCCAAGGTTCTCCAGGAGTAAAACGAATTCCTGGTTAAGATGTCACAAACACATAATTGTAGGCTACTCCAATGTATGACGTTACAGAACATTATATAGATTAATAAACAAACAATCTAACCTGCCCATGCAGATTTTTCATGAATTCAATATTTTTTTCTATGAATACGTCAATCTTTAATATATATTAAATCATCTATTATATTGACTTAAAGATCCCCTAAGGGCTTTGTTCTGCTACCATTCCACACTTCATTTAACCACTTTAAGTATCCATTGCAAACAATTTTAAAATAAAGTTCCTCTTATTGTTAATAAAAACAAAACAACAAACAATAAATTGAAAATGTTTTACCATTTCAGCTATTTTCAAGTGGATTTTGTTTTTCTTCTCGGCTCCAGGGGCCTCATTTATAAAGCTTTGCGTGGGATTCACGTGGAAGCTAGCGTACGGAAGAAATGTAGGATGTACGTGCGAACAAAAATATTCTGATTTATAAAACAGTGCGCACTCACGTCCTACGCCTGTTTCCCTTTATAAATCACAATCAACTCTAAATGTGGCGCAACCTTTGCGGGCTTCACGTAACGCCCATATTTAACCATACATAGTCATTGACACGCCCGAATTAATATCATTTACAAGTACCCGTTGGAGAAGTGGCGACCAGGGAAAATATAGTTTGGTGGCACAGTGTGAGCGTAAAGGCGTCAGAGTGCAGCCTGTGGCGATCTCTGTGAACGCTGTGGTCGAAATAAAAATAAGCGATCCGACATAAAAGTGGACGCAAAAAAGTGCATATCCTGACACAGCAGTGTTTGTGCCACGAGCGGGGGACACTGAGACCCCCCATGAGATACAGATTCGGAGAATTCATCCCGGTGCAGTGACGGGCGGCGGAGGGTTAATAATACACTTCACAGTCCCTTTCAAAACACAGTTACGGCGTGCTTAAACACAAAGAAAAACACATAGATAAAACGGACTAAAAACCGCGAAAAATTAGCACAGTATGTGATGTACAGTAGGCTTATGATTAGTGTATGAAACTGTGCACTCCTGTCTGCCTGACTGAGGCATCGAGAACAGCGTCAGTGTAAAAGTAATAGGTTGTATTCCACCTCAATATTATCAGAATGAATCCAATAACATGCAGAGCTTATTCAAACGTTTTTTTTTGTTTGTAGGCTATTTAAGATCCTAATTCGTTTAGTTTTTTGTTGGTATCACTCCATGGTAAAATCCGTGGAGGCATTTTTGTAGCCTATTAGTTGTAAGAATGGCTTCATCCGTTTTGCAAAGGAACTCCCTATATGATAGACCTACATGGCTTATAATAGGCCTATATCTGGATTCATCTTACACAAACACATTCTTTCTCGCACTTCATACATGTGCCGACGGAGTCGCCGTTTCTCCTTTCTCCACTTTCTGTGCGTACGCATGGGTCAGAGTTTGCGTGGAGGACCGCACATCTTCCCGTCAAGTTTGCTTTTTATAAATCCCAATGTTTGCGGAGAAATTGGCGTGCGCCTTCCTCTGGGCGTATGCCACGTTTATAAATGAGGCCCCTGGTAGTTTAAAATTCCCCAATGCGTCCTACTGCTGCCGTGCAACCAACAAGAGGAGCAATGGCGTCACCTAGTGGTCGACGGCTGTTACTGAAAAGAGACTGCGTATGAATAATCATCTGCTAGAAATACAAATCAAACATGGCTGCCTTTTCCCTCGACCCAATTGTTTTCTTCCTCCTTCATTTAAAAGCTTACACATTATTTTCAAAGCATCTGTGTGTGTGTGTGTTTCTATATAATGTTTGAAACCAACCACAGTGTGTCAAAACAATCTTTGAATGAACATAGACGAGACTTTTGCTTCTGCCTGTACAATACATTTATTCATTTTTATAATCATCAGGAGCAATACGCGTATTTAAATATGTTTTTTTTTCTAATACAACAATTAGGTTAATGTGGCATGGCCTATGTGTTAATAAAGTTTGGTTGTTATCTACCTGACACTAAACAAAACCTACAAGCAAAACTGAAATTATAAGAGACACTAAGAAAAAGTAGACAAACTCAGTGTGGTGGACACAGTGAAATAGTCTGCGTGACAGAGGATGCAAAACTTTAAAAAAAAATAGAATCCCGACTGAAAATGTTTGTGTTTAGGCTCTATGGAGTCACCACTGTGGAAAAACAAACTAAACCACAAACTGAGCTGAAGAGTACAAGGTTTTGAAGAAGATGAGAAAGCAAAAGTTGTCCATTGCCTGGAGGTTTTCAGCAGTGCATTATGAAGAATTTAAATAAAAGGTGTACATTTCAGCAGTGCTGGATTCCTCGTATCAAATGTTTCTTGTTTCAGGGAGTCACCAGTCATTTCCCATCACGGCTTGTGGATTAATATGACTGACATATAAAGACCCAGTCTGAGAAGTAACAGTCTCTGCTTCGTATCATTGCAAAGTGAAAACCAGTGATGTTTTGGACTCAGGACTTAGAACTGCAGTGATTTCACAAACTAAACAACCAATCCATTTACTTGAAAAATCATCCGTTCAGGATATTATTGCTACAACACAACGTTACTGCACTTCAATGTTTACATGAATTACTTAAGTAGTTCAGATGGTCTAACTTGACAAAAGTGACTTAAAAAAAAGAAAAGAAAATCCATTTTTTAAGTGTGAAGCCACTTATGGTGCCAAATCAGATTCATGTTGGACCTTGATAACATTCTGGGGACGCAAGTGAAATAGCAGGAATATTTCAACTGGGCATAAAAATGTAAAAAAACACTTAAGTGCTCCCTTATTCAACTTCCAATAAAACTGTCATATATGAGAAGGAAGGCATACATGTAACATGTTTCTATTTGATTCATTATTCGGTATTTGGGGGAAAAAAAAACATTTAAATCGGCTTTATAGTCACGTGTGCATCTGTCAACCCAGCCTCTTGAAATTCATCCAGATATGCAAGCATGAAACGTCGAGACGTTTTCCCACTAGAAACTGCTCTTAAATAGTAAAATAACACTAATAATTACTTTTACACCTCTATCACACTCACACACATTCCACTTCAGGTGGGGGAAGAAAGGTACGAGAAATCAAAATCATATACGCACACAAAGACAACTTTATACAACGTAAGGCTGAACTAAAGAGACGGGTAAAAAAAAGAGATTTGCTACCAAAACCGGCGGGGCACAGAGAAAATAAATCCAGTTGTGTGTTCAAACGTACATTAAACATAAGAGACGGTCATAGCCAAACGCTACACCATTCACAACCATCTATTCCTTAAACGCATCACGGCCAGTTGGAAAAGGGGCGACAAAAAGAAGAAATATCATGCCTCAGATCAGCTCGTTTTGTGTTGCTTTTTAGACATTATTGACAATGAAGGTTTTTATGTGGACTTTGTGCCGTTTGCACTTTTTGAAGAGAGTGAACTGAGCCTGAAATGCTGGACGTTACTTCGGCGAAGGCAGCACCCCTTTCCAACATATCATCATTAATAAAACAAAACAAAATATAGAAAAGAATCCCACATCATTCAATTCCAACATGCGTTCATGTTTGGCACAAGCATTCCCCCGCAGTCAACGTGTTAAGAGTCAAATCGGCAAAGAAAAAGAAAAAGAAAAAACAAATATACACCAAATTTCTTAAAACCTGTTTTCGTTTTTCGCTCTTAAGGCAGCCAGTACATTCAACCAACTTAGTTAAGATCGGACGTTGTTCTTTTGTACATATGGACAGTAAGGTTACAGCATAACGACGTAAAACCCTGCGCAGTGAGCCCAGATCCTAGACAGTCTTTAAGGACCTTTAAGGAGAAGGAGAGGATATGCGTTGGAGGGTGGACCGTTGTGACAACATGCACAGAGGCTGTATGTATGCAAAGAGGAATGAGCATCTTGACCTGTCCTCTGTATCCTTGGAGGACTTGTAGAGTTTGTGTAGCGGTCTTAGCAGAGGAGTGGGGCTGTAACAGGAGGAGCTAGTTGCAGTTAGTGGTGTCCAGGTTTAGAGATATCAGCTGTTGTCATTGTCGTGGTTGTTTGTTGTCTGTATTCTTTCTCATAGCCACTGCTGATGTGGTTTAATGCTCCTGGGGGACAGTTCAGTCCAGTGGTTTGCCGCCCCCGTCTCCTTTCTGGTCCAGACGGCTCTTGCTGCTTTTCACCATGTAAATAAAGTAGGTCAGCGTCTCCTTCTCGTTCACCGGGATGTTCCTGAAGTGACGACTCACAGTCTAGAGAGGACAGAGGGAGAGGAAAGAGGTTACACTCAGAGTACGGGGCACCATAGCTCAACTTCTAGAGTGTATACCACAAGGCCTTGTTTCTAATGAGCGGTTCAGTTCGGTTTGGTACAGAACAGTACCCTTAGATCTGGCTTGCTTTTCCACTGCCAGCAGTACAATTACTGGAAAGTTGGTGTACATGCAGGACGTTTTTTAAAAATAAGCTGAAACATTATTATAAACAACAACATGGAACAACCTACAAAATACTATTTCCCACAGGGCGATGTTAAAGCTCTTAACTACTGAAGCTCAACTCATGGTTGTTTGGGTTTGTAAAGCGATGTCCTGTGAGTGTGAGCAGTGACTCAGTGCTGCTGAACACGGGGGCAGCTGTGACAGGTTGCGGGCTGTTGACTGGGGCTTTATTAATGATGTGGGAGGTTCATTAACCCACTAAAAGCCAGGGGGAAACATTCAACTTACAGCCCAGTTTCCTTCATTCCTTCCACAGCCGAGTTCCCATCCAGCCCCCCCCCCCCACACCACAACGCTACATACAGGAGCTATTTGTGACGACGAAGGCCTGAGCCAGCTGCACCAAGTAAGCACACCTGTCGATTAGGCAAATAAAGCCCAACAATCTCTCTGTGATCACTTACTGCGACACTACGTATACCACTGTCAATCAGGAATATGGAGCAGTGGGGTTGAGAGAAGAAAGAAGCCTGTCCACTCCTAATGAGAGCAGCTCAATGGGCCTTCACTGTTACACAATATGAAATACTGGCCGGATTATTCAGAGGAAAAAAAATCCTTTAAAAAAGGACTTGAAGGAGGAAAAAGTAGCAGCAGCTTCCTCCCAGAGTGCTGCTTCAGAGTTGTGAAATTCCTCTGAAATTCTAAAGGAATGATGTTAAGTGTCGTGGGAGATAAACCGACGCCAGCAAGAGAAGGAGCATTTTTTGGTATAGTAATACTTTTTATAAAGCAACATAAATCAAGATGTTCAGAATATGTTATGTTGAGTTCCACTTTAACTCTGATAAAAGAAACAGACAAGGAACAGCGTTTATCTTTATATTCCCTTACGGCACTATGACATTTCTAACATATATTGCGATTTGTTTTGCGATATAATGTTCTAAAGTGAGGCTTGGGTTGAATCTTCCCTGTGTGACTGTGTTAATAGAAGCCATGTCTCTAGCCAGATAGTCTGTTTGCAGTTTGACCACATCCTAACAACTGAAATGATTAAGCAAAGAAGCCCAACAGGTTTCAGACAAACCTTTTCACAACAAGATTAAACACAGCTCTATTTTTTTCAAAGAGAGAAAACTCCAAGACAACCATCTCTAAAGCAGCAACAATCTGCAGGGTGTTATCTCAAACACGGTATTAAAATAGTCTCTCTTTTTCTTCATTGTTTTCTCAGTCACTCTCAACCTGTCATTTCAGCCCTGGTTGTTTATAGCGTTAAGACTAAACCCTCAAACCAGTGACATCTTAGAGATTAGGAAAAATAGTGGCGGAACGAATAGAGCACTTTTATACACAGTGCTAAGTACAAGAAGATACCCAACATGTAGTGGACAACATGGACACACACACACACACACACACACACACACACACACACACACACACACACACACACACACACACACACACACACACACACACACACACACACACACACACACACACACACACACACACACACACAGATCTCTCCAGGTTTCATTGAGGTCTTGGGTGTGACTGTTACCTCAGCCAGCTGGGCCTTGTTGAGTCCGGGCCTGGTCTGCAGCTTGTAGTGTCGCTTGTAGCGTCTCAACGTGTTCACCTGCAGCTGGAAGAGGTCCACCTGACAAACACACATAGACGGGGATTCAGTCAGTCAGGGAACCATGTGAGATGTTACCCCTTTCATCCTCCCGCCATCTTAGATCATTTTCAGTGAGACATTTTTAGACTCCCAAAAGGCTTCTGCCTCTTTTACAGCTTTTAAAGGAGATGAAACTTTAATGATTTCTGTGGAGAAATTGGGTCACTGGCGGCTCCCCTCGACACTAAAAAAAAAGTACACACACGCAAAACTGAGCACAGCAATATAAATGGATTCTCTGTGGGAGAAATGGTGGGTATGGAAGGAAATTCTTCATACAATCCAACATGATCCTTAAGTGGCTACGAGGGACTTTCAGATCGCGTTAATTCTAGGAGCCCCTTTGGACAAAAGCGATAGTGTTTTAACGACGTCAGCTGTAGTTCCTGGGTGAGCGTACCCATGACAATGTCCTTAAGAAAAGACTATACCAAAATAGCATTATTTGCACTGATGGTCTTGTTTGCTGTTGGATGTAGTACATAATGTATGACAATCAGATGAAGCATGAGACTGTTTTAAGACATATTTTAACGTTCCTCGAAGCAGTTTTAAGGCTTCCTCTGCCCTGTCAGTTTAATTAGCCCCCTCCTCTTGTGTTTTAGCTATGATGTCTGTATTGTATATAGTGAGTGTTCTTCAGTCCACATTACCTCAGGAACCTCCACGTCATGATCCGGAGACTCTCCTCCATCATCGCTGGTCTTCCTCTTCCTCTTGTTGCGAACGCTCTGGATGAAGTTCTTATGGAAGTCGCAGATGTAGAGATGTCGAACCTAGAAAAATATATATGAATGCGTATTAAAAAGAAGCAGTCAAGAATGTATCAAGCGTCTGTTTACTTTAGTAGTACCACATTACCATAAATCATGAACAATGAACATAGTAACTTGCTATGCTATCATTTGACAACACAATACCTGAGATTTGGTATAGATAACAAACAGATTTAAATTAGATAGTGTTAAGTTGTCTTGACATACACAGCCAAACATGAACTTTGCTGAGATAAACTAGAACAAAACCTGGTAAAGTTATGGCATAAAAAGCAGGTAATATCTACTCAAAGATTGCACCCACCACAAGACCTCTGCAATTGACTGATTTTCGATGTTTTTCAACACATTCTGGTCATAACTCAAATAGTATATTGACCCAGCCCAAAATTTTTCCTGCAACGTCAATAGCTGCACAGGATTTCACAAGAGGAAAGAATTAAATGCCATTCATTCCTCGGGGGCCAAACCCATGACTTGTCACACGGGTCCCATCATGGCTAGAGAAACAGCAGGGCACACACTAAGAGAAAACTGAGCTCCTCCTCCTGACTGAACTGCTTCAGCTACAAGTCACACAAAGCGTTCTAGGAATCTTAGGAGCAGAGGAAATACAATGCAGACTGGACAGCAGCAACAACACGTTCGTTAGACATCCCGTCATTCACCGATGACACTATGAGGGGCGTCACCCACGGCAACGCTTAGCTTGAGGCCCCTAGCGGCCCCCTGGTTACTCAAACTCTTTGTGCATTGTGTGTGCATCCTGTAGACTTAAGCACTCATCAGGTACTGGGCCTCAAGGTTTGGCACAGCCTAAAAGTTAGTTAACTTATATGTTATTGTTGTTCTGTGTTTTGTATTCTCAATGTATTTCCTGTTGAAATGCGTGCATTTGTTTAAAGGCCCATCTAAGGATGGACATCGCCAAAAAAGCTTAGGCAATGAATTATGTGACATATGGTACTTATTTGACTAAAAATACAAAGTCACTGATTAACAATGCAAGTCAGTGATTATAATCTTCACATCAATAATTAGTTGCAACCTTATCTAGGAGGTGCATTTTCCCACAATTATTTGCTTTAAAAAGATCAAATTACTACAAACTACCTGGCACGCAGGGAAACTAAGGACTTATGAGGCCCCTTATGTTTCTGACTGGGGCCTTGGGACAGTTCCCAGGTTGTTGAGCCAGCCTTGGATAACTGTGTAAGTGCTGTAAATACTGTGGGTCATTTAAAAATATACAGCATGTGATATCAGCAGAGGGGACACAAAGAAAATAAACTCAAGAGAAAATGAAGCATGAGGGAATACTTGTTCCCGTGCGGTCTGGTTTTTTGACCTACAAACAACTGCTTGCGAGTTTTGTGCCACTTTGAAATGGGGCTGTTTACTAGAGTGAAGTTAAGCAACACGTTTAGCAATCCCTCTAGCCACAGCCATTTCATGAGAAACAGTGGAGGGGGTGTGTCGAAACTGTGGTAATAATAGAGAAAGCTGGAAGTTGTTGTGGGAAGGTTGTCCCAGTACAGCTTATGTTAGTCTGCCAATTCAAACCGTGTGACACCAATTTTTAGATACAAACAACACCAAATACAGCTCCAGTAACATCAACACCACAAGGGAATCGCTGCTTTTGTTGTATTGCATTCAAATAAACTACCATGACGAAACTAGCAGACGTTCATTTTCAAGGGAAGAACTTTTTAAACATATAACCTTCTTTGACGGATTCATCAAATATGATTCATTATCTAAAGAAGTCTATAGTTTTTTTTAAAGAGATGTTCATTTTGTTTCAGGTCATTCAAATGACAGCACTAAAAAGCCAAAATGGTTGAACACAATCCTACCCTCTCAGCTTTTAAACAGCTGATCACTTCAGTGGACACTGCATGAAAGGGTTAAGGTTATTTTATCCGCATCGCAGTAACACCAGTAGCTTTCCCCAAGAAGAGCTAGCTTTCTTCTCTTTACTTGCACTCTTAAATCACTCATTGAGGTGTCAAAACTTCTCCAAATCATTGTCCCATCCCTATGACGCATATACTTACACTCTTGTCGATGTCCAGCTTGAGTTTCTTCTGCGATATGCTCTTCTGGATCCTCTTGCTGAAGGAGGCGTTTCCAGCGGATCGGCCGCAGCGCTCCCCGTCCTCGATCAGGCAGCAGCTCTGCCCGTAAAACGGCGGAGCGGGCGGTCCGTCGTGGCTGTCCTCCTCGGTGCTGAACCCATTCATTGTGAACGACTAGCGGAGCTTCTCTTGTCTTAGTGATGGGCCCCCCGAGCAGTGAAAAAAGAATGGGAGCAAATACGACAGCGTTACGTCAGGTTGGGCTTTCCTTCCAGGTCTCTTGTTTACGCGCTGCTCCCCCTTTTGTGAACGTCACAACCCCCTGGTAGCTTTAGCAGGCTAAGTTGGCGAATTCACGAGCTAACAGCCAAACAGATGTGTTTATCTCGACTCCAACGACTTATCTACAAACCCGGTAGTCTCCGGTTAAAAGACATATCTTCCCAGAGATCTCCGTCAAAATAAACGCAGCAACAAAAACAGCTGCTGCTAACGTGAGCTAGCTCCGGTGTTAGCAGAAGACCGCAAGGTGACTGAGCTGACGCCGCCGTTAACGACCAAATTCCTCCGCTGTTTGCTTACCGTAACACACGACCGACATATGACACACACTTTCATACGGTTCCTACTCAATTAAAAGTCCACGACCGGCTTCACCAGATGAAACAAATGTGAAGAAATCCCGTCTTTTACAAAGCCTGCAGAGCTCAACAATCGCGGCACTCTTTCAGCAACAACCCGTACAATGGACATGCAACGTCTGGGTGGCGGAAGTTCGCATCAAAGACGACGATTGGTCAATTTTGTATGAAGGCGGGGCTTAGCTTACAAACGCAGGTATTATATTGGCTGTAAAGAAACGTCAGTCTACTTTGCGGCACTTCCTGTATCTCTCTCCCAGCGTCATTTTTAAACTATTGACTAGGAGGCAGACTTTTCTTCTACTACGCTACACAACAACACTCAACATAGACTTATTAAATACATTAGCTTAGCGGTCACTTTTAATACACCACACTGAATTTATAGAAGCTCAACCGCGTGCTAATTAAATTTAAATGCACGTGGATGAAGGCGAAATCCACATGCAGTCAGTCTGATCCTGCACTGCGGGGTCGGTTATAACCCAAAGTTAAGATTTGATATTTTCAGTTGTTATAAGGGTAATTGAACTGATAACCGTCACACGGACCTATATGTCTGTTGTCAATATGTTACCTTTTTGAGACAGTAACTTGTTTACCACTTTACATAGCCTACCCCTGCGTAACAAGTGTTGTATCCCCCTTGCCGCATAGGCCACTAAAGACAACGTGAGAAAGCTTTTCCAGTCTATGGAGAAGCACCATGGAAAAAAGCTCAGATCTGTTGTGATTTTATTTTTAACCGCATGGGGGAGACAGAAGCTCACAGATGAATATTTAAATCGGGAAAAGGTTGACACCACTCACATTCCTTCATATACAGTAGGTATATTGTAGCTACATTAAACAGTTTTGAGTGCATTTTTGTTCCACAGTTTTAGTTAGGCCTGCATCTCAAGTATAGTCATTGTGATTTAGATGTCATTCCAACACTTGAGTATTGCATTAAAAATTGGAAAGCAAAAAGTCAAAGCCTTGAACGTTTTTGTAAATAGATATTATCAAACATTTATTTTTGAGCAATAGTTAGAAATAGTAAAAAAAAATATTTTGATGAAGAAGGTGTGATGTTGCAACCGCAAATAAGTAACCATGTCAATTCATTCTAGTGGAGTACAAGTACAACGTTTGCCTGTGAAATGTTATGGATTAGAAGTGTAAAGGAAAGTATAGGAAATAGAAAAAATTTAAAGTACCTGAAAATAATTTTCTGTAGGCTACTAATGTACAATTTTTCAGAAATGTGTACCTTAGTAGCCTACAGTATTTGAGTAAACATCCACTGGACACCTGTAGCAGACAACATTGTACATTTGTTTTATCATTCATGGTAGTATTGGCTGTGTGTTCGCTATACAAAGATCTGTTAGCCCATTTTTGATCGGAGCTCTTTCCACTTACAGACACCTTTCTGACCTCACTGGTACTCTAGTGGCTGCAGACTGGATGCAACACTTTGTGGAAAGCCTGAAAGCATATGAGCGGAGGCTGTTATAACAGACCAGACTGGCCACATTATGAGTCAAGAGAGACCATTTGGTGGAAGCAGCCAGTTCCCAAATCCATTGAACGATAAAGCTTTTCAAAAAGCCACTTAAATGTTAAGCTGTCTGTATTATGTTGGTTCAATAACGAGGCTCTTTGTTTGTTGCCGTTTGTCTCATTTGGTATTTGCCTTCATGTGCAAACTCTTGTGCCTCATCAAGCTGAAACAATGGCTGAAAGAGGACAAGGATGTAACACAGAGGGAGATATAGGACACCATAGAAAAAATATTAAAAGGAGTAAAGACAATTAGATTACCTTTTTTTTTGTTGGTAATGGCCCCCTGCCCAATAAAGACTCTTTAATGGATATCTTTGACAGGAGAGTGTGGAAGCGTAATAGCCTGCTGCTGTCTCTCCTCACCCCCTGTATGGCTCCTGAGTGGAGGAGAATACTGATTGTGTTCTGACTGATTGGCTCTAAAAGTGGCAGATGATGGAGCAGCGAAAGATTAACAGCTTTTTCACATTGCAATTTAGGGGTTTATGTCATCAGGGAAATGCTTCTAAGAGGCAATAACATGTAAAGTGTTCTCTCTCTCTCACTCTCTCTCTCTCTCTCTGTATTCAAAGTTGTTCCCACACCTTTCTCTATCTCTCTCTCTCTCTTCTTTAGAGCTGGTGTGACAAGTTGAGCGTTATACGACATCCCACGAGACTCATGGAAATGGGCCACGCTGAAGAGCAATATTTCCTCAGCCGTGAATCAATCACTGCTATAGCTTAAAGCTACACACGCCTGTGTGTTGTCAGAAGAAACGATTATGAGATTAACATTAAGTGAAAGTGTGTTTAAGCACCATCAGTCTCAAAGATGATTAAAGTCGTAAAAAAAGAAGAAAAGGAAAACACACAAATGCATGCATGCACATACTCACGCACACACACACACACACACTCTCTCTAAGAGAGACAGACAGACATACACACAACACACACACACACACACACACACACACACACACACACAGGTGATGACAAGAGAGCTTTTTTAAATTCCTAGTTTATTTTGGAGAGGAAATGATTTGGATTGAATGATCGAACCGTCTTTCATTGAGTGGACATGTGCAATAGGGTTTACAAAGAAATACAGCATTTGTGCTTTAAGTGAAATAAATGAATAGCAAGGCCATTTACTGAATCCATTCAGGCTGTAGTCTACTGGGAAGTAGTAGAGAAAGCAATTCTAACATGAGAGGCCTTGGCCGACTGTATTTTGGATATTTTTCAATGAGTTTTTTTAGGCTATGTTCACATGCACACCGCACACACACACACACACACACACACACACACACACACACACAGTCTGGACACACTTTTTGAAGTAACATCAGTCTTATATTACCGTCATGTTTGAGAATGTATTTGAATGAGTGTAAGGTAATTGGCTTTGCAAGTCATTTATGTTCTTAGAAAGTCCTCTCTTTCCAGGGTTACACACTTGTGAAGTAAATTATTCACATGCAAGGCCACATGATGGCCACACTTTAGAGGATATCACATGTAGAATAAAGAAGGCTTAGAAAGGGCAATGCACACAGTCAGTGACACTCATTGTCTTCCACACCTATGATTCCCCCCCCCATGGCTTTGTGTCCTTTTCAAGAGAAGTGGCACAGCACTTTATGAAAACCACCTGCACCTGTGACTGAAAGCCAATTACCCTGTCTGTCACAGAGGGGAATGGGAAATATCCACCACAGTCTCATTTTCAGACTTTCTGGGGAACGTGAAAGGACAAACAGGTCCCATCTGTGTGTGGACAATTTATTTTTTAAGGTGGGGGCCTGATGAGCTGTCTCAACAACATGACACGGTTTTATGAAATATTAAAAAATGGATCACAAACTGAATCTGCTTTACCTCTGAGGACAGGTCTGCTGGACTGCACTTCATACTGCACAATTAAACACGTCTGAAACTTTTTTACAATGTTTTATACTAATCTGACCTCTGGGAAGTACAAATGGTTGGCAAAAATCCATATTTATATATTAGTTTTACAACTTTTATACCTTTTTGATTTTTAGCAGTCGTAATTTTGCATAAAAATTGCAATGAATTTCAGAGCTTCTACCTCAATTACTTTGTACATGAAGAGTCATTCTGGATTGGAAAGATTGTATTCAGTCGTGAAGAGCCACGCTGGCTGAGCTGGTTTACTCATAAAACAATGAACACGGGAAAAAGAGCAATCGTTTCACATTCACTTTTACAATGACAATTTCTCAGACGGTATTACGTCCTGATGTTATATTGAATCTGTAGTCAATCTATTGGTTATTTATAAGGCTGCCGAGAGAGAATAACAACAGAAAACCTTGGATGTGAAGTGTTCCATCTATTCGCTGTGGGGCAATGATGTAAAAAGCAGTAAACAAATCAGCAGACGGATGAAAACTGCCAACATTCGAGGGAGAAAAAAAAATCTCTCAAGGTCAGATTCAATCCCTTAGTTACTTAACCAATGATCAAAGACAGATCTGCACTAAAACTGACAGATAAAGAAAGATGGAGGTATACATAAACCATGTGGCCAGACAGCAGGAAGTGAAGACTGGAGATGAAGCTGTCAACATTAATAATTTTGAGCATTGAAAACTAACCATTTGTGCGGAAGGCAAAACTGTACAATGTGGTCAATGTTTTCTGCAGTAATTCCAAATGTGTTGCCTATAAACCTGTTGAACTCATACTACATTGAAATAGTAAGAAAATCTGATATGTGAAGAGCAGAAATAAGGCGTGTGCACTATGTTGGATTTCATTTTAAACTACCAGTGTGGGAGTTAGAGCAGCTCATGATCATGTACAGCGAGACAACACATGTTGTTATTTTGAATAACCCCTGAAGCAAAACCTATGTTTAGGCTTTTATTTATTAAAGGAAAGAATCTGATCAATCCATTTCAATATCATTTTTTAACTTGGAGGTGATTTTAGTTTCCTGTTGTCCATACACAAATACTCAAAATGCAGTTACTGGAAAAACATTATAAAAACCAAGACTTTTTGAATTTCTGACAAACATTTTTCTTCTTACCATCCTATGTAGGACCTATTAACATACTTTGGTGTGTAGACTCGCTGTAGTTATATCTGCCAGGTGCACTGTAGAAACATATTTTACTCGTTTTCCATCCAATATCAGACAACTATAGCATGATTGACCTTTTATGGACAAGTTTAGGCACTTACTGCCTAATGTCATGGTAAAGATCATTGTTTTATATAATAAACACACCAAAGTACTTTTTTTCTCTAAAACTAACCATTCGTGACATTTAGGAGGTAAACACCGCTCTCTGATATCATTATCCAGAGCGCTATACCTGCCCTGTATGGCATTTTCTGTCCTGGAAAACCTTTCTTACTGAAAATACTCCTGGCAGAAATCACATTTCACTGAAAGGGTAACTGGTAAAACAAAAGAAGAGAGGGTTAGCTTCAAGCTAACTGAAAGCTGTAAAATGATCCGTCAGGAACAGAAAGTGATTGGCTGGACCTTTTTGCATCAATATTACATTTTGTGAAAATATGCACTTGATGATGACTTATTAGTCTTTGCCATTAAAATATATTTTTGACTCATTTCATAGCAAAAAAAAACAAAACAGAATGTGGACATGGACTGGATCCATCATAGCATCTGGAATTGAAGACTGTAAATTCTTGAAGACATAAACAAATTTTGTAAATATCTCAAGTTTAAATGGACCACAGATCAGGCCATCAGGAAGATTACCAATACGTTTACAGGTGACCTCGCTTGGATGAGGCTTAATCTCATTCTTACCTGTCTCAACCTTAAAGGAGTAAATGATTTTGCATCAAATGAAAACACCCAAGAAAAAAGTTATTTGTGATATTGCTGTAGCTGTAGTTCTGAGCTCTTTGGTAACTAGAGTGAGTGAATAGGAAAGAAAAATCAGGCACGATTATAATGCAGATATATGCTTCAACAAGGTTCAGTTGTGAATAATGTACCCAAACTCATTACATTCAGATACATCTGATAGATCATACATCATATTCCTATTTTATTTGTCAATGTCAAGTTATGCAGGACTGCAGGAGCGACTACTTATTGGATTTTAGCATCAAAGTAATACAATGTGTTTTTCCAGCAGCCAGGCCCCTTCAGTTTGAGTTGTATTGCTCAACAGGAAGTGATCATGCCCTGACTGCCGGCTTCATCACTCATAGAGAAACACTGGCCCAGTATCGATCGGAAAAAAGAAAACAAACAGAGCATCAATATTTGTCTGAAAGCCGCTGACCCCTCCGCAGCTCAAAGTGCTGTACATTAAAATGTCGAGGAGCGCTGGAGCCGCAGAGGGTCCGGGCTCTTAAATCAAACCAGTGACAAGAGAACACCAAAATGACTTAATGATTCATTCCAGATCCATTCATGTTGCTGTGTTTACTGTTTTCTGCTAAACGCGCCAGTGATGCATAAGAAAGTGTGCAAAATCAGACAGCCTCGCCCAAGCGTGGCGGCACTTTGACTTATTGCTTTCTGACCTTTCGTGGCATTTGGAAAGGGCAACTCTGCAGACAGATGGCGCATACACATATGCAAATTGATAATGTTAGGCGATGGCAGTGTTGAGCCATCTCAGCGATTCAATTTATTTGCTCTGCGGCTTAGACAATGCCTCTCCACAACAGAGGTGACACTGATATTGAAGTTATGGGGTAATTTTTTTGTTTGTTAATAAACCATTTTTTAAATGACTGCATTATTACCATAAATACAAGTCAAATTTATTTATATAGCCTGATATCACACATTTGCCTCAAGCGGCGTTATAATAAAAGCTCTATCAGCATGGTCTGAGTGAAAAAGTCTCAAAATGTCAGACTGGATGTGGCCTTTAAGGAAAAGGTTTTTTATTATGTGTAACATTTTTTCACTGGACTTGACGTTTGACCTTGCTGTCACTGAATATATTTGTCAAGTTCAGTTTGTGGAAGAGGCTATTCACACCGAGGAAAAACCTGGCAGAGGCTGAAATATGTAACATTTCTGCACACATCTGCCCTCCACAATAATACCAGTCTTTAGCCGAGAGAGGGGCGGCTGGCGGAGGCTTCTGAAGGTGGAAAATAATTGCTTGAGTGTCTGTGGTAGTGCTTCTGATCTTTTCAGAGCAAAATGCTGTTAGTATGTCCAATGTCAAGAGACTGACAAGAAAATTCAAATGGTTTTCATAAAAGAATAAAAGTCGAGCTTTGAAAAATGTGTTTTTATGATTCTCCACCAACCCATGATATTCGCAATTGTGAGATGATTATATTGCCTGAATTTGGTAAAGCAATAATTTCAACTATCACCTTACATAGATAAAACATTTCAAACAACTATCTTTAGACAGCTGAATTGCTGATATCAATAGATTGCAGCCCTGTCAACGCAAAGGTTCACACCTCAATTATATTCAACATTTATATTTCAAAGAAATGTCTTGCCATCCAGATACACTTTTATCAACACAAAAAGTAAAATGGTTTGTGATAAAAGTATCCGCCAAGTTGCAAAAATGTACTTTATGAGCATTGAGCCAAAACAACAATCTTGTCAAAGTTCTCCCAGGCCCTGTGTACTTTCTCCTAACTCCCCAGACCTGCCATCCCCGATCCAGCCACCAGATGCTCCCCAGACCTTTCCAAAAGAACCTCCTCATTCACCTGCTCACATGTTTTTACTTCCATGATCACTAAGAGAAAGAAAATATTCATACAAATTCTTTTCACCAGATTTAGTATATATCTCTGCATTGAGGAAAGCTGGAGGTGCCTCGTTTAGACTCACACAGTTAGCCATTAACGCATATAGAAACACACTTCAAAAGAGCCATTTGCATATACATACTCGCTCAGCAGACCTGTCCATGAGCGGAACGGCAAAATAGGAAGTGCAGTTTAAGCAATTATGTCAGTGTTCTCGTACAGAGCAGCTGTCACTATGCACAGGCTATTTAAAAGCGCCTGAACCGTTAATTCAAGATGTTCCATGGGTGACCTTTTACAGAATGCAGAGTTGAGTGTAAAATAATAATATGTGAAATTGGAAAACGACCTACACAAACAATGTTTTACTTTAAGGTTGCGGCTCATGCCCTATAAATAAATTGCCCTTGCAGCTATCGCTTGCAAACTATGTGTTCGCCTGGTCTGAAGTATGTGTGAGCTACACATCTCACACACTCATTAGAAATAGCAGTGAATGTGTGGGAAAAGATGTTTTTTTTTTTTTTTTTTGCATACATCTTATAGTTGGCCCCTGGTCCACAATGTAAAACACTGTTCATCTAACCATCCAGCCAATAAGCTTCTTCTTGTACTTTTTTCTCCCTGCACTTAAAGCATCACTTCCTGCACTTGAAATCATGTTGCCAGTTAATGCTAATCAGTATTGCAAATGGGTTGCATTTAAACATACTTAACCACTTGAAACACTGTTGCTATTATATCAAGTGAACCTAATAAACATAAAAACTGATGTTCTAAATATTCATGCCGCTAATGCTATTTTCATTTGTCCTTCTTCCATAGTTAGGTTAGAAGGTCAGGGTCAGTCACATAGCAGCACCAATAAAACTGTCCTGCTGCCTTAAACAGGGCTGAATAATACCCAATGCAGTGACTTGAGGAGGCCCGCGCCCGCCTCTCTGCTGCCCAAACATGATCCTAACACGTATTAGCGTCTTTCCCACTCATTTTCTCTGCACAGTCTGCCTCTGTACCAGCTCTGAGTTGTGACAATTCAATCTGTTCAGCGTCTTCTCACATGAATTATGGATGAACCCTGCAACCTCAGAATGTGGCGGGGGTTTACGTTATCGGAGGAGCAGCCCGGCACTTTATAACTTTCGACACAATGGATTTGAAAAAAAGCCAAATAAAACAAAATAAAAGAGAAACCCAGGTAGAGCATACGAAATGTGGCATGGTGTCCTAGCTCTCTCCAGTTCTTCGAAGATTTTACATCCACATGCAGGCTAATAGACCAAAGTTGATTTTTGCAGATTTGGAACTATGAAATTGTGACATAAAAACATTTAACGTTAATTTTTCAACATTGATTCGTAATGTGGTTTTTACCTGCACAGGTATGTCATACATGCTTATTTACTATCAAAGTATGAGCTTAATTAGTAAGAATGACAGTTGAGCATCTAACAACTTATTTTATGGCATTCATTTATGTTAAGTATAGAAATGTTTTACCCAGTTTGGTGTGGAAAAGCATGACTGGCCTTCACGGAGCCCAGAACCCATAATCTAGCATCAGTGTTTGAGCTCACTGACGCTCTAGTGGCTCAATGAGAGCAAATCTATTACAAATCCCTGCACCTAGCTTTTGGAAATCTGGGCCAAAGCCTGAAACTATATGTTGAGAGTGTTGTAGCAACAGGTTGATTCCCATGATTTCGGACTGAAATCTTCGGCAATAATACGTGGGTGATATCTTGAGCTGTCCACATAATCTTGGCCAATTTTCCAGGGGGAAAATTTACAATCTGCAGGTTTTGTTAGTGTGAACATCTTCTCAGGCATGAAAATCACTTTCGCTGCTGTAAAGCCTGTGACAATGAGATATTGAACAGAAAATATATAAAAAATATTCCCAGCAGAAATATTGCAGTTGTAACGGCTGGATCAGGAGGACCCAGGCGCGGAGACAGTAACAGTTTTAAGAAGATTTATTTTGGAAGTGACAGGCAGGGGGTTAGGACCGTGATCCGGGGGGGAAACTGGCTGTCATGGGGCTCCAGGGAGAGAGCAACGGGGCAAGTCCAGGGAGCTGAGTGTGAGCAGGCTAGAGCAGGCAGGCAGAGGGGTCCGGGAGGAAGTGCTGGCGGGCGAGAGCTGGAGCTGGTGGCTGGAGTCAGGCCGGGAGAGCTGTGGCAGAAAAGACGAGGAGTTAGCCAGGAAAAATGCAAAAAGCGGAGCTGCAAACAGGTTAGCTTAGAGAGAGGACTGACTGTGTGGAAACAGAATCTACAATCTGGCAGTGTCTGGCAGGTAGGGCCGGGTATATGAAGAGCAGTTTATTGATGATTGATGGCAACTGTGAATGCTGGTGATTGACTCCAGCACACCTGACTCCAACCCTGCAACAGACCAGCACATAGACAAGGGTAAAAGTTTATTTATTTTATTTATATAGGCATTTATATTTAAAAGGGAAAAACAACACAAGGGCTTGAGGCCCAAGCAGTGCTTTGCAGGGTTCAGTGTTTTAACATCTTATAATCAATCAGGGAAAATAAATAAATCCATGATCTGACTTGGTTAATCCCTGATTAAAGCCACTACGAGTAACATGGCACGTTGGCGTCCCCTTTGGACAAAAGCGGTAGTATTTTTACGACGCCCGCTGTCGCAAAGCGCGTGCCAGGCGCGTGAGTGTGAACTGAGAAGGGAGCAATATAGTGCATGTCCGTGTGTTGAAAGTGTGAGGACTCTTTTCGGCTCTGTGAGAGTGGTTTTGACACTGCATCAACTAATGCCAGTCACTGCCACACACACCTGATTGCAATGAGTTGAGCAGTGTCACCTAACTACTCTCTCTCACGGAGCTGAAAGATTACGTGTCCGACCGTGTCCGACTCCTCACAGAAAGCGAATGAACGATAGACGGCAGTTAGTATGGATCACAATGAGGTAATGTGTTTATGTTGTTGTAAATAATGACTATTTCAGATAATGGTTATCTGATGATGGAGAAGCAAAGCAAACTTTGTGTTAGTACCAACCGCTCATTCATTTAGGAGTAAACACTGCAGTCTAATTTCGCTCTCGTGAAATTGTATACACGTTGCTTGGCAACGCCCTCGTCCCCCGTAGCCTATATCACTCTCCCTTTTAGCTTTTCTTCATTGCATTCTCTTTTTTTTCTTTGATGGTTCAGCCCCGTTATCAGTCATTATGATGACAAATAACTGTCTCAAACAAGGCTCCCGCTCCCCTTCCCTCACCTGGAGGGATAGGCTTCTCAATTCACGTTGCTGCGCCACACTGAAATCTGCGACCAATACGGATATGTGACCATAGAGCTTGCACGAGCGAACCGAAAATCGGACTGGGTGTGCGAACAGACCAAAAGGAGTAATAAAAACTATTTAAAAACGTCTTTCTTTGCACTGATGGTCTCGTTTGCTGTTAAAGGTAATTTATGATTATCAGAGGAAACATAAGGCTGTTTAAAAGACATTTAAATGTTACTCGTAGCTGCTTTAAGGCAGACTTTATCTTATCTCACTTCTGACATGTCAGTCAGGGTAGTGATCAGCTATAGAATATGGGGTTTGAATCCTAAACTTTGAGAAAACAGACTGAAAGTCACACAAAAGTCATTCTTAATTTACCACAAAGTTTGCTTAGGAATTATTTTTTCATAGCTTTATTCCCCAGCTCTCTTTTCTGTTCTCTCTGTCTCTCTCGTGTCTTGATGGTATTCAGATAAACAATGAAGTTGAATAAGAGTTCATTCTCCTGAGAAAATCTCATTTTGCCTGGCTGACATTTATGTAGAAGAGAAGGGATAATGGCTCAGGGGTTTGTGCCAGAGCTGGGGGCCTGTCAAGTCAGTGACTCAACCATTTAACTCTGTTCTCCTGTGGCATTTCTGTAGGATATAGATGATATCAATTGTTGGTGATACTGAATACCTCACTTTATTATTTCAAACTTCCCGTACACTTGAAGGTTAACATGCCTGGTATTCAAAATATAAATAAAAAACAAGAACACGATTCCAGTAAAGCATAACATGCTGGCTTTGAATACAAAAATAAAAATAATTTAACAAGGTTTTTAAAGCTTTCCATCCAAATGCAGCACACGTTTAAAATGAGAAGAAATGTCAGAAAATCGTCAAGAAAAGATGGGTTTTTTATCTACCACGGTTAAGCAAATGATGATCAGCGATTGACTGCCTATACCTAACGAGGAAGGGCCAAAGAGGAATCTAAAGAAGTCCACAGTGACAGGTCTCAGAGTGGGAATCCTTTCTACTAATGGAAGACAAACTCAGCCTTGACCAGTATGAGCTTTCAAAGAGGTCTTACCATCCACTCCGAGATATCGACCAGGCCAGTGGCAATGTGTGCATCCAACTGATGGTCGGATAGAAAAGACGAATAGCTCAATATCGTCAGCATAGCAAGTATAAAGAGCCATGTGAGTGTATTGTAGCACTAGTAGTCCTTGTATAGAGGGTTTTGAGATACTATTATTATTATTATTATTATAAGTAAAACGCTGAGGATGAAGGCGCAATGGCAACAGCTGATGTACAATGAAAAGAAGGCAGCAGTGACATTAATGGCAAGGGTATATTTTCCCCTTTTCAACTGGCAATGCAACGCCATGGGTTCTCTGGCTGAAGAAGCAATGTCCTAAATTATAGCAATTTGGCCCAAAAATACACAACAGAAGAAATATCTGACTTGTTTAAAAAGTTAAAGGAAAAAAGGAGTCTGCGGTATGTGTGTGTGTGTGTGTGTGTGTGTGTGTGTGTGTGTGTGTGTGTGTGTGTGTGTTGTGTGTGTTTGTGTGTGTGTGTGTGTACAGCTCTGCAATGTCTGCAGAATGGAACATTAGATTACGTTTCTGGAGGTTTAGTGAGACAAGTGTGAAAGTCAGTTACAATAAGAGGCTCAGTTAGTCATTTATAAAAGCCAAATTTGAGGTTTCATCAGTGGAGGGAAAGAGCGAGGCCGAGATAAAACACCTCAGGAGAAAAGAGAAAATCAGACTGTTTTGAAATTGTTTTTTTTCTTTGTTTGGGTTTCTAACGCAAGCTGCAACTCTGAGTGTGTGTATGTGTGTGTGTGTGTGTGTGTGTGTGTGTGTGTGACTGTGTGTTCAGAAGCCACTCTGTTTGCCTGTCGAGGATAGGTTGGCGACAGATATTCAATTTCAAGTGCCTTTCAAATGACCCATACGCCTGATAAAAAAAATCCAATATGAGAATTTTACGAGACATAAAAATGACTTGGTTAGGGGGAAAACAACAACAATCCAATGTTGACTGGGAGATTGTATAGGAAGCAGGATCTTCCTTATCTAATTGAGCAAACCGGGAACAATTATGAGCTTTTGACAGAACAATTAGTGGTTTTATTCTACGTAGTTAGTCATGGAAGACATATCAAATCATCGCCTCGACCACCTCTCAAACAGCAACATTTAGACTTTGACACCAGAGACTGCTGCTTAAACAATGACTGTGATCTTTGCCTGACCTTAACTGAGTAGTTAACCCATACCCTGCTGTTTTCCTAACCTTCAGCCAAGTGGTTCTTGTGACAAAACCCAACAAACCCTTAATCATAACTGTATTAGATCGCAAAAGGTTTAATTTCTGCCAACCAAGGCTCTGCCAAAACTACTGTAGTTCATCCTGCCGATAGATGCATCAACTAAACTAGCAATTGGTGTTGTTGTTATGCTCTAAAGAAGTAAGATGGTATGTCAATCAGTAAGACCATATGCACACTTATATAAAGGGGCTTCCGCACAGTTACAGCCCAAATAATTATCTTTAACTTCATTTTGTCACGCAATTTCATCCTTTTTCGTTTGATTCGGGATGAATTTGTTTTGAGTTTTGGCCCCACAATTGACACTCCGTTTTTCTTTATTCTTTTAGCCTACATTTATTTACATTTAGCTGCATCTGTCCAATGAAAAGTCATGCCGCATTAGCTACTTTAAATTCCTGTTTGCACCGCACAGACAGTGGTCATCATAATTTGATCAACCACTTGCTTGTCCCCCACCTCAGCTCCATCCATGATTCATCAGCATTGTCTAAAAACAGAATTTTTTGCTATCAGTAACTATACAAAATAAAAACCAGTGATAAACCAAAATCCAAGCTTTATAAAAAAACATTCATCGCTTCAGGAACTTGATGATTGATGACAGCTACTTCCATGTTTGTCTTCCGTCTGGGGAGCAGCCTGCTGGCACACAAAACACCCACGTCTGTCTTTCTTGCTGTTGTCTCTTCATTTTTTAATCCTTGTTGACATTCAAACAATGTCACAGGGACTTAAAATGGCACAAGCCAATCTGTCATGCAACATCTAATAATAGTATGCTGGAAAGTCTCATGCTGGCTGTACATTTCCCTGCATGGAAGCTTTTAAAGAATTAAAAGTTTCGGTAACAAAAATGCTTTGTGTAAGTTGTGGGGTTAGAATTGGATAAGCGTCACAGGGCATGAGTGATTTTTGATAGCCACACAGCCACCTTGTGAGGATCAGAAGTGTGGAGGTGAGTTCTCCACACAAAAACATACTGTAAATAAATAAAGCTTATATCTGACTGGAAAGGAATTTAAGTTTTATAAAGGCAGCTTTCTATTGGTGAGCTCTAGCGTGTTGCATCAGAGTTTGTGAACGCACCTCCTGTAGTTGGGCAGTTTTGAGTCCGAGCAGAGCACTCCATGACCATTAGGACTAATGTGCTAATTTGACAGAGAGCAACCCAACGTTCCACTGCAGCGCCGGGTTAATGTGGTGTCCAGTTTCATTTCCTGGTTATTAGCGTTGAGTGATTACGACAGCTTTTCTGGGAGTTCAATTCCCACCACTGTCCTGAAAAACCCTTCACACACACACACACACACACACACACACACACACACACACACACACACACACACACACACACACACACACACACACACACACACACACACACACACACACACACACACACACACACACACACACACACACACACACACACACACACACACAGAAGGAGACAGAGTTCCTCTCCATTTTGCTTTTGTCATTAGAGCTTTATGCTAATTTCTCGTTGTCCTATTTGCTTTGTTTTCTAACCTTGGTTATTTTTTTTTCTGCACAGTGTATGCACATGAGAACAACAAGAACAGTAAAGTGGAGGGGCAAACTATTAGCGATTATGGTAACATTCATATATCCAGTATAACACAAATTTCACATTTTTGTAAAATATCATGCTAGCGGCTTGGTTATCTCGATCCATCCAATTTTGTACAGAACTTACTTTTTTTTTTCTTTCAGTAGGACCACCATGAAGTTAATATCTTTGATGTTGAGTGAAATGTCTTGACTACAGCTTGAGTGTGACGTTATAAAAGACAGAGCAACAGTCTTGCATGAGGTGGAGGTCGGGGTTGATGGATGGGCCAGCCAATGGTTCAATGGTTATGTTTACCAAGCAAACCTTAGTGTTGTCACATCATAAAACAGATTTATGGTTCCTGCGATGTGATGTATAACTTTTTCAGAAAGCACTGACAAATGACTTCTTCCTGCCGTTAGGGGCAGTTATTAAAGCAGAACATAAATACCATATTTTGTTGTTGCTTGTCATCAGTCACTCACTCACTCCCCCAGGCTCATTGGAATCAGTCAGAATCATTTTCTCCATCATCGTCATGGTCACCTACTTGGTTGAGTCTTGGCCGCTCGACAGATGTTTCAGTCTTTCAGGAGTAAAGACGTCAGTAGGGGCGTTTGACCCCTTTTTACTCAGGAGGAGATGTGTTTTTTTTTTATCTGGCAGCAAACAAACACATTCTGAGCTATCACAAACTCCTGTAGGGTAATCTATGGTAAATGGTAAATGGACTCCACTTATATAGTGCTTTTCCCTGGTTTTTCACAGACTCAAAGTGCTTCACATTGTTTTGTACACATTCACCCAATCACACACACACACACACACACACACACACACACACACACACACACACACACACACACACACACACACACACACACACACACACACACACACACACACACACACACACACACACACACACACACACACACACACACACACACACACACACACACACATTCATACACCGATAGCAGCAGGTGCCACACAGGGTGCAAAATAACTATCAGGAGCAAGTTAGGGTTCAGTGGCTCTTTGCCCAGGGACACTTGGACATGTGGTAGGGAGACGGGGCATCAAACCACCGACCCTGCACTCCAGTGGACGACCTCCCTACCCGCTTCGCCACAGCCGCCCTAAACACGTTTAAGGATGACCAACAGTTCAACATTTGTGAAATCTGGTTTTTGTTTTCACTCTTGAGTTAACCCTTTATAGGGCACTCATTGAAATACTTAGACATTCTAAATTTCAACCCTACAGTGTTATTGGAGGATATAACAAGACTATATTTTCTTTTGCAAATTAAAAAAATGTATAAATTTTTACGTTGCAAATCGAGGTCAACGAAGTTACCATATATGGTTCCTTGCCCGTTTAGGGTAATACAAAATCCCCAAAAGTGTATATATAGAAAATAGAAGAAAATACACTTATAAAGTAAAGGAACATTTATTTACTGATAAAAAAACACATAAAACATTAAGGAACATATATTTAGTGATACTAGAACTTGTCACAAGAATGTTCGTTACAATGTCCAGGCCAGTCATCAAGGCAGCTGCTTCACTGTAATTGATAAAGCAGTAGAACTCAGCATTGAGGCAAAGGTTGATCCTGCAGACCATGCAGACTACATTTGACCTCAAGACTTCCCCCTACTGCTGCAGTACTTCAAGGTGTTGCAGTTGGTTTAGACAGGGGCACAGAACAGGGACAGGTTACACTGTACAGAATAATCTGGGGTGTGGTGCGGTGTCCCTGGACAGGCGCAGGGACACCAACAGAGGGGCTGGGCTGTAGGTGTGAGCTCCTTCAGGGGTAAGATGTGAACCTCTTCTGGCAGCCGGAACACCTCTATCCTGAATTTCTTTAGTGACAGGCCATCCACACCAAGGCCTTGCTGTCCCGCGTGTAGATGACCCCAGCATTTGTGAGGCTGCCATCAATTGCAATTGTAGACAGCAAAAAAGTTTTTGAGTCAATATCAAGTCCACTTTGTGTTCTTTTTTAAGGAAAACAGTAACAGTGAAGTGTAAATCTACTTTAAAACAAAGAATTTGACGTTTAAATTGTAAATATATATAATATGATTGACATAAATTGAAAATATAAATGAGTGAAAAATATTATAAGTAATGGTGGTACCACTACTTTCTTCTCATAATTCAATCAGAAAAATTAAATACATCACAAATATTGAATAACTTTATAAATTTTAGCAGTAATACCGCTCACAGCAAAAAATAAATACCTACATATGCCCCAAGTATAATATAAACTGTTGTAAAGTCTCAAAACTGTCCAAAATCCCACATATTTCACTATTTATAGCTAGAAATTTTCTAAAAAGTCAAAAATTTCTCACTCCAACATCCAATGCGCTAATGAGGACTATTGTCTATGTTGTCATGTGTTATTTGTTAAAAAGACAAGCACATATGGCTTACTATAACCATTGGCTGTATGGGCGTATGTCTAAATATGGACATATGGTCACATGTCCAATTGTTAGGTGAACCGGGCGTATGATCAAATATGGTGCCTCTATTTTTCATGCCAAAATTTCACAAATTTCTACAAAGACTACACAAACAACCCCTATCTCAACATCTAACACAGCTATTCAACCATATCATGTGTGAGTTTCATCAACTTACCTCTGTTAGTTTTCTGTTAGCCCGTGAGTATGGAAGCTTGTACAGGCGATCATGGTACTGCATGGACTTTGTGGCAAGCTGAAGTTTGAGATGCTCTAAAATACAGCCGATTGGTCAGATGTTGTCACTTGACTACTGTGACTAGCCTGGTCTCTCCTGATTGGCTGGGGAATATGGGCTTTGCTCCTTAATGGATAGGTTTGGTGAGGCTGTTAAGGTAGTCAATTTAAGTTACCATATATGGTTCCTTGCCCTATAAAGGGTTAACCTTTGAGATTTGTCTTTGTTTTCAATCTTGTGTCCACACCACTGCTTTCTAGCTTGATATCTTTGTGGTTGAAAAAACAGCATTTCACCATAGACTGACCCATTGAGAAATGGTCCTATTTTGTACCAAGCTCCTTTAAAAAGGCCGAACAGACAAACCAATCTCATGAGCATTTTGGCTTATGCGTACAAAGCTGCTACTGAAACTGTTACCATATTGCAATTTCAGAGGCACTCACAAGTATAGCCAAATGAGACTTCACACAGTATATTGTAATGGATTATACCTTCCTTCTGTTGTTTTAGCTCTCCAGCAGCAGTACATACGTGAATGCTCTGACAGCTCTGCTACTGTGATAAACATTCAGCTCCTTTCCAAACATATTCAATTATAATTTACCCTGGAAAAGAGTCATTAAAAGTAGCTATTTTCAACAGTAAATGAAGACAGTGTTTGGTTAATGGAACAACACCTTTTTTTGCAGTGTGTTTTGATGCGCAAACATCAATTAGACCAATTTATAAGCTTGCAAAATTCATTCTATTTACCTCCTAGAGTGGTTTCATCATTTGCGGATATGATCATTCTTCACATTCGTATTCACTTTTCATGAATTAAAGTGGCTACTAGAAACCTTTGTTGATTCTAGTGGCACCTTTGAACCAAAGTGGTAGTGTTTTTATGACACCAGCTCCCAAGCTTGTGCCGGCGTTACGTGCATTTGTATAGGAAGCGAGTGAAAGAGGGGGATGCATCGCAATGAGGTAATGCATATGTATTTTTTGATGGAGTTATGATAATGGTGATGCAAAGTTAACTTTTGATTAAGTAGCATTCGGGAAAAATAGCATGTTCGTGAATCATTCTGTCTAAGTTCCCTTGAAATCGGACCCTATAGCCAGACATTAATAAAGTATAAAATTAGTGTTGGTTTTACTGATGGTCTCGTTTGCTGTAACATTTGTTTGCTGTTTAAAGAAATGCTCTAAAATGTGCACTAAACACTTTTCCACTTTTAATTGAAAAGACATTGCCTGTTGGCAAATTGTTAAACGCATGTGCTTTCTGCCTCCAAAAGCCCATCAGTTGTATGTGTGCTGTGTTAGTTGCCATTCAGTCTCTACTGGGTTCAGGTCACTTTGCAGCAGCAGCAGATGGCTGCACACTGCAGCATGTTGGACAGCAGCACATGGTGTCAGAGCGCCAAGACACATGTAGCCAAAATCTAGTTCCCATGTCCCCTAAACCTCATTCCAATCCTAGCTGGATGGAAGTCTATAGTTGCAGTACAATTAGAATCAACAACATGTGTTATAAACCGGCTGCCTATTCTTTCATCACCATCCCCCACATTGAAATGGGTTTTAAATGCTGCACTCCTGACTCCATTTTCACTTTCCTGTATCCACTTGTGTGACTGTGAATTCACTATATATGCACTTCTTTGTATCTATGTGTGCATGTGTGTGTCTGTTAGTGTATGTATATTTGTGTGTTAGTGTATGTGTGTATGTGTGTGTTGTGTTGGGGGTGCATTCACCATCATTTGGACTTTCCATGTCATGCCTCTCAGATAGGTGACAGTTCCACCTCGGGGTTGGGCCCAGTTGGATCCATTTTTCTTCCCTTGTTCTTTTGTTCCATGTCTCTGACCCAGTGGTCACGCTCTCTCCACCATCTCTCAGCATCCTCCGTCCCGAGGAACCGCTCCATTGTGTTTTATTATCTGCCTGGAGCTTGACATCCCCTCCGAGGGGAACATCCGCGTTTCTCTTTCTGTCTGTCCCCTGTGGAGCTCGAAGCTGTGCCATCTGGAGCCTGTTGTTCAATCTGATTTCTCCTTGCAGTGTCTTTTTATTAGATTTATTAAGGATTTCCGACTTTGCTCAGCATGGATGGCACAGTCGTGTGTGACTGACAGGTGTCCTTTGTCCCAGCCGCCTATGCAATTTTAGCCTTTATCTGGATCATCAATATCTTCCAGGTAACAGTTCTTCAGTTGTTGTTCATACAGGGAAACATTTTCCAGGTCTGCAGGTGGGACCAGTCTACTGTTTTCTATCACTGGTTTACTATTATGCTTTGACTCGACAGATTTTTTTTTTCTTCCATTTTTCATTCATTATTTTGATAGTGCGTAAAGGCAGAGATGAGAGGGGAATTGACATGCAGAGAATGACCACGGGTTGGATTCGTACCGGGTCTGCTGCAACGAGGACGGAGCCTCATGAGCCTCATGGCACTACAGTACGAGCGTCCCCCTAGTTTTGATAATAATTCAGTCACTCGCTTACACAGTGAATCGCTTTTCCCTTTCCACCATCTCAATTTAGCTCAAACAGCAGAAATTAGCAGCAATCCCTCTTCTCTCTCTCTCTCTCTCTCTCTCTCTTCTCTGGACTTAAGCCATCACCGGCCCTCTCTCTGGTTTCCTGACACTAGCTATCTGAGTCTCACATGCCCAACTCCCTCATCCCCTTTGATTCTTCCCTCCTGACACCTACGAGCCGCCTGTTTAAATATAAAATGGGCCCTGAGGACCCTCTCAGCCCAGCCGTGTATAGAAACTCTCTGCCTGCTCTGACCTGGATGATATGTAGCCCTTTTAATAGTGGCTAATGAAACTCAACCACCTCGAAACTCGGCACTGATGTCTCTCTCTCCTCCCCCTTTCTCGGTTCTTCTTCTTCTTCTTCTTCTTCTACACTTTCCTCCATTTTTAATTATTTGATCTATTTCAATTTATTCCTGTCTCTTGTTCCAAGTCTTAGTCCGTTTTGCTGAAGAGTCTGAAGGGAATCTATCGAAGGTAATTATCTCCCTTTCAGACCTGTCTGTCTGCCCGACACGCACAGGTGCACGCACCCACCACACACACACACACACACACACAAGCACCCATCACTGAAAGACGACTGGTGAATCAGTGCTGCACAGTGAAGACTGATGTGACAAGGTTAACGCTTCACTTTAGTCGATGGAATGGATGTTGCGATTGGCAAAAACTTGTTGTCTCTTGAGATTAACTTCAACTGGCTGATTTAGAAAACTTACATTTTAACGGAAACTATGCCACTACAAGGAGAAAGGTATGGTTACTGTTTCACAATATGATTCAAACGAAACGCTTGTCATTTTGGATGTGGAGGAGTGCTGTTTGACATTATTTCTGAAACAATCGTCAAGCCACACTTTAGACTTTAGAGATTGGCCAGGTGTACAGATGTACAGCAAGGACAGAGCTTCTCTCTAAAGCCCTTGTCTGCACTCTTTGCACTACTTTTCAAATGCCAAGAAGGAGGCCTTTTCAAATATTTCTACAATTTTTCTCCGTTTTTACAAACTAGACAAAGTCTAATGTAATCGTTTGAAATAGGTATACACACTTTTGTCCTAATACATGGTCTGATAACACATTAACAAACTAGTTGACTTCAAGATTGATTTTTACCTTAAAGAATCAAACAGTAGTATGCAATTTGGATCATATTCTACTGTAAATAGCAGCTCAGCATACAGCTCAGTGAAGCCATATATCTTCGGAGCCCAAATTTGTAATCTATGTATCTTTGTAATGCAATCATCAAGATGGTCTCAGGCTTTATCACAGGCTCAGTGTTACTTTATTAAATATGTGTCAGGAAACTGAAGTTATGGCCACATTAAATACAAAATACTGTGTAGTACATCATACGTTAAGATACTGATAATTGTCAGTCGTGAGGGCCTTTACATTAAAAAAAATATTTAGTTTGAAAGTATGATTGTGCTATCCATTTATCAACCACTTGTTGCCTTATGGAACCACTCAGAGGCGTTGAAGAATACCTGTTCTATTCTCCACCTTGTCCAAAAGTGGTGTGTCTACTTTGCAAAACCTTTCACTGCTTTCATAAAATTGTGTCCCCTTTATTCCAACTCCTTCATTCTCCTTCAATGTGCACCACCATTCCTACAAGAGTAAAGCCAGCAGTGCTCCAGCTATTCATCAAGCAATAGAGGTCAGTGTCAGCTTTTCAGCAGTCCTCAAACACCACCGCAATTTTCTTCAGAAATAGCATTCTCTAGTTTTTATCGGCAACTTTCTTTCTACTCCAGTGTGCACCTCATGGGCAGATTCTTTGAAGGGAAAAGCACGACTGCTAGGAGTAATATTTCTTTTCAAATACAACGCCTTTTCAAGACATGATTCCAAGTCAATTGTATGTGGAGTCCATTTCACACAGTTTTAAAACGAGTGTCGACACTGTAGCCCTCCAAATTGTCCCTCTGAATTGTTATATCACGCTGCTGCCTTTAGCGCCAAATGCCGTCCACAAAAAGCTTGCCACAAAATAGCTCTTTCAAACTGAACAGCTAAAGGGTGGTTCTTCAACATTGTAAAATACTTTTAAAAAACTGAAAAAAATTAAAAATCTTTCTGGTTCTTTGCAAATTGTCAGCCTTGATGCAATTTTCTGTCTGCTTGTGGTGATGTATTACAAATCAAAAATAACATCCATTTCATTACCTTATCTGGCATGGTAGGTGGCTACTGGACCAATCACCCAATAGAAGTTATGTGTTGTGAAATGTAAATGAAAGAACGGGGAAAACAACGACAAGGACGGACACAAATTAAAGCGGCTACGAGTAACATTTAAATATCTTTTAAACAGCCTCATGTTTCCTCTGATAATCATAAATTACCTTTAACAGCAAACGAGACCATCAGTGCAAAGAAAGACGTTTTTAAATAGTTTTTATTACTGCTTTTGGTCTGTTCGCACACCCAGTCCGATTTTCGGTTTGCTCGTGCAAGCTCTATGGTCACATACCGTATTGGTCGCAGATTTCAGTGTGGCGCAGCAACGTGAATTGAGAAGCCTATCCCTCCAGGTGAGGGAAGGGGAGCGGGAGCCTTGTTTGATACAGTTATTTGTCGTCATAATGACTGATAACGGGGCTGAACCATCAAAGAAAAAAAAGAGAATGCAATGAAGAAAAGCTAAAAGGGAGAGTGATATAGGCTATGGGGGGGACGAGGGCGTTGCCAAGCAACATGTATACAATTTCACGAGAGCGAAACTAGACTGCAGTGTTTACTCCTAAATGAATGAGCAGTTGGTACTAACACAAAGTTTGCTTTGCTTCACCATCATCAGATAACCATTATCTGAAATAGTCATTATTTACAACAACATAAACACATTACCTCATCGTGATCCATACTAACTGCCGTCTCTCGTTCATTCGCTTTCTGTAAGGACACGTAATCTTTCAGCTCCGTGAGAGAGAGTAGTTAGGTGACACTGCTGCATCAACTCATTGCAATCAGGTGTGTGTGGCAGTGACTGGCATTAGTTGATGCTGTGTCACTAACCACTCTCACGGAGCCGAAAAGAGTCCTCACACTTTCAACACACGGACATGCACTATATTGCTCCCTTCTCAGTGCACACTCATGCGCCTGGCACAAGCCAGAAAACAGCTTTGCGACAGCGGGCGTCGTAAAAATACTACCGCTTTTGTCCAAAGGGGACGCCAACGTGCCATGTTACTCGTAGTGGCTTTAAGATGCTGTTGGTACGAGAAGGGGACAAGTTGTTTTAGGATAAATTAGATCATTCTCTCTACTTATTAACAGTCTTTTTTCATTTCCAAGGTTACAGACAAAACATGAAGGGTGTGCGGCCATTATCTCCCTACCACACAATTCCTTTTGTGTTTGTTTTCTTTATCTCTTCCTATTTTTGGATGGATCATGCATATTTCATAGATAGCTATACCTCCTCTTTTTGCGGGGAACTTATATTTGGAAAATGAATAAACAACAGGGATTTGATAATCAGAACTGAACTCCTAAGACATACTCTCATACTTCTTATTTAAGCACCACATGCCTCACCTGGAGGGATTTGTGTAGGAGGTAAATCAATGTCTCTGACACTGTGTCCTTATCATTTATTAAAAAGACATGGTATGTGTTCTGAGTACAGAAACATATTGAACATTTTCCACTGAGTTAACACAGAGCTGCATCCTCAGATTAACTAATATGTTTGCGTGATGATGCTTTATTTACAAAATAGAGACACATGTTTGAGTAAAATGAACATTTTGATTTTATAATATAAACTACTGCCAACATTTCTACCAAATTCACAATGGAAATATTGTCATTTAGAGCATTTTCAATAATTTATGTAGAGATGAAGATTTAAGAAAAATCCAGACTGGTCTCTTAATTTTTTCCAGGGCAGACACAATCTTGGTGCTTGAATATACCATATGATGGTCCAAAAGGCTCACCCTGAGCTTTCCAACTATACACCACCATATCCAGGTCTTGCTGGACAATGCAATGACTGAAGGTCACAGGGCTAAAAGTGAATATGCAGCTATAATTAGCGCTGGACAGTTGTCAGTGATGTGAAACTTTGGCTGCAAAAGTAAAAGGGTTAAAGCTGTTTCGATTGGTCTCACTTGAAGGTGTGGTTCAAAGTTAGGAAAGAACAGTCCCTCCTCAAAGGAATTCACATAAGTGCTGAAAGTAGTTGAGTGAAGTTCAAACCCTGCCTTACTTTCTTTGTTTTCTTTATACCTGGCCTGTGTGGTGTGTGGCCTAATTGAGTTTCTGATTCTGTAAGTTACAAAACTTGCCATGAAGATATCGGAAAGGCAGGAATAGAGAGAGGGGTTTCAGAACCGCTACAACCAGCCCCTAGAGTGTCTTTGTCTCTTCCCCCTGGAGCATGCCTGCCAGGCAAACCTGAGGGCAATCCAATCTGTTCGCAGCCTCCAACACATCCGTAGCATTAACATAATAACATAAATCACATTAAGTACTACACGGAAAAGAACATTACTCTATATTGGATCATAGTTAAAATTTAAAATTTATGTCCTTAAGTTATCTTCCAGCACGTCCGTTTAACGGCTTTATTGATTGATATTTGTAATGTTTCAATATGCTACATATGGTGTGTATGAGGTGTATATTATCATAAAATATTTTCATAAAAAAACATTGGCTTGGGGGACAAACTATGGACTTAAACTTGGAGGTAACAATATCCAAAATGATGCAGTCTAATAAAGGTTCAAAATGATTTCAATATACAGATATAAAAATATAATATATAATATACTAAAATAAATTAATAAATAAATATAATAATATAAATATATAATATAATATAAATAAAAAAATAAATATATAAATAAATTTTATATTTTTATTTTTTATATATTTTCTTTTTATTAATATTTTATTTTTATTTTTATTTTCTAGAAAGGGGGATAACTTCTTCCCCCTTTCGCACTCAACACAAATAATTGTTTTTTTTTTTTTTTTCTTCAACTTTTTTTTATTTCCTGCTCTTCAATTTGTTTTGAAAAGATAGTGGGAGTGTTTGGCAGGAGGGGTGGAGATCTGGGGTGGATGATATACTCACTTTTTTTCTTCTCTTTAACGTAATACTTAAGTGTATATAAATGGGGAATTTGTTTTGCATTTCACATTCCAGCAATCACACTAAACAAACTCTCAACTTGTCTTTTTCCTCTTCTACCACTCAATTCTCCACTCCCTTCTGTCATTCTTTTCTGTCTCCAAGCCTCTCTCTTAGCAAGGCAGGGATTTCTTTCCCCCGTTCCGGGTTTCACATCTAATGCTCTTTGACTATATTATTGCACATTGTCAGTATGGCAGCAAAGCCCCTCAGCAGATTCGTAATATTTCTTATTGCTGCCTCGGTAACTATTTACCCTGTGAGCTGTGCTGTGTTTTGTGTATTCAGTGCCAGCGCTTGGTTGAGTAAAATAAATCCCAGAGGGTGAGAGAGAGTGAGTGTGTGTGTGCAAGAGAGAGAGAGAGAGAGAGAGAGTGAGAGAGAGAGATTGGGAGGAAGGGAACTGAGGCCATTATTATAAAATCCCTCCCAGACCTGACTGTACCATCCTCATAGATGCCCCCACAACTGCACCCTTTTTCCTAAAATGTCATTTGATAAAAGAAGAAAAAGTTGCTTCATATCATCACTGGGGGCCCGGGGGACCAGAGGGTTTAGAATGGAGTTCACAGGAGCGCTGGAATATTTAGTATGAAGGAAGAATCAGCGGTTTCCCTCATTGGTGCTGAGCAAAGGTGTCAAGGTATTAAAATACGTTTTTTTGTAAATAATTTAATATAATTAAACAAATGTAATAAAGAATTCATGCGTAGTAACACTTATGGGAGCTGCCAACCAATTTGAATTTCTTAAGATGCTAAACACATTTGAAGTCAAGTGTGTGTGTTTCTCGGATATCACTCATTTTGACCTTAGCAGCACTTGACTTGACCCTCCATCCTTAAACTTCCTGTGAATTAACAATAATTTTAAGAGGATGATTTTCTCATTTGTTTTTGTACCTTTCTAATAAAAAATGTCTGCTATTATGTGACTCACTGATTCCCTTTTGCCGCAGTGAATCTCTTTTCAAGTGAATGTCTAGCGGCTGGCTCATAACGGATACATTCCAGTCAATATTCCTGTGGCTGTTCGCTGACATTTTACAATTAACATTAAAACCATGAAAATGACCCACAACTCAAAGCAACAACTTCAGACCTTACTGCCTTAAACATATTATGCCTCAAGTTATAATATCACAGATTAAGTCTGATTGCAAAATACTACTTAGAAGTTTGAAGCTAAACCAAATATGTTGAACAAATGTCAAATATAAAGTAGGAACACAGACGACTGAAGCAGAGAAAAAGAGGACAATGTGCATCAATCCTTATTTTGTGAATGGTTCCGCTCTCTTGTTGAAATGACGATCATCAGTGCAAATCCAATTTGAGTCGCAGAGATTACAATTTTCCTGCCGTTTGACAGTGATTTCTCTCAGAGGAGAGAGACATGGAAGAGAATGAGACACACTTTCATTTTATTAGTGTTCTGAAATAATGTGCTGGCTACTTTTTTTTTTTATTGCTGAGTAACCACAAATAGCAGCACGGTGAGTGGATCCATCTGTCCGTCTGCCACAGGAATTTGGACTGCAGGAATATTGAGATAGATATTCTTCTACATTTGTTGTTGACAGACAAATAGACAAGGGTGTTGTGAGCGGATGAAAAAAGAATTATTTAATTAAACTGCAGTTTTTTTAAATAAATGTTTTGACGGACTGAGATAAATGGCTTGTTGTGATTATGGTTTTGCCAAATTTGAAAGGAAGAAAGTACTAAACGGAGCCTCTCTCTTGATCTTATAGGCAGTAGCTATGCCCTTCATCACTGGATTTCTGAGGCTTCTATTGGGTTCATCACCAGGCAGTAGACATTGAAGTTAGACATTTATGGATGAAAACCATAAACCCAACTGCCAGCTGTTTTAACTGTGTTAAACATATCAAATTGAATGTGGCTTCATCAACACAAATAAGTATTTTTCTCTATAGCTGTGGTCTAATCCCCAAAGCTGTAGCCCATGGCAGCTATATTGACTAACTGAACAATTTGTTGTATATCAAAAAGCTTATGGGAGTTTTTCTTTATGTCCAGTTATCATTCCATTTAAGCACAAATATTTAATAATGCAGTTTTACTTCTGTCCCATGTGGTCACTATCAGGTTTTGGCAGCAAACCTTAGACAACCTGTGTCTCTACATCAATCATGGCAAACACAAGTGCAGTTGTCTTTGTGCTTAGTACAGTGAGATGGAAGAAAGAGAACCGCAACTATCTCTAAAAAACCCACAATTCAATTATTGTGAGAGCTTTCCCAACTCCTCAGAGAGAGCAGAAGTGGTTTGAATTTATAGATGAGACTCGCCCTCTACCTGAAGGTCCCGTCAGGATAATGAATAGCTCATTGAATGATTCATTCTGAGGCACAAGTCAGAAAAAACATATTGGCTTATGTTTCTGAGTATGATGGATGAGGAGAGAGTCCTCAGAGCGGCAGAGAATATCCTTAATGACTGAGACACAAGGTGAACATACAATGGACAACTTACTTCTGGGGGGACAGGGCTTCGGTCGCATTTGGCAAGAATTCTGCAGGGATTTTTTTTTTAAATGCAAATTTGGTATTCGTAGGCCCTTTTCAGACTGAAAATATGTTTAAAAAACTTGAAAGGGCTGAGTTGTGTTTTGCTTCAGGCACTATTGGGATGATGAAATTCACTTCAGATTGTCTGGTTTAAGTAATACACTGAGTTTCAAAGTTTATCATCATACAGTAAAGCATCATTCATTATACCTTCCTAGGAAGTTGAAACGGCAGCAATAATTTTTGTGCCCTGTTTTGCAATAGAATTTTGATGTTCACTTTACAAAGTAAACCAGAAATGTGTATTTACAGTACATGATTTTGATTGGCTAACCCAATCCAATGTCAGATGACATCACACTAAGTTGTTGCAAAAGTTGAGCTAGATTCAAGTTTTCCCCAAAAAAACCCCAGAGCCTCACCCTCTGAGGAGGCTGTATTTGTTGATGCATTGCTAATGTTGGACTGTACAAATCTCTGTCATTAGGCTTGTTTGAGATAAGCCAGACTGACGCACAGCTGCTCAATTTTGATCGCCATCTAGCCGAGTGCATTGAATGATGAGAAGTGATTTTGGCAGATTTGCTCTGGAGGCTCGAATGCATAAAATACTGTATGTCATTCTTGTAGGACTAAGACTTGCACAGTTTTGCAGACCTAGGTGCCGCAGTTTCCCCTCCAGAAGCTGCAGCTGTGAAACGCCTGCTGGGAAACAACTTGCTAAGTGATTGAACTGAGCGTTCAATGGGAATAATTTAACTTGTGCAATTCATGACACTGTCCCAATTGGTTCAGCAAATGCCTTACGTCACCACACGCATCATTAAATGACACTTTAATTATCATTTGGTCTGCAAGAACTTAAGTAACACATCTATTTAATAATTTAAAATAGATTACATTTCTGATATTAACATTTTTTTTTTTTATAATGGACGCTTGTGCCATTTGGTTACTCCTGTCTACACCTTTTAGATGGGTTGGCTATTGAACACCTCTGGGCCATTACTGAGCATCTCTGGCTGGTGCTGGTTATAATGCTGCCAATACATCCAACGCTGCAAGTGTGCCATTGTGAAATGCTAAAGGATGAAATCAGTTAAAATTCTATGATCTTTACACAAGCAAAATACAGTGCGCCGTCAAAGCCAGAGCAACACAAGGTACATCTCTCAACTACCAGTTGTTGTTTCAAGATTTGAATTGGGTGGATGCGGCTGTTGCTACAGATTGACAGTGGCATGGTAGACTTTGTATGTGTATTATACACTCACAAGAGAGCAGTTATTTATTCTGACGTAGGTTTTCTCAGCATGCCTCTCTCTTATCCCCCTTTTGACATATCCAAACTATTGATCAAAGTAAAAAAAAAGAGCAGTCTTCAACTGATATAGGCCAACTAGGGTATGTCTTAAAAATGATCCCTCTCATAATGCAACTTGATAGTATGTCTCATTACACATTTCTACATCTTCCACCCCCCTCCCCATCCCTCACGTTTGTCACAGAGTCACATTAACAATGACTTTCCCATCTTCTCTGCATGCCTTTGAAACTGCCGCACCCCAGGAAAACCCACGCAAACTCTGTGAGAACATGCAAATTTCACACTTAAAGAAAAAAGCTTCCTCATTAAGTTACCTACAATAGCAACAAAAACACAGAGCTCACGTGGAGACATTGAACCTGTTTGAATCTGCAATTTCTTTGTGCAGACATTATCGAGGTCGCATGTGGCGGAAATTAATGAAAAAGAAATTCCGGAAGGCTGGTTTGGCTACACGGCATGGAGACCCATTTGCAGAAGGAGCGAGAAATCAACATCATGAGAGAAAAATGTGACAGAATTAATTTGGGTTTTGGTCTCAAGAGGTGAAATATAAACATATTGGCTGTTTTTAACCTGCTATGCTTCAATCATCATTACATTTGAGTTATATACTGAATTATGTCAAGGCTGGTGTTCTAGGTGTACCTGGGATTGGATCCTAATGCGGATAGAGCCAGCAAGATGAATTCAATGATTTATATTAGAGAATAGCTTACCGGCGATGGTACAGGTAGACAGGCGAGAGACAAATAGACCAGTATAGTAAGCAGGGATATATTATATAGATAGGTAAATAGTGGCTTCCAGTGGCTTGGATTTCATTAAATCTGCCAATCTAAGACTGATCCATAAATGCCTATACATTATCAGGCTCCCTAGGTGCTCAGTGAACTATTGCATTTATCAACTGATGGTGAATTGTAGGCGTCTCTATGCAAATCCCCATGTTCTATCAAAGGAATACACACGTGGAATTCCTAAACTACAAAACTCATTTTTGGATCCTGACTTTGATCTTTTTAAACTCAAACTTAAACGATTTTTGCAGAGGTAGTCAGTCGTGTAGTCATGAATAAACTGTATAATCTTGTGCTTCTTATTATGTATATGGTGTTTTATCGTTTGTCTAGTCACTTTGTTTGTAGGCTGTACAATCTCCTGTGTATAGTTGCTGAGTCTTTGTATTTTTAAAGTCTCAGCTAGGGATGGGCATGGCAAATTAGCTCAGGCTATAAATGAAATGCTGTGGTGTGTGGCATTGCTTTAATGTACTACACCCTTTTCCCTTTGCAAATAAACATTAAATAAATAAGTAAATATGGCAATGAAGAAGTGGAACACTGTGACAAACTCTCGGGACCTATTTAGTGAATTTGTTTATGAATGTGTCTTTCGGGGAGTGCTACACAAGAAACTGGCCAGCTATAGGAGGTGCTTTTATGTGGCCCCTGGTCTTCATTTAAGACTGTTAGCACTGCTGTGAATAGCACAGATCCAATTAACCCATCTGTCCCACTGTGGCTCTGCCTAGTGTGACAAGCTCTGTGGGGCTGAACCACATAATGGTCCTCAGCTCAGGGTGCAGAGAGGACACACTGCTGATTGTGTGTGTGTGTGTGTGTGTGTGTGTGTGTGTGTGTGTGTGTGTGTGTGTGTGTGTGTGTGTGTGTGTGTGTGTGTGTGTGTGTGTGTGAGAGAGAGAAAGAGAACATGATGGGTTCACAGAAAAGTAAAGTAAGTTACAGAAGTTGTTAGTAGCTGAATGGTGGCTGAGACATTGTGCTAGTGCAGATTGCTAGCTGCTGTATTCGCCCGGGGGCTGAAGACTCGGCACAGCAAGATGCATTGTTTGTGCTTATCGTTGGAGCTAAATCTCAGCAGGCAAAGAAAAAAAACATTTTCCTTTTTAGTGCTAATGAACTAAAAGGCTCATTTAAATTGGGTGAAAAAAAGGAACTTTCATCTTTTGCAGATTTGAAAGCAAGTGACTTTTTTTCTGCACTTATTCAAGAATGATTTGTTCAGCAAGTTAAAACATGTGCAACCTCCTCTGGGACTTGATGGGAGGGCAGTGCCCTAGGACACAAATGTTCCTAGCTCTCAGGGATGTAAGCATCTTCGTTATTTATCTATTCTCTGTTTATCTATCCATCTTCCACATTCAGCATTTTGTAATTAGAATAATTGAGATTTTGTAATTTGCGTACTTGCTAACACATGATTACTAACTTAAAAGCAAATCGTTGGATAATTTTCGTGTCTCACATTTCACATTTTGATTCATGGCGTAAACTGTCAAGAAACTGTTGTTCCTTTAACATCGTTGTGCAATAGGCATGACATACAGGCAGCCAATGGAAGCTGCACAGTCGGTTGATATTTCCTTACTATCACATTATCAATTTTGAGACATAGTTCTTATGAAAATATGGATAATACTTTTACACTTTTATAATGCAAGGGTCTGGAGCTTAATATCATATACAGTATGTCTTTTGTCATCTAGATTTTGGTATTATTTCATGCAGTAGTTGTATTAAGTAATAGTCAGCATCTCTCTGACTCCATCAACACTTTATTAGCCATGGCTGTACACTGTGTGATCTGAGCTGCAGCTGCTTTTTATTGGCATGATACTAAAGCGCCTCCTCTTCTATGGATTTTATGGAGAGAATCCATAAAAATGTATTTTGACTGCACTGGTAATAATAATAACCTCACTGCAGTATCACGCTTGTTAGAGAAATAGAAGTGAGTGAGTACACAGGGGAACGAACATGCACGCACACACACACACACACACACACACACACACACACACACACACACACACACACACACACACTAAGTTATAATACCCACCTAAAGACATACAGTCCACACAAACACACACCAACGTTATGATGTATATTTCATGCTCTGTTGGCCTTCTCTTTGCAGACACTCTACGTCAGACCAGCCTGAATGAAGCAGAAACATTCATACACTAGGTCCCCATTTACATATCAAGCCATGATGGTTGAAAACGCTCTTCACGCCAAGTTCTTCACTCGTTGTCTTCCCAAAACAAGCCCAGAAGAAAAGCCTCTCCTTGCATCTTGAAGTGCAAAGAACACAGGCTTCATTGAATAATATACAATGAAAAAAAAGCTCAGACCAAAAATGAGCGCTCTAGGGGAATAAAAGTCTAAGATCTCTATGAATCTATAGTCACAACAGGTGAAACACTATAGCACTCTTCATCATTATCCTTCACAGAGAGGGACCCAAACAAAGCAAAGGGTTAACACAACTCATTAGAGCAAGGTCACAAGTCCTGTCCATGTCTGTCCAGAGATCAGGTTTTATCTCCCACCAAAAAAAGAACCATTATTTCATTGTGTTTGTTTTGCATCTTTTTGATCCATTTTTCCCAAAATTTTCCTAGTAGTTTTTGTGTCTCTTTGTACTCCCTTTGCGGTCCTTTGGTGTTGCCATCAGGGACATTTTCGTAGGTTATTCTTAATTGGGCCCCTGGGCGGCTGTCCAGGAAAAAGCCTTGTTCAGTAATCTGTCCGTGTGTGGAGACCTGGAAATTTAAACGTCTCCGACTAATTAACATTCATTTGTGTGAAACCACCCGGGGAAGGGATGTCAGGATGGCGTGACAGTGGGATATTGAACTTGAATTTAGAAACTCTTCTAGGGGAAAACACAATGGCAGCTGGCTGGTGGTGCTTCTGCTTCAGGGCATAAGAGAGTGATTTTTATTTAGTAGGTGTCCCTGAGCCTTCTGCCTTATCTCTTTCCTTTTTTCATTCTCATTTCCTTTGCCATTGTATTCTTACAACATCGAGTGTACGAGACTGCAGTTCAGTACATTTTGTTGTATTGTTGAACGTGTGTCATCCTACATTTGACAAATAAGACTTGAAGCCTCCGCACAATCAGTGTTACTTGTATTGCTCCGGATGTAAAGGTGGAGACTGTGACACACATTGCGATTGTAGTTATGACTTAGATATTCCAACAGGTCTAGTTGGAGTGCTTGTGCCGTCTAGTTGTACTTGACAATCACAAGAAAATACTATACTGTGTGTGGTGTTTCAAAGAATGCTCCAATGATTTAGCACTGCATTTCTATGTCACTGTTAGACTCACAATGGAAAAAAAAAATATTAAGAAAATGGATGCAGAGGATATTGTAATTGTACGAGTAGAGATGAGTGTATACGATCTGGGTACATAGGTCAAAGTAAAAATTTTCATTTTCAAACCTTGTTGTCTTCTTAAACCGTTGATCAATTGTCATGAAGATATTTCTGGAGGCACAAAAGCCTTTACATAATAACATATGCAAATGTTCCCAAAGACCGGCAAACTGACTTTATTTGTAAAATTGACCAACTTCCCCTTTAAAAATGTTGTCCTTAAAATATTTATCAAGATTATTTTAAACATGCGACTGGAGTGGATCCTCAACGTCATGTAGCTGGAAAAAGAATGATAGCAACCAGAGCTCATCTGAATTTAACCTCGGTCTGCAGTTTTCTTTCCTGTAATTCTGCAGTTTGCAGTCCTAGTTGACCTTTCGCTCCATTGCCAGGAAATGTAATGTTTTTCTTCTGTAGTGCTAATTTATGTTGCAATTTTTCATGATGGATGTCCATTTCTATTGTGGTACCTGAGCACACAAAAACATCTCTGATTATAATGTGACTATTGTCAAGTGAGTGGTACTCTGTATTTACTCTGTACTTGCTGCCAAATTTGTGTGCGTTGGTGGAAATTAATTTCACCCTCATACCCTTGAGCGAAACTTTTGAATACACTGAATAAATCATTAAAAAAGGTAAAACTTTTAGCTTTGAATGACACTAAATGTTGTGTTTTTTCCCTCTTTTTTTCACAGATACATTTTATTCCACCACTCTTAATTATCACCTGATATAGCAGCATATTAATTAATGCATACGCTTTTGTGTGAGATGTTTAACAAGTGCATATGAATGTAATGTTAAGGTGACCTACTGGCCATCAAATTTGAAGTCAATACAAATTGGATAAAGCTGTATATTTGTGTCTGATGTTCCAAGTTCTTTGGTATTTTCATGTGTGTAATATATTTTAGATTTTTGCTTTAGAGAATTAAACATTTTCATTAAAATATGTTAATTGCTGAAATTGATTCATTTTGGGGTTTGAAATGGATACAACTACAGTACCTTGTGGTTGTAGTAAATATTTGCTGATGTACTGGCTACCATCTTCTGTCTTTCTCTCTCTCTTTACTGCTCCAAATCAGACATAATATGGACAAACACATTGCACCACAGCCACAGTGAAGACAGATGGTATCGCTGAACTCTGCTTCACCTGGACAACCCAGAGCTTTGAGTTTGGCTGCAGGTAATAAGCTACTGTGTGTGTGTGTGTGTGTGTGTGTGTGTGTGTGTGTGTGTGCGCGTGTGTGTGTGTGTGCTGCGTGAGTGTCTATTGGCCTATTTTAAATGGAAAAAATTTAGGATATCAGCGGACAAAAAAGCTATTGGGAATTTAGGGGCTGTATTGAATTTGTCATTTTCTGAATGAGTTACTGGGTGAACCAAATCTAGAATTGTTAGCCTGATTCCAAATGTTAATAAAAAACGATGTTTTACTCAGAGTTACTTGTTGAGAAGATATTATTTGGTGCAGCGCACTCTTTGGATCACCTGCTTTTTAAAATTGTTCCTTGATGGGAATATGACTGACATGGATCAGTATACATCACTGTCCGACTTCCCAGCATCGATGCATGGTGCAGATTTGTGCAGATTTGTAAAGTCCACATTGTTACAGAAAGTCTGTGATTAAGTCATAAAAATGAACCTTTACATTTTTTTTTAAAAACACACATTTTTTCCACCTGTACTTATATTCACCATTAAAATGAATTGTTCAGTTATTTGTAGCTCACTTACCCAGTGCATCAGTGCTGAAAATGTTGTTATAGTGTGTGCTTGTTGCGAAAGGCATTTACCCCCCCTCCCCTCCCCCACTACATCTGTACTTCCAAAGGCTTAAGGGTTCATATTTATTCTTTCCCGGGAGTCTTGCTGAACCTGTATTCTCATTCATTTCACCATCCATACTTCCAAGGCTGCTGCCATCTGTATTCTCAGACATGGGTTCTTACCTCAGAGGCTGGAGGGCTCTATGTGTGTGTTTTCTCCCCCACTCCCTTTCACCCTCATAGGCTTTCAGATGGATGGATCTCCCATTGCTCGGGTGTAAATCTTTCATGTGTGAAATTGTCTGTGCTTAAAGAAGCCATTTGGTTTGTGCTGAAGAAGCTGTCTGCGTGGCAGTTGTTGTTGTTGTTAACAGCCCACGGTGTCACACACACACACACACACACACAGCACTGGAGATTAGTCACATCAGCTGTTTTTACTCAACAAATAATGGACGATTTTACAACTGTGTAGTGACATACACCCTCGAAGCTGTATATGGACACTGACTGAATCCACAAGATGACTCGACTACAAATCATTTAAAATATATTGATGGAATTTTGTGCATTGGATTTATTTTGCTTCTCCAAAGAGATGGTAAAGTCAATTTATAAGTAGTTTAAGAAGAAGACGACTTTATTAAATCCTCAAGGGTAAATTCAATTTTCAATCTATTATTTTACAAACACAAACGCGCACAAACACAAGCGCACACACACACACACACACACACACACACACACACACACACTGGATGCTGCTCCTGTGAATGTGACCCACCAGCTGCGACCCACAGCATTGGCATTTTGCTTAATAATTAATAAGTGGTCCAAAAGCAGATGTGCCAGCTGCTGCCTCAGGGGCTGCTCTTTCTGTCCTCTGGCATTGTTGCTATGACGGCCAAGGCTTTATTCAGACATTATGTTATTTATACACTGGGCGTTTGATCTAAGTCAGAGAGACGTACAATGACAGTATGCATGTGTGATGACACATGATCGATGTAATGGTCATAATTGGAGTTAAACGTGTGACTTTAAGGTTAAAAGGACATCACCAGCAGTGTACTCTCTACTGGAGAGGTTCAGCGGCTTATGATCAGTCTTCATGACATTCAAATAGGCCTTTCTTCTCTCATTCTACGTATAGGTGCGGCTCAAAAATGAGAATATCATAGAAATAAAAAGTCCATTCAAAAAGTGAAACTTTCACATATTCTACCTTCGTTACACAAAGTGAAATATGTCAGGCCTTTCTTTTGATTTAATTTGGTTTATCACTGATAACAGCTCATGGAATAGAAAAATCCAGCATCTCAAAATATTAGAATATTTCATAAAACCAATCAAAAAAAGGATTTATAAGAGAGAAATGTCAACCTTCTGGAAAGGATGTTTATTCTAGATTCATTTCACTTTGTGTGTTATGAATCTAGAATACATGAAAGTTTCACTTTTAGAATAAAAATTACAGAAATAAATTCACTTTTCATTGATATTCAATTTCTTTTAAATGCACCTGTTGAAAGACACCACCTTAAGATGTGCACACAATTTGTGGTACACACAATACAGCGTCATTACATTGGTGTTATAATAGGAGTGTGTTATGTTCCAGATGGCACCCCTAAAGATGTTTAAAGTGAACTCATAATGCAGCATTGATGAATCGCATGTTTCCACAGTTGAAATACTGCAGCTGTGATCGCTGACAGTTTAATTGGCGTAATCGAAAGACGAATAGTGGCTTAATCTCTGTCATGGTTTGCAATCTGTATTCACTGCCGGAGGGGAAAAAAATTACATTGCCCGCAAATCACACAGGGCCCTCAGGCAGCTGTCCTTGTCGGAGGCTTTTTGATTTGGTACGAGTGGACCAGAGGCTCTCATTCAAAGGCTCACTAATGGGCAAAAGTAAGAAGCGCCTGGGTGTTACTCATCAGGATTTACGCGCTTTTCTGACAGCAAAGTCACATAGAACTCGATCTGTGAGGCAGTTCTTTTTTCCACCAAAGAAAAAAAAATTGCTTCAGAGATGATGTGTGAAAAAAAGTAAACGCGTGGTGATTTGTATTAGTTACACTGGTGTAGGGTACAGATTTGCAGTTTAAAGAATATTTCATTTCAAACCCCCAAAGGGAGAAGCTGGGCAAAATAGAAGCCGTAGCACACTTTATATTGTGGTAACATTAACATCATAGAGCCTTTTCCTTTTACATCAAGCGGTTTTGCTGTAGGTCTTTCTTCCTGCTGCTAAGTGCAATGCATCCAAACCATTGTGTTATTCACAGTTTGAGTGGGACTTTCTGTTGTTTGTTACAATGTTAATTAGCTTTCCAATGCCCACTTCATGCATATTAAGTAAAAATAATAACAGTAAAGTGTGCAGGCCTATTAATGCAATTTGAAAAAAGTGGGGACCCTTCCTGCATAATGCATAGTGAACCATGATGTTAATTATGCCGTTCACAGGAGGAAATGGACTGAAAGTGCTTCTGCTTGATGGACAAGCAAAGTGATTTCCGATGTGATGGAGGGGGCCACGGTGAGGCAAGAGAAGCCATTATGTAAAGTAGAAAATGTTCTGCTTCTCACTGCAGGGTTCCTCCAATATTGTTCTGCTTTCCTTGATAGTGACAAAACGACGAACCGGACCGAGCTCTTAAAAAAAAATCTCTCCCACTTAAAAGAGTTTTGTAACAGGTGCTGATGGACTCAACCACCAAGTCGTCCGTGCACTTTGTATTTCATCCTTGTTAGCTACCATTTAAGCCTCCACACTTTAAATGGGTTGAAAAGTGGCTGAACTTTCATTTTACAACATTTCAGAGGTTCTGCTGAATTCAAGAAATTAAATTAAGTAAGAAATACAGTTGATGAGATTTAAATGTATTCATGTGGAAGCTATTTTGTTTTGCAGTTTAGACTTACTCAGATAATTAACTTTAACAAAAAAAAAAATCTTAAGTAAATATAGTTGGGTCAGCATCAATCAAAACATTGGTATAATTAAATTATGCTACCATGGTAACAGCAATACTGTATCTGATGTTGTGTGGAGGCTTGATGCATTTTGACAGTTTTTCTTTAGAGTTTAACACATACTGCTTTTAATGTGGATAAAGGATTCATTCACACATGCTGTAGCAGAACATCTGAACAGTTGATACAACTATGATACTTTTTATTGTCTGTGTGAATTTTTTTTAATTTATTTCCCTCTTGGATGTGTTTAGAATCCACCCCTCTGCTTAGAGGACAACCTGCTGTTCGCTTACATGATTACTATCAGCCAGCAAAGGTGCAGCAAATTCTCTTGATGATGTGAGATATGCAAATTGGACAACACACACACTTTTTTTTTTAAAGGACGCATTATGAATCAAACAGAAAAATATCACAATCTCAAAGTTAGCTTTTATCCAACTGTTACTGGGGAAGATATATTTCCAAACAGGGCCAGGGGGAGAAGCCTATTAGCATGCCAGTGAACAAGTCTAATAATAGAGATATACGTCAAATATATGGTCTCATAGATACACAGTGTGACTGGTTATCACACACATACAGGCCTTTTGAGTGGTGGTGGTGGAGCCTACAGAGGGTATATGTCATAATCCCCTAGCACTAATGCTGGCCCTTTTCTCTCCTTGGGCCTTGCTTTGCTGGTGTGTCTAATAACGCCAACGCTGCTCCGTAGCTTCTGATTCCTCCATGCCCAGGGAGCCCGTGCGAGGTGTGACAACCTCTGCTCTACTCATAACCTATCAGGCTGAATAATTACTACTAACCTGCTTCTCCACAGGGCTTTGCTGCTATAAACGGCCCGGCTGTCATGCACTAATGGGAAATCGCGCCTGTGCCATGTGTTGCAGTGGCAAAGCACAAGTCACCCAGGGACCCAAAGGTTGGAGGTATTCGGGTCAAATCCCTTTTGGTTCTCCAGTGGCAGGTCCCTTCTCCCTCTAGGAAAAAAAAGCTTCAATCTGCACAGCTACAAAGAGAGGCAAGTTCAAAAGAGAAGTTGAGATGATGCTGCTATAGGTTAAGAGGATCATTCTTACTCCAGATCAGCTCTAATGACAAATCAGTCATTCCTCTAGGAATAGATTTTTTTTTTAATGATTTTTACTATAGTAAATTATAGTAGTAGTGCATTTACTGCATTATAAGGTCATGTCATACTGTATACCCAATAGGAATCCTACATTCAATTATATAATTTTACAGGGGCAAGTGAGTTCAACAAATGTCTAATAAGGCAAATTTGCAAAGGCAAAGGTTGCTGGTATAAGCTGCACTTTGTAACATTTGAATAAATCAATGAATGAATGGAGATGTAAGAGCAATTGCAGACAAGCCCTGGGGTTTCTTCTATCAAAATATATTTGACATGAGATGACACCTTTTTATGTATAGCTTAAATACCTACTTCACAGGTGGAAATATGAAAGGGGTATTGAACTCTGAGATCCTAGTATAAATTTGCAAACATTTTAGAAATCGGTTCATCCTAGCCTGAGAAAAGGCAGAAATAGTGTTTTATGGTCTCACTGTCTAACCCTAGATTTTCACCATGTGTGACATCACACATGGCAAAACACAATGGCTTAATAGATGGAATTACATATCTGATATATGAAGTAAACATTCTGTCATGTAATACATGCTAAGAACATACATTCAAGACAGAAGTAGGCCTACAATTGTTTTAGTTTATTTCAGCAAGGACATATGCAGTAACTTGTTCATATATTTTGTGTTAATGTGAGAGTCACAACACCACATGTGCAACTAATCACAGTGAGTGTGAGCTGAAGTGGAGCCCCACTTCACCACAAGCCAGTGTGCAAGTCTTTGCACTCCAGAAATGGACTCTTGGAAAGAGGTTGGAAATGAGAACCAGGATTTCATGCCTTGATTCTAAAGTGTCCTCTTGCTTGTCGGGAAGCTTCCTGTTCCATTTTGCATCATTCTATCACTGTGGGTGTAATTTCATTTGGTCTATGGCTTGGTATTATCGACTGCAGCTCTATACATTTTTCTATGAATTCCTGTACAGATTTTTTCCCAACCGTATAATGCTGACTGTCACGCTACTGATCCATAAGTGTGAGGGTAGCTGGTAGCTGGAGGTGATGACAGTTAAACCAGTCGCTAAGCAGGAGAGAGGAAAGGGCACTAACTGTTGTTCACATAGTGTCAATGTATGGGTTGAGCATAGCATTTAGCTCATCATCCATTTCAAACAGTTGAGCCATGCACAAAAAGGTTAGTGTCTGGTCAACTGCATAACAAAATCATTCACTTTACTAATGCAATGTTGTCATACAAAGAAATGCAGATTTAAATCCACACTCTCACAACACATCACTGACATTCAAAGTGTGTAAGCAGTGAACAGATTAGTCAAAGATGTCTTTAGAAGAATCTTAGTGATATCATACTGCATTGGTATGTATTTGAATGTTTTGCTTGTTTTTACTTTGGGTCGTAGTGTGTCTGTACTATGTGTCCAAGATGTCAGTAGTAATAATAAGTAATAGCCTACGCATGGACAAAAATGTCACTTGTATTAGAGTAACATTAGCAAACGAGGATGTGTGCACAGCCTTGTGTCTTACTATGCCTGCCCCCTCTCCATTTAATGTCCCGAAACCATCCAATTTGTCAAAGAAATTTGCTCCACTTGAAATTAGTTTCTCCTAATGAAATTTTAATTTGTTATTATGAGCACAGTTGGTGCCCGGAGCGCTGCCTGCGTAGCCTGCGATTTTAAAAAGCCTTGAATGCACTCAACTTGCAAAACAAATGGATTCCAGGCTGAAATAAATTGGATGTATCCCATTAAAGTGACATTCCCCTCGTGCTCAGAAATGGAATTTGACCATTTGTCTCAAGCCGACGACACCGGTTCAGTCTAAAAGCGGAGAAACCGTAATGGCTAGTGGTGGTGCATTCAGCATGGTGGACAGACTAATTCCATTTGACAATAATCATGGGATCCTTTCAAGTCAATGACTGCGTTTACCGCAAATGCCTTGGCAAGAGATTGGGCAATTTTGCTGTGGAGCAGATTCACCTGTAATGGACATGAAATTGGTTTTCAAGAGAGGAGGTTAGAATTGGCCACACTTGAAACTTTTCCCTGGAGTTTAAAAATGTGAGGGAAACTTGTGGAACATATTTAATGTACAGTCTGGCCCAAATGTCAGATTTCTTATCTACTAAGAAAAAGGTGAAGGCAAGGACATTCTTCCATTTCTGACATGATTATGTATTTATATTGTCTTATTTGTCTCCATAATAAGTTTGATGATGTACATTTGACTGTAAAATGTTGCTTTGTAATCTCAAATAATGAACACATATACATATTTTTTTTTTATATTTACAATGAATCAATGCGTCATATGAAAGGGAACGCTCTTAGTAAAACAAAAATCAGCACTAATGCCAAACATCAGATGGACTGAATGGACAGGCTGTCAGGAAAGGAAATGTGGAACATGTATCAGGTAAAGAACCAGAGATTTTTTCTTGAACCAGAGACATAACCAAGCCAGAGCCTATACGAGAGGGACTATCGGAGAAAACACAACTCTACATCAATGCTAATGTTTCCATGTGTCTGCTGAATGTGTGAACAACTAACTGTTTGACGAGCCCTCAGCTTCATTTGGCCTTAATATGTCAGGACTGTGTGTCATTCAGATTGTTTCATCTTTCCACTGCACCCTGTGGCCATACAATCAATATGGATGTAGCTTTAATTGAAGCTTGTACTCATGAATCAAGCATGGCACCCGTCCCCATCTTTGCATGTTCATCATTCCCCCAATAATGGAGTCCCAAGTCTGTGTTATCGTATGGCTCTACTTGTTGTATGTCAATCTCTTTTTGACGTACGTTATCCCTCTATCAAATCTGTGCCAGACACCCAGAAATCCTCTGTAATGGGAGATGGGGATGAAAATGTTTTTTTTTTCTCAGAATAGGACACATTAAGATTTTCTTTTCATGTAACAAATTGCATTTTTTGACAGCCGAGGCCTATCAAAATGATAAGCATTTGCCCCTGCGAAAATTCCTTTTGATACCTTAACCGGCACGCAAGGCAAGGCAGCTGGTCTCAGGCCAAGGTAGAGAATTGGAAGGATCCCATTTTGTTTAAGTGGTAAAACATATTGCAAACTAAACCCCGGGCTTTGAAAGATTGATGGCCACACGATGCCAGTGAATTAATATTACCCAGAAAGAACCTGTAGGAGGAAATGAATGGTGTAGTCGGTTGCTATACACATATTTGATGTATAATGTTGGACACTCATTGTGTTAACATTTTATTTTACATTGAGAGATTCTTCTACATTGCATATTGATGCTGAATGTCTATGTATTTGGATCACTTCGATAAACACAACCAAATAGCGCCTCGGTCACAACACACCACCTGAGAGCAGCTCTTCATTTGAAATGAGTGCAATTATCATAAAGAGAAAAATCTAGTTCTAGCCGACAAATAGCTTCTTCCCACACATAATGTTTGAAAATGCATTTGTTTCAATATGTAACTTAGTTGTGTCGATGATGATCAACATACGCTATATAGCTGTGGCAATGTGAAGTAACAGACCACACAGGCTGTGCAGCAGGACAAAACGAGTGCCTGGAAAGAAAACTGTCCTCCTGCAGGAAACGACATAATCAGTTGTCTGAGCAAATGCCCCTCAAACAACAAGTGACAAAGAGCTCTGTAGTGCCAGTAGAAATGATTATCCCTGTCCAGCTGAGGCAAGAGAGGCAACCTGGGGGCGGGGAGTCTGAATGTGCCACAGGAGACTCCTTTCCCCAACACTTGGTCATGTGTTATTCTGCGGGCCAACTCCAAACAAGGTGTTGTTGGAAGGATTTGACAGTAAGGGATTAAAGCAGATCTTCTCACATGGCTTTGGGCTTCATAAACTGACCATGGACCTCAACGTCCCCGGTTCGAACCAGCCTGCAGACCTTATGAGTCTTATCCCCCTCGCTTATGTTAATATTTATTAAAGAAATACTGTACAAATGCCCAGGAAAAAAAAAAGATCAAAAGCAGAAGCAGTTTGGTAAATGAAGACAATTTAATTCTAACAGCTCTTCGGTTTAGCTCTCCAGTCCTCATATAGCCATCATTAATTATTAGTCATTATTGCTCACGATGTTGAGAACGTCCTCATATGCTTTATGGTCTCTTAAGTGATTCACAAAAGGCCTTGAATAATTTCTGCAAACCATGAAAAAGTTTTTCTTGAAAACATACAGTATAGCTTTTTCAAAAAGTTTCAGTTGTGGGACGTGGGAAGTGTAAGTCCGCAGTTTTTATAGCTATTTTTAAATGTTTTATCTGGGCAGCAAATTGGCAACTTTTCTTTCAGTAAGCAGATGAAAATTGAGTTGCAGGTAACATAACTTATTTTGCAAGCTATGTCAAACTTTTCAGTTCTATCTATTACATTTTTCCATCCATGTTTACACTGTAACAATGTGCTGTATAATGTTTGTCTCCTCTACTTTTCTTTTATTAGTTTTCTTAACTTTTTTCTAGTTTGTTGTTGTGTGTAGCGACGATACTAATGAGCAAACCATTCAAGTCACACCATTTTATTTTTAGGAGCATCTGGGAGCTTGTTTTTGTTTTTGAATATTCTCTGTAGCCATAGTATTACTGATTGAACAGTGGGACATGCTAAAGGATTCACTGGTCCACTAGTCAGAACACTGCCACTAATGAAGCTGCATTTCTTTGTAGCTTTTTTTTTAAACACTTGTTTTGCTATTTAGATGACAGCTCAGAGCAACACCACAGTAACTGCATGACCAAAAGCAGAAGGAGCTCTTTAAACAACTAAAAGAAGGAATTAATAGAAAAACAAGTGATTAGCGTGGCTGCAGGGAGGAAAACCAGGCGATACGCTGTAGAGGAGGGCTAACTACTAAGCTACTTAGACTAATTCATTTTATAATGAACGGCTAATTTCTTTAATTTGAATTCAGAAATATGTTTAATGTAGTCTGGTGCCAGCAGCAGCATCAACTAAATGTGTGCATTGGGTTATGGATACAAACGTTTGCACACTTGGTTATGTAAATACATTGTTTCATTTGGTGGGGCTCCAAAAGTCACAACTTCATTCAGGAGAGCACTTTCAATAGTTTATGGGTCACACTTTGCCTTCAAGTCTCAAGTTGTGCCAGAAGTTGTGTCTTACAAGCATGGAGGAAAATGGGAGAACTATATCTATTGTATCTTTTTCCTGCACTATTTTCAAAGTAAGATTTTCACTTCGATTTTTGCACTCCTGATTTTTTTGCCACATCAATGGTAAAGCAGCTTTATTGTTATCTATCCATCCATCCAAATATTTGGCGCCTTAAATACATCGCAAAATCTTAAGCTAGTCATGCCAACATTTTCAACAAACATTCATGACCCCCTGAGGACAAATTCTAATGGCCTTCAATGATCCCCGTCCTCTAATTTAGCATCGACATCAACAGGTGGACATTTTTTGCTTAGGAAATATTAAATATATAACTACTTATTTGTGTTGTTGATATCACACAGGGGACTGTATTGTATTGCTTGCCAGAGCAAATTACAGTCAGTGCACAGAGGTTGATCAGAGCTCTGCCCGTCACTATACACCACCAGATGTAGTTTCCCAGTATAGAGAGAGCGATGGAGTCCAGATGGAGACTGGATGGATGCTGTGTGTTGTCCTTCCTCAGGGTCAGCCCACACCACCTCGGCTTCCTCACTGTTTTTCTGCCTCATTAGAACACCTCTCTCTCTCTCTCCTGCTCTCCACCTCTCTCTCCCTCAATCATCTTACCTCACTGGCTGCTCAACAGATGGTATAGCCACTGCAACTCGGGCAGCTATACAGTACATTTACGTGCATGGAGAGAGCCACTGTTGGATTACTGTGTGTTTTTTTTGCATCCATTTGTATTATTTCTGGAGATAATTGACTGAATCAAGAGATGAAGCGACACCGACATCAATGGTGTTTTCCAGTCGGAAGATATTTTCCATTACGTTTTTGATTGGATAGTTTTTCAAACATTTGACAGCAACATGTCATTTCAATAAGAACGGACTACAGAACATTATTTTTAATATCAATAAAAACGTATTAACTAAGTTATGTATATCAGCGCACACATTAAACAGAACACTTTTTCCCATTTTATGACTTGAAGTGGCTCCCAGTTATGGAATTATGACTGATAAATAATAATAAACAGTTTTACTGTAATTAGCAACATTACTTATTGCAAGGCATTATTGGCCCTTCCCTGCCTGCCTGATATTCATATGTCCAGCAGTGGAAGCATTTTAAATGAGCAATGTTTAAGACGGACACATTATTGAGAAATGTTTAAGATTTGTGAATATAAAAGCAGGAAAACATAAAAAAAAAAAAATAAATAAGAAGCTTTTCACAGGTTTGGCATTGTGATGGTAAAACGTATTGGCTTCATTCTCCTTCCATTTCTTTCTGCCACTCATCATTACAAACCTCCAATCCACCGCAGAGCCCCGGAATGTGAGGTTTAAAATAATGTGGTATTGGGGGTGTCTCAGGAAAGCCAAAGCCATTCATTTTAAACACCCACATAGAGACCTTCTAGGGAAGCAGCCATGCACTGCCATGATGTATCAGAGTTACCCATGCTCAATTTAATGATGTTATATGACCAACATTCTGATTACAACTTTTGCAGCATTTGAATGGAAACACAATTTCTGTCAGCATCAGAGGAGGTAATCAACTGTATAAAGATAATTTAATATTTGCAGTACAACATAAATCATAACCATAACATATAATGTAGAATACTTGCAAGTGTATGAATTATAAGTCTAAGCTGAAAGTTATCAAACCCCGCTAAACAGATAATATCTTATGTAGACGATTGAAACTCTGGACACATAAGGCATTTTGTATTTCAGTTCGTATGACTTATTAGTAGCTTTATTTCTTTTTTCTTTCCCTCATGTTATGACTAAACTGCCCTTGCTGGTCTTAGTGATAACATTTGATTACCCACTTCATTTGTCGTCCTCTTTATGCACGAAAGACTCAAACATCCTCACACAGAACCACTGGCCTGAAATGTATCACTGTTGGCCCTCTGCCAACCCCTGTTTACTGGTTGTTATTATTTTATTGACTCTGGTACATTTGAGTCCTGAAATGCGATACGGTGATTGAGAGAAGGTCATATCCTGTTATTATCCTATTTATTCCTATTGCTTTGTCCGTTTTTAATGGCCGCTGGATTTCCATCTATTTTCTCTCAGTGTTTCATTTGCTGTGATACATTGAAGAGTGAAAGAGGGAAATAATTTACAGCCGTTGTCCCGCGGTGAAGGTGGACTCTAGGTTTTGGTTAATTGGAAAATGAATCGAGGTGGGATATGAAACGCTGTGAAAATCAAAAGGATCTCTGTGCTCCTGTCAGCACCCAGACTGAGTGATCGCCCTGAAGCGAAACGATTTTCAAGCCCGCACTCCACCGCCGAGGCCCTGAAAATTAAACCGATCCATCCATCTGTGTGAATACAATTGGCATTTCATAAATACGACCGAGGGGTGTGATTCATGAAGTCCAGGCTTATTAAAAAGCTCTTAGGGATTTATTGCCAAAAGTGCTTGAGTGTTCCTGTTAGATGCTGCCAACTTTTTTTTTACAAAAGTAGAAAAATGAGTTCCTACAATCGAACAAAACAGTGTTCCCTTTCCTCTTATTTCAAATTAATTTCCTCTATTATTAATCCTTTATTTCCACTGTCTTACTGCTACAGTGATGAGATATGCCTCCGGCAGAGAGGGTGAGACTTTTAGTACCAACACTAAAGCACTCTTTTTCAATGCATTTTCTATTGAATAAAATGGTGAACGGCCTGCATATGCATATTGAATTCATTATCTACCTATGTGTGCACTGACTTAAATGTCTTAGCTACCTCAGCTGAATTCAGTTACTTCCCAGCTGTTACTTACCCTCTTGACTGGCATCAAAAGTGTACAGACAAATCAAGGACTGGGAACTGTTGCCTTAAATCGAAAGAAATCATTCACTCAATAGTGTGCTTACCTAAAGCTAACCTTTCGTTATCTGTTATTAACCACTAAAGACACAAAATGTATTCAATCCTGGAATAGTTCAACTCCTCTAGAAGATGCAGACCTCTATTCAAAACTGTGATGTACTATATACCCTTTTTTTAAATAAAAGCTGGGAAGAAAGGCGGATGTAAGGTGCAGGTTAGACAAGCCTATCAGCGCTCATGGATGAATAGCATTTGTCTTGCATGGGTTAGGGTGAAAGGCCCAGGGCCCTTCAGAGCAGCATGCCAGGGCTTGTAATAAAACCTGTCGGATTCAATCACCTCAGCTGCACCGCGGCCGCAGGACACCTTGTTTTGTCTTTTCCACCTACTATCCAGATATCGATTTCCACGGCAGCCCCTCCTGATGCTTATTAACCCCATGGATTGTCTCATAAACGAAATGGGAAAATGCTCCTCAAAGAACTTCACTTGCCTTTTATTCCGATGTCATTGAAGAATCCATGAAGGATGAAGTACAGAGGCAAATAGTCACGCATACAAACTCTCTGAAATTTCACAGAGGAAATGATCCAATTGCACGACATACAAAAACAATATTTTTAAGAAGGTGCTCCGAGGAACTTTCCATTTGTGTTAATTCTTGCACCCCCTTTGGACAAAAGCGGTAGTGTTTTTACATCGCCAGTAGTTGTTCCTGGGTGAGCGTACCCATGACAAAGGTATTAAGGAAAAACTATATAAAAATAGCATACTTTGCACTGATGGTCTCGTTTGTTAGATGTCATTTATGATCATGGGAGGAAAATCATTTACAGTTTCAGATATATTTCAAAGTTCCTTGTGGCACCTTTAAAGATGCTCACGTCTGAAAAATAATCCACAGTTAATGCGGGTGCACAGCAAGCCTCCTAGATATGCAACGTGGGAAGAATCCTCAAGTGAGGAAACATCAAATTCTGCTTTCCAGTCAAATCCTCGACACCAAACGGAAGCAGAAAATTACCTCCTCAGACACGGCCCTGAATCTCACGGCCATTCAAGCTGCTGGAGGGGACTTTTCACTGTGACTACTAAAGCTAGAAATGAGTGCAATGATGGTACCGCCAGGCAATTTGCATAAAAGCCTCAAACTTACAAGGCTTACATTCATTTTCATGTTTTTTGTCATGGTGGATGGAGCATGAACAGGGCGGATGGTGCAGTTCTGATGCAGCCTTAACTTTCCCTTGAGAAAATCAAATAATATAGAACTAAATACCAATTTAAGTCATGCAGAGTGTAGACACCCACAAATGTAACAGAGCTAAAATAGACAGACATTTAGTGTGCAAGTAACATTGCAACAACCGGATAAAAACAACCACAAATACACAAAGGAAGCCAAAGACAGAAAAAAAACTTTAATTGCAAGACACTCAGAAGCACACAGCAAACTGTGCAGTCGCGTCAAATACCCCTATTTCCCTTCAATAATTGTAGTTTTTTCTTAAGGTGAGACACTGCACGCGCACGCACGCACGCACGCACGCACGCGCGCACACACACACACACACACACACACACACACACACACACACACACACACACACACACACACACACACACACACACACACACACACACACACACACACACACACACACACACACACACGGCTCTGCACTGGCAGGTTCTTCCATATCAAGCTGAGGAAAACATGTATTACATGTACAACTTGTCCATAGCTGTTACATATCCAATGTATTGAGGAGCCAGGTTGCTGTGTCCTATATCTGATTCCAGAAATCTCAACACGATCAACTTTACATTGAGAAAGAACAAACTCATCAAATTAATGGAACTTGGCTATTTGACAGAACAGTACACAGGCTATATATCAGACACTCCACACTAAAAAGCTTGTCACACTTGTGTGCGAGCAAAACTGAGAATGCATTCCAGCTTATGAGTGTGACACTCCAAGTGGGATCTTCAAAGGCCCGCCTGTGTCTGAAGAGCATCCTCTTATAATTCACCTGCACAAATTCTGTCTGAGTGCTCTGAGTTTCTAAATAGACTTGATTTCCTAAGTGCACACACCATCTGGCTGTCATGGAGGCACAAAGGTATAGGAAGGAAGCATGGGGACAGTGTGATCATCTGGCCATAAGTGAAAGAAACGTGCAAAATACACTTTCTTTAGAAGACAGAAGGCAGCAGATAGCTTCTTTCTTTCATACAGCTTTTCTTGTTGTTTTTGAAGCCACTATATGGTCACTTTTAGCACTGTATGGAACAACACACACAGAGTGGATAAAAAGAGTTAAAAAAAGGAAAAAAGTATTGGGTAAACAGTTTTTTAACGATACATACAAGATAATATGTGCTACAACCTTGAACACAGTAATGAACACAGTCTGCTTGGTTTCTCCCCATTTATAAACGCTACTATTCTCGACTTGCCCAATTCCTTACTTGAAAATTATGATTGAGCATTAAATGGCAATTACAACTGCCATTATACAGCAGTTGGTTCTGAGCGAGTGATTTGATTGGACGAGAGACCTTCTCAGCGTTCTGAAGGAGTGCTGATATTAGCGAACAACATCACTCGGACTGTTCACCAAACTGTAGACCAACTGTCAAAATCACTCCGCGGCTCACTGATGAGCCGGAGCTTCACTTGTGTGTTATCTGTGTGTGTGTGACTCAGGTTGACTGTGGCGAGTCTCTCCACTGTGAGAGGGCATCGCTGCCACACACGGACACACAGACAGAGACAGTGTGCGGTAGTCGCTCACACTCACGTTACTGAAGACAGCAATAGTGTGTGGAGATAAACTCAGGCTGCTGAATAATACGAGCGCAGCATAGCTTTAGCCTAGCCTAGCTTTCGAACCTCATTGTATGACGTTACTTCCCCCGGGCCGAAATACACTCATAAACTCTGGGAAATGAAGCGTGGGGGTTTGGATTGGGCAGCGGACCTTATTACCAACTAGATTAAGATCCGCCGTTCCGTTTCTTTGGTGATTTTTACGGGACATCGGGCCGCCGTGGTTAATGTTACCAGAGTAAGCAAAGCAAGACAAGCTCACTCGCGTAAAGTTGTTGCTTAGCAACGCGCTCCGCTCTGACTGTTGTTGTCGAACTATTTGTGTTGGCGGAAGCAAATCCATTCTTAAATGATTAAAGATAACATTTTAAAGTTAACTTGTGAATTTCAGTTGTAAAACTGCTGTATAAAAGCAATAGCACACTCGAGGTCGCATGTTGTCGCTCTATATCAGCACTGCTGTGATTCGGTCGTAGGCACGAGGCCGAATGCTCCCTCTCGTGTGCTATTGCTTAAGTAATTAAATAGCAGGTGCTTGCTCTTCAAAACACAGTATCAACTATTCACATTGTGTTGAAATGTTAAAAAATGGTGACCCAATGTATACTTGTTTCAGATACTGTCACTGTAGACAATTGTGTTACGCAAACGGACAACTTATCTGTATAGCATCTAACACTGTCCCCTCAACTGTTCATAAAACCTATTCTCATGTCGTCCTCACGCTTTTTCTTTGCCAAATAAATTGTTTTATGTCAAGGTACAAATACAGGTGTTTAAAGATCTCCTATTATACTACTTTTCTTGTCTTAATTTCTTGTCAAAAACTGCTATACAGCAACCTGACACGACTCACATCACAAAAAACCATGTAGATTTTCGGGACACTCTTCCTCTCACCCAAGCGAGCACAGCAGTCTGCTCCACACTTGGCTCTGTGCTTCTCTGCCCCTCCCCCCCTCCTGCAAACCCCACTCCGTTGTGATTGGTTACCCTCCTTCCGGAACAATTTCAGTTGCGCGAGCGGGAGATTTCAGAGAAGGAAGGTGGGGGCATGGCCGGAGCTTGCCTGAGCAGCATTACCATACATGGAAACATCCGCTTGTGTGACGAAAAGAATGTCCGTGTGACGAAAATATTGTCCAATGATTTGTCACGTGATTTCTCGACCGGCTGCCCTAGTGTTTAGTGCTCTGCACAGCCAGCCCAGACGGTCAGCAGGGAATACGTCTAAATGTATATACGTCATTATTTGATAAGCTAGTATGGTTAAACATGACTATAAATCATTATAACAACGTGTATAGGTCATAATGTAATGTAATGTAATGTAATGTGCTTTATTTATACAGCCCTTTACAACAGTCCTTTTGGACTTGCTTTACAAGAGAGAATAAATAAAAACAATTTAAAAAACAAAAATTAAAAATACATCAAAATCAAATAAGATAAAATACAACACGATAAAATCAAATAAGATAAAATCAAATAAGATAAAATCAAATAAGATAAAATCAAATAAGATAAAATCAAATAAAATCAAATAAGATCAAAATGTCATCATACTACTGTGTATTAAAAGCCATCCTGAACAAATACGTTTTTAGCTTGGATTTAAAGAGGCCCAGGTCAGAGATAAGACGCATATCCGTGGGGAGCTTATTCCAGAGCCTGGGGGCAGCAACAGAGAAAGCTCGGTCACCCCAGCACTTGTATCTTGACCTGGGCACTTCCAGCAACAGTTGATCGGTGGACCTCAGGGCTCGACCAGGATTTCGGATGGTTAAAAGCTCAAATAAATATGGTGGGGCGAGGCCATTAAGAGCTTTAAAAACAAAAAATAAAAGTTTAAAATCAATTCTAAAAAGGACAGGAAGCCAATGAAGTGAGTTAAGAACTGGTGTGATGTGCTGCCGTCTGTTAGTGTTAGTTAAAAGACGGGCAGCAGCATTTTGCACCAGTTGCAAGCGACTTAGCGACTTTTTAGAGACGCCAACATAAAGTGCATTGCAGTAGTCCAGCCTTGAACTTATAAGAGCGTGGATGGCTCTCTCGAGGTCACAACGGCTTAAAAACATTTTGACTTTTGCCAGAAGACGTAGCTGGAAGAAGCTTGTTCTTACAACATTTGCAATTTGTTTGTCAAACCTAAAGTAGCTATCTAATGTAACTCCCAGATTTTTGACAGTTGGAGACATTTTTGAGGACAAGATGCCCAAGTCAGCCGTCACAGTATCCCCAAATCTCATTTGAATTAAGAAAATTTTGGGCCAACCAATGCTTAATGTCGACAATACAATCCAACAAACATTGTACACTGTTATTGTTTGGCCTCACTGGCAGGTATATTTGCAAATCATCTGCATAGCAATGAAAAGAAAGGTTGTGCCTGGCTATAATTGACCCCAGCGGTAACATGTACAATGAAAAAAGGATAGGGCCAAGAATAGATCCTTGTGGGACTCCACAGGAGAGAGGAGCAGTGGAGGAGGACAGGCCACCAACCATGACAGAGAAAGTTCTACTGGACAAATAAGATGAAAACCACTTCAGAGCAGTGCCACGGATGCCAACATAATTACTTAGCCGTGACAGGAGGACTGAATGGTCCACCGTGTCAAAGGCTGCTGTGAGGTCAAGCAGCACTAAGACAACGGGGCACTTGGCATCCACGGACAGAGCAATATCATTGTGCACCTTTAATAGTGCAGACTCGGTGCTGTGACGAGACCTAAAGCCAGATTGGAATTTCTCAAGGATAGAGTTATCTTCAAGAAAGGACTGTAATTGTATAAAAACAACTTTTTCTAAAACCTTGGAAAGAAAGGGCAGATTAGAAACAGGTCTAAAATTTGATAACACAGAGGGGTCGAGATTAGGCTTTTAAGAAGGGGCCTGACCACAGCATGTTTAAAAGCAGCTGGAACAGTTGCTAATCCAAGGCAAGTGTTAATAAAAACCATGAGACTGGGCCCCACAGCATTAAAAACCATTTTCATCACTTTGGCAGGGACAATATCAAATGGGCACTTTGTAGGTTTAAGGGAGTTCACAACATCACCGAGAGAAGAGAGAGAGACCAACTCAAACCGATCAAACACAGCAGATTGATCTGAGGCAACAAGCAGATCCTTATTAGTACTTGTAACAACAGTCTCACTTATGACGTTTCTAACAGAGTCAACTTTGTCAATGAAATAATGAAGGAAATTCTCACAAGTGGCTATTGAAACGTCAGTGACAGCAGAAATGCATGGGTTAACAACAGCGTTAATTGTTTCAAATAACACCTTGGCACAATGACTGCTGCTGGCAATAATATTGGAGAGATACTGAGATTTCGCTTCGCATACAGCTCTCTGATAATCATTAAGGCAGTCCCTTAACATTTCTAGAGACACATGTAACTTGTCCTTCTTCAAACGGCGTTCTGCTTTCCTACAACGTTGCCTACTGGCGCGGGTGGTGTCATTCAACCAGGGGTCGGTTCTTGGTTTCACAGATTTTTGCCTAAAAGGGGCAATAGAGTCCAGAATCCCAGCACAGGTGGAGTGGAAGGAGGAGAGGAAACTATCAGGACACAGAGGAGAAGCCAGGCCATTCAGGGCAAAAAACTGTGAGTCCTTAAAAGCAACAGAAAATTGATCAGCTGTGGAAGGAGTGATGATACGCCGCTTGATGGATGGAGCAAGAGGTTTACAGACTGGTTGAGGGGCTATCAGTTCAAAAATAATGGAGAAATGATCCGAGATTGCAGTCTCAGAAATCTCTTCAACAGAAACAGAGAGCCCGAAAGAAATAATAAGGTCCAGTGTGTGGCCAAGATGGTGTGTTGGTTTATCCACAGATTGAATTAAATTAAAAGTTGTCAACAGGCTTTTGAAGTCTGTGGCGAGTTGGTCGGAGGGGCAACAAACGTGAACGTTAAAATCCCCACAGATAAGGAGCTTGTCATATTTTGTTAGAATATCAGCCAAAAGCTCAGAAAACTCATGAATGAAGTCCTTATTATACTTTGGAGGACGATAAACAATTGCACACAACACAGGACATTCAAACTCCACCACAAACAATTGCAGTTCAAATGAGGCGTATTTACCTGCGGGGAGAAGCCGACATTTAAAACTGTCACTGAACACAGCAGCAAGTCCCCCCCCTCGCCCCGACATTCGCGGGGAGCTGAAGAACGCACAGCTGGGTGGGAGGAGCTCAGAAAACGCGCTGTTATCACCTGGCTTCAGCCAAGTTTCAGTCAACAGTAAAAAATCCAAGGAATGTGAAATAAAAAAGTCGTTAAGGATAAAAGTCTTATTTACAACGGATCTAGTGTTGAAGAGAGCCATGCGAACCGGACGCCGATCCGTCTCTTGGGAGGCCCGGTTAACGATACGGAGATTATCCAATGTGCAGCCCCGCCGACGAATCCACACAGGTCGATGGCAGGAAAGTGGACACCCGGCACCCGGTACAACCGGCCGCAGCCAGCGGTAGGAATAACCCACGGAGCCTCGGACATCGTAGCTGGTGCGGTCCCTGGAGAGAGCAAACAGCGGATGGCGAAAGTTGGACGTGGAGGACGAAGCCAGGTAAGCTTTCAGCCGGCATGTTACTCCACTTCTCTTTCCTCGTCGTCTGCGTCGGCTGTTGCGTGATGACCGACCAGAAAAACGCCATAAGCCCGGTGGTACAGACGCCAGAACAGGTAGCGGAGGCTTCATTTGATCGTTAAAATCATGAACGAATAGTTTGCCCACCGAATCGCGGATTTCCAAAAGACTCAGGCGATCATACACCAGTAGTGATGACACTTTGTGAGACAAAAGCGATAAAAACAGGATAAAACACAAACAAGGTAACAGAGGGAGACGGCCAGCCACACACAACGGCGCCATCTTTCATGCATAAAAGTCAAAACTTATCATAGGTCCTCTTTAAGGTAAATAAACCAATAATTAATAGATAGCAATAATGCACAGTGCATTTTACCCCACACTAGTCAAGTATAGCAAACGTACTACCAGAGCTGAAATAAACATACATTCTGTGTGCAAGTAACATTGCAACAACCCCATAAAAACAACCACAAACACACAAAGGCAAATGCAGAAAAAACTTCAATTGCGTTTCTCTCTCGCTCTCACACACACACACATTTGATGTGCCTCCCTAATCCTTCCTTCTAGTAATAGGAAAGGAGCTGCTTTTTGCCACTGGGGAAAGCCATCATGTAGAACAGCTGCTTCAGACTCTGGCTGATCAAATCATTACCTGCTTGATCTGGCCTGCCTGCTGCTCTGTAGTTTACCAGCTCTACCCGAGGTACACAAATCCCTAGAAAACAACCTCTACCCTCAAAGTGCTCTGACAAGAGTTTCATAGATCATTTTAGCATTACGCTTCTTATTAGCAAAGTCAACACTACCAGGGTGAAATACGTTGGTACATTTTGTCTATACACATGGTTAGGTAACTATCATGTGGAGGTCCTTTTTCTTAGCCCAACGATAAACTGAATTGACATTTTTATTTTCACTTAATTTATTCCCACCTGACATTGTATTCATCTTAGTCTATTTCTAAAATATGCAGCATGTATTGTTTTGCCCTAACCAACAGAAGGTAGTGCTGTATCTGTGCTTCCAGAAATATCTGTGTAGACAATGCAGATACTGCACTTTGGCCAAAAGCTGTTCACTTCATGTTTTTCACCTTAAATCGAATAGATATGCTCATTTAAAAAGTTGAGAATTCAGTAAATCGATTTATAACATGTACAGCCGTAGGCAAAACCTTATTATTAGTACGTATGTACGTACTTGTTAACTAATTAGTTGTCCGAGATAATCTGTCATCTTTCTATCTCTTCTGATTGTTTTTGTTGTGCAAAGGCTTTTGTACCAAAATACACTGTGGCCTTTGAGCAATCTGAACATATCCATTGGCTTGCCATGAGTGTCTTTCTTTTCATCAGATACATTGACTCCTTCCACCATATAGCTGTATGTAATTTAAATCTGAACAGATATCGTAAAGTCATTCAAACTGAACAATTTGAAATGTTGTAGCTTTTGGTCTATGCTTAGAACATTTCCATTTAATTGGAGAACTGATTGGATGTGATGTATACCCCTACTCCTTTCTCTACACATGGAACAAATCATGGATGTGTTTTGAAGGTCTTAAAGAACACAATATAAAAAAACACAAGCCTATAAATAGTTGAAAGAATTCTTTATAAAAGAACACTGTATCACCCACCCACCACAAAGCAGCGAGGTGATTGGTTTTAATAGCGGCTGATCACACTCATTCATGTTTCAATGGTTTCTGTTGCTCACTAGATTTCAAGCATCTTGTCCAGCCCAGCTATGCAATCATAATGAATGGTAATGTTATTGAAGTGTGATTTTTTTGTAGGCACAGCAGGTTGTCTGATGCATATGTTTCAACACCTGTGCTTTCGCTGGTCAAGGCCAAGTAAGATCTGAGTAAATAACAGTTTGTGATGATGACCAAGTTTCAAATGGTTTTTGGAGAATGACTGAACATTTTCTTTCAGAGTAAACTGGTGGCATTTTTGATATGCCAGTAAACAACCTGCCAATCAGGGAGCAATCTCTTCTATTTTCCAGGAATGGTCTGTCTAATGATAGTTATTGAAAAGATAAGTGAACTGGACAAGCAGCCTATTTAACACATTTTTGCCCCCTGCTCAATAGGTTTTGTAGTGAAAGGTGGCCTACAGTTTTGCTCTTATATTATTCTAGCTCTAAATAGAGAGCCATACGTGTTGTTTTACCGTATCGCTCTGAAAAACTCAAAAATAACAATCCATACAAAATTAAAATACAGTTTGTTACTGAAAAGAACAACACATGTAATGATTTGCAGCACAGCATCATTCACCAGCGTCTTTTCAAAACAGTTACAAAATAACAGTTTTGGAAAACAGATACATTTTATCCCACAACGCTATGGTTAAGAAAACCCAATTAGAATCGGAAGCATTCACTGTTTCAACTACCACCACGGACTGCTTTGTTGGACGCCTGTGTAGATTTGCAGCCAATTACAAAAAACTCGGGAGATATCTATTCCCACAACAAAATACAAAAAAAAAAACCTTGGTGAAATGAATTAAATCTGGTTTGGAAGGAAGGTTTTTCCATGTTTTTTGGCAACCCATACTTACAAGCTCACATGATGTGAACGCAGCACGCAGGTGCATTTCTGATGCATAATTTGGCAGCAGCTCTTGAGAATAAAGAATATTCACATTCATTTGCTTAGTCCACCTGGGGGGGGGGGTTCAAGTCTTAAGTAAACCTGTGAGAAATTCTCTGGATTTAGTCAAATCCCCCCACAGTTCCATGCCACCTCTGATATCCTTGGATAATTAGATTCTGCTCGGATCAGCATATGGTGTTTGTGTGGCAATTACTGAAATATGCACCTGGCGTCTCGATCACACAGGCAATATTAACAGTTTGAAACACTGGTGAAGTATCAGTCAGTGTATGAGGCTTTTGAATGATACATAGCCATTTTTAACATTGTGTCTGTTTGCTTTGCTGTTGATATCAACGTCTGAGAATGTTTTTTGCCTATTGTAACTTCTGATAAATGTTTGTAGAGCTTCATTGACAAAGTTCTATTACAAGTACTTATACCCTGGTCTTGGTGAATACTCAATACTGATTGGCTTGGAGTGTGTCCATTAACTTTTGATATACGGACACCTGGAACTTCCCAAGTAGTTCCACTTAAACAGTCTGTTTACTGTATTTTTTTCGAATAATATACCTGCCAAATATGCCCTTTATGACTGGCCTGTTAAAAAAAAGGTGAAATTAACGAATAAAATAAATACAAATCCACAAATGAAAAAACACCTCCAGTTAACTTTCCCTGTTTAAATATTTGAGCATTATTTTTTAATAGCTATCACATTCCTCGCAATACATTTGTGGAAAAACGTGAAGCAGTGCAGTGGGGGAAAAAGGAAGGAAATGGGGGAAACTAAAAATGTGAATACAAAGGGAAATTAACTCCCAATGGAACTTCTTGGTTTATTAAATTATGGAACCGCTTTGATGACAGTAAATGACCGATGAGCATCTTGTGAAATTAAATTACAGACCCTCCTTTGATGAGAAATGCCATCTGGAAAGGGCTAGAGTTTTGGGTAAACCAACTAGTGAGCTTCTGGAGGCAAACGCTTTGAGCCTCCACCTCTCCTCTCTAGAGCATCTGACTGTGGCTCTGTTTGGCGGATGTCTTATAAACTCAAAACACCTGTATCTTTTTTAAGAGCTAACAATACTTAATACACCTTGGGCCTGCATCACAGCGGCAAATTTCGACTGCAGTGTTTTGATGAAGACATTTTATTTCCTGGAAAGGTACAGCAACACCTCCTATCCACCTTCTATCTATCAAAAATACTGCTTAATGCAGCTTTAAAAAAAGAAAAAAAAAGTGATGTAAAAACTTGAAAACACACTTTTCTCCTGAGGTAATCAGGGTTTCCAAAATGTATTGTGTTGTGTTTAGGGACCGGGGAACATTTGTTTTTTTTTAGCCCTGAAGGAACTGATTTGTTCAAGGCAACATGTCTTTCATTTCAGAGCTGGTTTTGAATATCAGAAAGATCCTTTTTCCTCTGTGGAAACATTTATCTGCCTTAATAGAATTTCAGATTAATCAAAATATGCAAAAGTGGCAAATGTTTCACTGACCCACAGCCTACCTATTGCACACAAAGACTCATTTGTGGCCTTTAAACATTCAGTAAAACTTCCAAGTCAATTGTTTTAAACCATTGCCACAACTCTTTTGTTCTCTCAAAAAGCTCAGGAGACCCCAGGAAAAGGATCTGTTTCATACTTTCAAACCCATGCAAATTGATGAGTTGCGCAATGTCACACACCTTGAAGACAAGCTGTACTTGATAATAGCACAAACAACTGGTATGCACACTGATATGAAATCTGTGTTAAGGAGAAGAGGGGGAAAAAAACAAAACATCTTCACCCATTCAAGCAGTTTAAAGGATTATTCTGGGTCACACACAGTTAGTGTGTAGTTCTTTCCTGTTCTGCTGAGCTTGGCCCGAGGCCTTTTGTCTGCTCCATATCCATTGCTACTTTCTTTACCGCCTTTTTTTTTGCTCTAAGGATCCCATATTTTAATACATCTAAGCCTTTATCTCTTTCTCTACCTCCTCTGTCTGTGTATTTGGCCGTAAAGGAAAGTGTCACAGAGAGCTTTAATGGGTATAAACAGGCTTTTACCAATAGCCTTTGAACAAAACATTGAGAAAGTACGCTGCGTTCTAGGATTGCTTATCTAAAAAGTGAGAGAGGTTGTTCTCAGGGGATTAATGGAAGGCACCTGGATTTAAGAAGCAGAACTCACAGGAATATCATTTTACAATATAATGTTATTTCAAGTCAGGTCATGTTTTTCTTATAAAGAAGAACTATGATTTTATAAAGAAGAACTATGAATTTTTAATTAGATGCATTTTTCTTTGCTTTATCGCTTCATCTCTCTGCTGTAATCTTCCTCAGCTCCCTTTCTTCTCTTTCTCTATTCCTGTCTTCACTGCCTCAGGGAGGTTCACCAAAGGTTTTGAGATCATTTTGTGACTTCCAGACCTCAACAGGAGTGGAGAGAAATGTGACAACTTCAAAATGTCTTCAAAAGTCATTATTTTGTTTCACACCACCGGTGTGAATGAAGAGAAGAGAAAACAAAACACTTCCACTCTTAGAGCTGAGCAGCAAATGATGAAGACAACTGGCTTTCTGACATGGGGTGATATGGCCTAGAGCAGGGCTATTCAATTAGTTTTGAATGGGGGCCGGTTGGTGGAAATGATCCAAAATGAGGGTCGGTCGGTAGTCAAGGCGGGGGCCAGTAAATATTCCTAGGGCCGCCTATTGAATAGCCCTGGCCTAGAGGAAAGGGGGCCAACTAGTAACCACAAGGTCACTGATTCGATCCCCGGCACCAGACAGGAGAGTTTTACTTGTAAAACTAGTTGTGGCTGGTATTACATGTAGGGTGCCCACCATCTCTACCATTGTGTCCTTGAGCAAGGCACTTAAACCCAAAACTGCTCCAGGGGCGCTGTACTATGGCTGACTCTGCGCTTTGACCCCATCCGAAGTGTGGGAAACTTGAGAGGGGATATGTGAAAAGACATATTTCAAAGCGCCTCTTGTAAATTGACTTATAAAAATAACTTAACATTCTGACATGTACAGCTCTAACTGGCTTGCAGGTCCTTACAAAAAGACTTATGGCGAGAATGGAAGAAAGTTTTTAACATTATGTTGCAAAACCACTCGTCATAGCAGTTGCAGCTTGTTGTTGCTCTGTTACCTTTCTTCTGTCTCTGTGTGCTACAGCTTTTCTCATCTTTTCTCTGTTTGAACTGGTTGTCTGCCTCCTGTCTAAAACACAAGCCTTGTGTTAGCCCTTCTTCTCCCACAGGCCTGGGATCTGATGTAATTGAGACCTTTATCGTCCCACAGAAGACGCCGCATGGATGAAAGACAGACAGAAGAGGACAAGGTGCAATTAGCATCGCCGCAGCAGGCAAACGCCGGGGATTTCCAGGTGGTCCCTGGGATCTCATTTGAAGAAGACTTTGAGGTCACCAATGTTATCTGTCAGTTTATTGACGGGTCATGCCAAAGAATATTATTCATGCGCTGTACACCTGCAGCTGCCAATCATTGTGGTTATTGCAAAATCCTGTGCAGTCCCATCTGACTGCCAGGAGAATGGCAGAATTTATTATTTGTTTGCTTATTATTATTTTTTTACTACATTATGTATTTTCTCTGCAGTTCTTTTCACCAATAACTCCCATTGTTTGCATGAATTGTCTGGGTTTTATATCCCCAATCTCCCAAGAGTGGTTTCCTGCTAGGCCATCATTTTATGCAATGACATTCAATATGCACATTTATTTCTACAGAGGATGAACTTAAAGATAACGTCTGTCAGACCATAAAGATCCCTATGCGATTTGTTTCCATCTGCAATCAGACACACATGAAAGGTATTATAAGAAATAACATGTTCTTTTCTTCCCTTTTTTTATTTGATTTTTTTACAAAATAACAACTTTTCATGTCATTAAAAGGTCAGCCGCAAAAATAACTTTCATCCTACCAGGATTATAAACTATTTGGGTTTTCTATGGTACCATGGTAACCTCAGGAAAAACATGTTTTTGCAAAGTTATTTCTTATTTTCTAGAGAGGCATGGTCCCTCTGAGTGTCTAACACTACAAAACTGCACAGAATATAAACAAACAAGAGATCAATTAGAAACAAAAAAAAGCTCAGCTCTGTTATTGAAAGTTTGCTGTATCACTACATAAACTACAGAGGGATAGTACACCATTTTCCCATTTGAAATATGTATAGATCGCTGTCTGCTGTTTTGCAGAAATGCAGTACAGTCTGAAAGATCATTTCCCTCTGTAGCTTTGATGTTTAAGTTTAACAAGTAGTGTCTCACTGATGATCAAAGCCCAAGGCTGTGCTTCTCCTTCTTAGCTGTGCCTAAACCTCTTCATTAAGTCTTTCCCTTCACTTATTTATCTGCAAGATGCATTCTGTGTGACAACCTGTATCTCTCTCACAGACTTAGAAGTGTCTAAAGTTGTTTTATTTTTTTTCCAGCGACACAAATGATTAACTTCTGTTTCTGGCATCTCTTTTAGTGTAAGGTCTTCTCTCCCTTTGAACTAAAAGTTCCCAAAAAAAGGAAGAAGCTATTTTTAAATGTGATTACACTTTGATTCCTCCCTTGTTCGTAATGGACAGAGATATTTTTTCCTTCCACCTTTGGACGTCATTTGCTTGAACAGATCTATCTTACACCATTTAAACGTCTTTCGTTGGCATTCACTCTGGCACGTAATACTATTGCACTAGAATAGAACACACCAAATGTGCTCCATTTACATCCATTTCCTTTAAAAGCATTTCCCTCAAACCTTTCTCCTTGTCTGTCCTTGCTTCGAATGATTATGTCAAGTTAAGTTGATGTAAGTGCTTTAGAAGTTGATATTTGTGGTTCAGAGAGTTGAATTATTTTTTGTTGAGATAATGGCCTCTACTGACGGTTGTATAGGAGAAATATTCAGACACAAACATAGACAGTTAAGTAAAATAAACACCTACATGTACATGTTGGTCCTTTCATATACACTTGAATGAAAAGAAACATGTTATAGAAGAAAAACAGCAAAAAAAAAGGCCAGTGCTTGAATAAACATATGTTTTTGCCTGCTGTGTCTCGCCTTAAAGGCCATGACCTACTTAAACTGCCCTCTCTCAGCTAAATCTCTCTCCTCTTTTAGTCCCCCCTCTCCTTCTCTGCAGTGACTAACATGAGAAGCTTCTGTGTCCCCAGTGCAAATACATGGCACTCCTTCAGTCGGTCATACAGCGAGTCAGCTCAGCTCGTAGCTGCGCGAGGGGGCCTATAGGCTTCATCATTGTGCTGCTGGACATGGTTGACAGGATCAGGGGAGGGAAAGTCTCCCTGAAGAATATCAACTGTGCCTCTGTTCAGCACTTTACTGTGTCAGTTGTGTCAAACAGAAGTCCCAATGAGCCCCTTGTTTCTGCATATATTGAAGGGCGTAACTTTAAATTATACCACCAAGTCCCAGTCCCATACACTACACTACACCACTATGACCAAATTATTCTCTGGTTGTAGTTAGCGCCCGATGGGTGTCGAGTTGTTAAAAAAAATTGATCAGAGCTTCAAAATTCAGCTTGGTGACATTGGTCGCTTAGTCCTAACAACCAGTTATATTGAGCTGTGTTGTCAGACAATCCAACACTTCACTGAACTAAATGAATAAGCAACCACAGCAACAACCTTGCTATGAAAGATGAGAGGTATGCCATTGGTTGAGCAGCACTGCAAAGGATAATCTTTTACACTCAATATTCCCTTGTAACATGCAATACGTTTCTCAGCATATAGAAAAGGACTGTAATAACACACTCATCAACAAACTACATCTAATTCAATTATAAGTAAACTATTGAAGGCTATATACACTGAGGGTATGTCGACTTAATAAGCACAATAGAAAGTTTCAATCTCTTACACAAAAAAAAAAGATGCTGCAGAAGCAGGTTAACTGGACCTGACCCTGAAGTATACTCATTCCTTCCCAGTCTAAGTGCTTAAAAGAGATGAGTGTGAAGCACAGTGTTGTTTCCACCACAGCATGCATGGGCCTGGTAAAATGCTCATTTTGAAAATGGATTCCTTCTTTGAAAGACACGGCTTTGTTTTAAGTCGAGTGGAGCTGCACTCCAGCAGAGTGCTGAAGAGTCCTTGAGTAGAACAGTAAACACTTCTCGGGGAGGAGTGGAGCGCTCGATACATGTAAAATTAAAGACAGATGGTGGAGAGGGCCCACAGAATGCGTCTTCCTCAAATCCCAATATCAACTTCAAAAGCCATACATTGAATGGTTTACTATATGGTGACTTCATTTGTGTCCCCAAATGGGAGAATATTGCGACTGTTTTCCCCACAATGCGATTATTAAGATTACACAGCCGCGGTATACAATTTCGGTTAAGGCTCATTACACTTTGCACCGAGGTGACACCATCAAAATGCCATTACAACATGTCTTCCAGCTAAATTCTTTTTAGTTTGCGGGGCCGTACGTTACAGGGCCTGTTGTCCTCACTGTCTTTGTATCCCTGCTATTTTACAGCCGCTGGTTTTACAGTGACATTACGGGAGCAGTTCATCACGTCACATCGCCGCGTATAGCTCGCAAATAAGTGGGAGAGCTTTTACTGTGTTGAGCTTTGAAAGAGCTGATCAAAGCAGCCAGACATTTCACTAAATTAAACAGAGTGGAAAAAAACAACATGTCAGCCACCACAGCGGGTAAGTCTTTATTGATTTTCACGGCTCACGTTTCAGCCTCATTACTCATAGAGCTACAGTAAATATCCGAGCAGGGGAACTTCAGAGGGAGATGCTGTTGCTGCTGCTGCCTGCTGCCCACATGCAATCACCAAAATCACCAAAGGAGAGAACCAAATCCCAAACCTAATCGAGAGCCAATCAGTTTCAATTACAAAAGGTTTCCCGTTCGGCGGGATATTGCTCCTGTGAATGCCACTAATGGCGGGAGTGCTGCCCACTCACAATATGTTGCCGTTCCATTTTCACACCGAACGACTAGGGATAAAACAGCCAGCAGACACTGTCGAGGACCACGCGCCAAGTTAAACATTACACTCACCCTCACACGAGTACAGTCTCTCTCTCGCTCTCTCTCTGGCTTATTCTCATCATCATAGTTTCAGCTCATGGTTGGTGGCTTATGGGGTAAAATGGAGAATTTATGAACAGAGATTTGGAATTTCATTTACACCAGTCATGCTGGTTTCACAGACATTTAATGCATGAAATGTAAAAACAATAAACGGTACTCGGACTTAGGAAACTACCTAACACAGAACCACAAGACCAAATGTTCCTGTGAAATGATTTTCAAATGAGGCCATCTTCACTCATAGCCATGCCCTTACATTTCACAGAGAAACACATATTTGAGAGACTATTTAAGACCTTCCCTCTAACACTCTAAGGCTGTTCAAGCCTTGGGGAGTGCGGAGAGTTAAATGAATGGTGTAACATGCATCTTGCTCATTGCTAAGACATATCCGTTATCAGGTTGAGAAAAAAAATCACACAGGCAAGAAGAAAGAATTCAAGGTGAGGCCAGACTAAAAAACAAGTGCGACTGAAACTTTCAAAATAAACCTAACACCTTCTGATCTGACACAGCAACACCCAGCTGTGAACCTGGTTAGAACAGACAGCGGGCTCACACCTCCACTGCCTCTCAAACACTAAGTGACTGGATACATGGATGAAACATGGAAGGGGAAGAAGAGGCAGACCACCTTTTGGGTATTTGGTGGAGCCGTGCCTTTGCACTCATATGAATAAATCTCTAGGACTGAGCAACAAACGCAATCTGGGACAAGACCAGGGTGCTTTTTAAACCCCCCAACACACACACTCACTGAGAATGAAACACAAGCACTGTGATGTAGCCACAGCTCCTCGGGGAGCAATGGACAGGAAGTAAACAGCAATGAGTTGTAGCCGTCAGGGAGGTGAAGGTCAGCTGCACTTTCTGTGTCCATCAGACCAGAGATTTCTTCCACACCGATCCTCCCGTCTGCTGACCCAAAGAAGCTACACATTTACTCCATTAAGTCCGTGGCATACATATGTGTGTACGCATTTTCAAAGTGTGTCCTGCTGGGACCGATGTGGCAGAAATTAATCAATTAAACATGCGGGCTCTTGTTCCACATGTAGCTGCTTTAAAATTCTCAATTACTGTTGCTTTAATTTGCAGAATTAATTAAAACCTTTTAACTCCAGACCCAGCAGGATATATGTTTTGAACAATGTACCAGGATAATAACTGAAATGAACCTGGGTAAGACCGGCCAAAGAGAAGGATTATTCTAAGTGAACATTGGATAAAACATGTCAGTCAGTAGTCAGCCTCTACAGACGTAATACTTAGTGATTTCTTAATGATACAGATTAAGAATCAAGATTCATGCCAGATGTTACCATTCAAAAGCTCATTCTTTGTTTTACAACCACCACAGTGGGGAATTCGTATAACTGAACTCGGCAAAAGCTGAGAGAATCACTGCTAAAATAACGTTGAGTCAAACGTTTGCCCATTGTCTAACAGTGGCCAATGCTACCATGCTAACTTGTGTTTTCAACAAGCTCAAAGCACACCTGAGTCTTAAGCCCAATCTACACCTTCTACCTCAACTGCATGACTCCACCCAGAATTTTTGGGTTCGGGTCCTATGTTTTTCATAACCATTAGACTTTTTTTTATTGCAGTACTGTGTCCGAAAACACCCAGCATTTATAAATGAGTGAAACTGTTGTAGTGTAGTTTGCCTTTTCATTAGCTGTACCACACACACTCCTTAACCTTATAAAGTGTTGCCTTACCCTAACCATATCAGCCAGTTATAAAGTTTTTCATATACAGTTTGATAGATATACAGTATTATTATGCAATCCCAACCGATTTTATCCCATGGCAACTCTACAGAAAAAAATACTGAAGAATTTCTGTGTCATTAGAATGAAGCAAGTCATTCGGAAGAATCGCAGTGTCAAGTTCAACAACACAAACACAGTTAATAGTGTTGTTTTATGCAACGCATAATGTGTTGAGTCCAACTCGATTGTGAATTAGTGAACCAAATACTGTTGACTTACTGTGGTGTAGAAATCTACAAGGGCCGCTAACATTTGAGTAAAATGTGTTGTTTATGAAAAATGCAAAACTCAGTCAGTCAGTCAGTGTGTGTCCCTATTTCATATTTATATCTTTGAATCTGCAAAATATATTATGTGCCACAATGTAATGAAGCATGTCGTACAGTTTGACATCTGATGCAGTTAAAACGTCTGTTTATAATTATGATGACAAAGTCCTTAAGTTTAATTCAGAAGGCTTTAGATTTCCATTCACCCGCTTTCTGAACAAGGTGTGAAAGCACAGTCATTCTCAAGTGAACAGGATTAGAGAACTTGTGTCCGCTCATGGAAAAGGCCCAAGGATTTTCTACATCTGCTTTGCTACTGATTGTGGTGGTTAAGTGTTTTGTTATTAAAGCAATGTTTTATTGTTCCAAAGGAGGACTATAGCATTGTTTGGAAAATAGGACAATCCTTTCCACAGCAATCCTCTTAACGAGCAGGGGAAATGTCTACAAAACAGAAAACAAAGGAATACAATTGTGGTAAATTGCAAACAACTGCAGATTACACGGTTTTACATCAGTGGAGGTTTTAGGTTTGGAGACGGACCAGAACGAAAACAAAAAAAACAACAACCTCAAAACCACCTTTCCTTCCCAGGATTCAGGTCATTCTCAGAATACAAGCCCACAACACAGATTATTATTGAAATAAGTTTAGCCATAGTTCACTTGCTCTTTATCCGGTTCACATAATACAAATAGAAATACAACCCTGACAAAATACCAATCTGAAAGCCAACTTGCCAAGAGTGGTTTAAGTACAGCAGCCTTCACTTCTTGGTTGTATAAGCTGTAATGTTGGTCAAATGATAAAACATTCATAATGATTTGACAGCACGGAAAGTTCAGGGTGGCAAACAAACTGTACACAGTTGAATGAAAGGTCACCTTGCAAATGACTGAGCAATCCCTCAGTGGTCTGATGACGATCAATCTGTATGATTGAAGCACCAGCATCTGTTTGGTCAAACTGCCTATTCAGAAAGATGAACAACTATTTAAAAGCACTGTGTACTGGAACAAGGGGTGTTAACAACCGGAGCCTACAGTTGTTCACCTACCTACAGTGTTGTGCGAAAGTTTGTGAACCCCTTGAGCCTTTTGGAATTTTATTTATGTTAACCATTATTAATTCATTTTTTTCAATACCAGTATTTTTTAAATGAAATAACAGATGTTTGTTTATCAGTTCAACATTTTTCTTTTCCAGAAATCAATTGTTAAAATAGATCAAACAAATTATTTGACAAATGTTGTATGTGCAAAAGTTTGTGAACCCTAAGCTGCATTGCTTAAATCGAGCAAGGTAAACACAATCAGGTGGGCCAAATTGATTGATGAAATAGACCAATGTAATGAGAGATCTTTATGGAAGAAATTGGGCGCCACTAGATAAAACAGAGATAAAACCAGGTCAGTTTAGGCCCACCAAACTGAACCCATACAGGTCAGACATGCTAAAAGGGTAAAAAATCTCAGAAGATCTCAGGAATAGAGTTGTGATGCTGCACATTTGTCTGGGGACAGCTATAAATTAATTCAAAAAAAGTTTGAGCTCCATCGGTCCACCGTGAGGCAAATCATCTACAAATGGAGAGCTTTAAGAGTGACTGAACATCTGCCTAGAAGTGGACTTCCTTCAAAAATATCTTCAAGCGCCACAAGAAAAGTATTTTTTTAGTTAAAAGCCAACCCACACATTACATCTAGTGATTTGCAGACCTCTCTTGCAACATCTGGGACAGATGTGCATGGTTCCACAATAAGAAGAACACTCAGTCAACATGGCTTTCAAGGGATGGTTGCTGAAGAAGCCTCTGCTCTCAAAAAAGAACAAAACTGCTTGTCACAGCTTTGCCAGAGAGCACCTGGAGATACCTGAAGTCTTATTCTGTGGACAGATAAGTCCAAAATTGATCTGTTTGGTCATAACCAAAACAGCCATGTTTGGGCAAAAACGCAACTCTGCCTACCACCAACAGAACCTTCTCCCAAGTGAAGAATGGTGATGGCAAATGGTCTGCAAATCTCCAGATGTAATGTTTGGGTTGGCTTTTACCTGAAAAATCCCTTTTCTTGTGGTGCTTGAAGATATTTTTGAAGGAAGTCCACTTCTAGGCAGATGTTAAGTCACTCTTAAAGCTCTCCATTTGTAGATGATTTGCCTCACGGTGGGCCGATGGAGCTCAAACTTTTTTATACGAATGTATAGCTGTCCCCAGACAAATGTGCAACATCAAAACTCTATTCCTGAGATCCTCTGAGATTGTTTCCCCTTTGAGCATGTCTGACCTGTATGGGTTCAGTTTGGTGAGCCTAAACTGACCTGGTTTTATCTTTGTTTTATCTAGTGGCGCCCAATTTCTTCCCTAAAGATCTCTCACTACATTGGTCTATTTCATCAATCAGTTTGGCCCACCTGATTGTGTTTACCTTGCTCGATTTAAGCAGTGCAGCTTAGGGTTCACAAACTTTTGCACATACAACATTTGTCAAATAATTTGTTTTATCTATTTTAACAATTGATTTCTGGAAAAGAAAAATGTTGAATTGATAAACAAACATCTGTTATTTCATATAAAAAATACTGGTATTGAAAAAAAAATTGTTAATAATGGTTAAAATAAATAAAATTCCAAAAGGCTCAAGGGGTTCACAAACTTTCGCACGACACTATCTATCTATCTATCTATCTATCTATCTGTCTATCTATCTATCTATCAACCCATTCATCCATCCATCCATCCATCCATGTTCTTTCTCTCTACCAGGCTCCTGAGGTGATCTAGGCCAGCTCAGCCTGACTTACTTCCTGACTGTCTCACAGTTTATCATCAGTGTGACTTTTAGGGTTCCTGACTGTGTGGCCGGCACACTGTGACACACACTCTGTCAGGGTGACTGAAGTGCTAGCTCCATAGGGTGAGAACATGAACTACAGCAGTAACACTATGACTGACGGGCAACTGTGAAACTGTCTAGCTGGTTGATTAAATGATGATGATTGTACCAGCAACTCATGTTTTTTCGCTCTTAAATCAAGACATTGCTTGGTACATAAAACGGTCTAAAGTTTGGGAAACATGCTTTTATTTGGTCATATATTCTTTAAAAACTGATTCTACTAATAGGACATTGATATAAGCTTAACATGTAAGAAACTGTATTGTAAACATAAATAATTAATTAAACAAAGGCATTTTAAAAAGTTTGAAACATTGCATTTCAAATATATTATTGTTAGTGTTTTTAGAGTGTTTAATAGTTTCTGAAGTTAAAAATATATATTTTTTTAAAACAGATTGTATACAAGAACTATCGAAATGCATCTCCTAAAGTTTTAAGACTGAAAAATAATTATGCTTCCTTCAGTACATCTTTTCCAGCCTGCTTTATTGTCTGACTATTGTCCAACCAAACAATTGAAATGGTCAGGTTTCTTTGTGAGCACAAAACAATGAAGCAATACAAGCTGTGATTATCTCTCTAAACATGTTTTTTTCTGAGTAGACTGGTATAAAATTGTTTCAATAAACAGTTGAGGCTAGGTTACCAGGGGGAAGTAGGAGGGCTCACTTTTTATTTCAGTTCTTGAGTGTTTCTTTCTTTTCTCTCTTTCTTCTTCTCCTTTTGTTCCAATTCTTTTTCAAAAAGTGTAAATTGTTTTCTTTATTTGGTAAATGTCTTTGAGCAGTGGAAGGTAAAATCCTGGACTGAAATTTACAAACAGCGTCAGATGTTGTTCCACTACAAAAATGATTTTGATCAGTCAATGACAGTCAGTTGATTGTCACTCTTAGGAAAGCCTGAGCACACACACGCAACACAACACAATAAATATTATTTGCGCTACACTATGATATTTCATCTGACTTTTCAAGGGCGATTGCAGTCAGTTTATACGCTTGTAGGTTAACGGTTTCAACATGCCCCAAACATTGTAAACCCAGCCCAGTAGTATCCCCAGAAATGACATCCATATTGAATGATTCTCATGATTTATGTCCAATGTCAACGACAAGTGCTGATGTAAAAAGTAGTGTCCTGTACTGGAAAGCAAGGACGTGAAAGTGGGTGTTGGATTACAAAATGTTTTTCAATTTCTCAAAAAGTTCTCAGCAGTAAAAGAAAGATATACAGGGGAAAATGTAATATGTTAGTTTTTTGATGCAAACCTGTGGTTGTTTAAGCATTTCTGTTCAGAGCAGCAACATCGATTACACTCCTTGTTCAGCTTAAAACTGACTGTTTTTACTTTGCTCTTATTGTACAATGTGAAGCACTTTGTAACCCTGGTTTTAAAAATGTGCTTTGTAAATAACATGTGACTTACTTACTTAAAGGATTTGGGCTTTAACGATTAAAAATTTAAAGAGCAAGTCTAAAAACAACACAACAAACTTAGCATGTTAAATAAATGATTACTACATGAGGATTTCATGCATTTCACACAGTACAATGAGCATGGCTTTTAGTCAAGAGTGGTTTGACTACTTTGAGTAGGAAAAGTCACATCATATAGAAAATAACATTTCAAATGTACTTTAATATGCAACTTTTGACGGTTTCCCTTCAGTCAAGTGTGAATCTATTTTTTGTTCCTCAAACATTACACACATTCACACATCTACACTACAACCACAGTGGACAGGTTGAGGAAGGGGCTATGCCTGTTGTTCTACTCTCCCCACCCAGATCTATCCTGCCAGTTTTGGGGTCGTACCAACACCTGCCAAGACCAACCTCGCTTCTCTAACCTTTGGGCATCTAAAATGATGATTATCTGTCATGATATTTAACTTTTCTTTGATTTTCTCAGCCCCAAATCACTTAACATTGTTTAGCCTCATTCGCCCGTTCACACACACACACACACACACACACACACACACACACACACACACACACACACACACACACACACACACACACACACACACACACACACACACACACACACACACACACACACACACACACACACACACACACACACACACACACACACACACACACACACACACACACACACACACACACGCCTATGCAGCACTGATACACCGACAGCACCTGCTGCCAAGCATGGTGTTGGCTATCCATTGGGAGCAATTTGGGGTTCAGTGTCTTGCCAAGGGACACTTTAACATGTGGCAACATCTGTTTGTCTGTTGAGCTCTGACGTAAAGCAAAACATATGGTAAGAAGGATAACACAAGAGAAAGGAAGAACAGGGACACCAGTGACAACAATAACCCACTCCTGTTGTATTATAACAGGAGTTGAATGGATGGTAATGGAAAGTCTGGCTCATCTAGCCTGCTGTGTTTGGGCCGGACCAGCAGCTGTGTTGATGAACAAAGACCAACAAAGCGACAATGGGGAAAAACAGAATCCTTAATAACCATAATGACTGTCGCTGTTCTGGACAGCAGCTTATGCATCAATTTGGGAAGCGGCCGGTTAGCTTGACCCGAGCCACACAAACAGCTTTGACTGAGTGAGGCTTAAATGATGGTGTCCTCCACGCACACACGTTGCCAGGATTAGCTGCTCCATCACCTCAGAGGCCAAGCAAGCAAGCTAAAAATAAACCTGCTATAAACTGCAGGGACAACCAGTACACCATTTTAACCAATCAGGTTAAGGGTTCAAAGTGTTCATAACTATTGCTTTGTAGAAATGTCACTTTATTTGATGTACTTCTATTGTGGTTGAGGTTACAGATGTTTTAGCATTTTTTCTGACCGTTTCAGAGTGAATAATAGATGACATGTAGTGTTGTTGTGGTAGACCAATCCACTCAGCCTACATGTTTATCGGTTTTGCTTTTACCCTTATGGTTTACTGATATCCTATATAAATAGTTATATGTAGTGTTCTCTGCCAGTGTTTTTTCCTGGTATTTCTTTTTGATCTATCCCAGTTTCCCTGCGATTAACATTCATTTTGGAGGAGTCCGTGATGTACGATTTAGGTCCAATGCAAACATACGGTAGCCTGGCTCCGCCCGCCTACCTACTACTGCTCAATTTTCAAATGAAATGAAGTACGATGGTCTGGTAGCACCAGGCTAAACATACGGTGCCAAGGCAGGAAACAGCATGTGGGGTGTTGGAGTGGCATGTAGCAAGTGTGACTTTATTGCTAGAGGTCATGTCCAACCACAGACATCTGTGAGATCGCTGATATGAATTTGTATTATAATGTAGGTACCACAATCTTTCCCTTTTTAACCCTAGCTATAGCTTAAAGAAGCAGTTCAACATTTTTAAAATAAACTTGACGCTCTCTTGCCAAGAGTTTGATAGAGTTAGTCATGTATATAATGGTCCAATCTTATCTCATATCTTCCAATTAGATTTTAACTGGAGCCATGATCTTAGCTCAGCATAAAACTACACGTGGAAACAGCTAGGGTGGCTCTGTGTATCCCCCCATATAAGAAGTTAATTTGACAGAAACTTTTTCCTGATTTTATTCAATTAAAAAAGCATTCTTCCAACCAATAAATCTAATTTCTTAAGGGCTTGACATTGCTGGTGTGATGTTTTGAAATATCTTTTTAATCTGTGTTTCTTCTCTCTGCTTATGAGGCGCTGACATTTAAAGGCAAAAACCCATCATGCTATCTCTCTGAGTCATTTGATGGTATTCCTCTTTGATTCAAACACACACACACACAAACGCACAAATAACAAACGCACGCACCACACACACACACACACACACACACACACACACACACACACACACACACACACACACCCCCCCCCCCCCCCCCCCCCCCCCCCCCCCCACACACACACACACACACACACACACACACACACACACACACACACACACACACACACACACACACACACACACACACACACACACACACACACACACACACACACACACACACACACACACACACACACACACACACACACTTAATTACACAGCTCCCAAAGTTCAATAATTCTGGGGCCATAACTACAAAGGAAAGAATGAAATGTATAAATAATGAATTCGGCATTCTCTGTGATTAAAGCTGGATATCAAACCAATCAGACAGACATTGCGGCAAGCTATCTGATTATCATGCTCGCACTTTTCTTTTTTTCTGTCTGGAGCGATGTTCACTTTCCCTCAGCTTTCATGCTTAAAAACACCAGGAAAAAACAGAAGTGGAGTGAAAAAAAAGAATAAGGACCAAATATTAGTTATTCATGAGTTAATTTTATTCAGATTTCCCTCTGTGAGATGGTTCATATCTCGGGCCTAATATGCTTTCATGCAGACAGGCGCCTCCAGTGAGGCTGCGTGGACGGGTTTGTCTTTGAGAGAGTCAAAGTATAGATGACTTTGAACTGTTTGCAGAGAGAGAGAGAGAGGGGGAGAGAGAGAGAGACAAGCAAAAACACTAAACTCTTTCACATTCGCTCCGACTCACAAGGTCATAGGCAGAACGTGGGGTGGTGTCAGCTGTGGGTCTGCATCAATTGACTTGGATGAATAACACATAGAAGCTACATTTAAAAACACTTTACTGTTTGCACTGCAGCACCTCCTCTCCCCTTGTCCTCCCATATAGCACATGCTCAGACTGTCTTTGTTTGGAACATGCAAATATATTTAAGTTCAATCAATATAACTTCAGGCGATTCCTTTTTTTTCCTCTATATATTTTATTGTTCAGACCGCCTCTCTTTTTCCAACTTTTTTATTTTTATTCACCTCACAGCCAATCCATCCATCCATCATTCCCTCTACTATGTTTTTCCTTTCTTTCTCTTATCCTCCCGTTGTCTGTATCTGACTCAGAACGTGTCGGGAGGACCCAATCATTAAGACTAATTGTTTAAGTATTCAGGTGATTTGAACACAAGGAAGTCTCCTATTAAAAATACACATCATATTGACTTTGAACCGCAGACAATTTAATGGATTCATTGGGTTGGTTATTAAATATGTCATCTAAATCATATGGCTGGCTGGTGTCAGATGCTACTTTCATGTTTCACTAAAGTCAGTGGTTGATTGTCTGCACTCCATAGGACGACACATTACAATAGGCCAAAATAGTGTCAGCGACAATGCTGTTCGTCAAAATACTGATAACAACTTACATTATGTCCAGTTATTGAATATTTGATTGTTTGCTTAATTCTTCTTTTTCAAAGCACTGTACAATTTAATCTGAAAATATAAATTTTTTCAAAAAAAAACATGTATCCCCCCAAATCCATTAGTGGTTGAACATGTATCAAGGTGCATGGTGCTCTCGCATGTTCGATAGATAGACAGATCCTTTAATAATCCTTTACAGGAAATTACAGTGTCACAAACAGCATATGGACAGACATAACAAACACACATTCCCTCATAGAGCTAAAATACTTAAAAAAAGATAAAATAAATAAATAAATAAATAAATACAATAATAAATACTACAAAGTGCAAAGTTATTTTTGTGCATTATAAAATTGTATGGCAGCTGGTAAACAGGACTTCCTGTAGCGCTCCGTTTTGCACATTGGTGCAATTAGTCTGTGACTGAAGGTGCTGCTCTTGATCACCTTCAGGGCGTGGAGTGGGTGAGTGGGGTTAGTCATTATTGAAGCCAGTTTGTTGAGGATTCTGGCCTCTGCCACCTGCTGAACCTTGAGATGCTCAGCCCCGACCACTGAGCTGGCCTTCTTGATCAGCTTGTCCAGCCTGTTTTTGTCCGCTGTGCAAGCACCTTCTCCCCAACATGCCACAGCGAAAAACAGAGCACTGGCCACCACTGAGTGGTAGACAGTGCACAGTAGGGGTTGGCAGATGTTAAATGACCTTAGTCTCCTCAAGAAAAAGAGTCGACTTTGTCCCTTCTTGTACACCGCCTCCATGTGGCATTTCCATGTTGTCAGTAGCTCTGCAGTTTCAGGGTCAGTAGAATTTTCTATCCCGATGAATTCACTCGAAAATTGAGCTTTGCATTTTTGCATTCAAAGCCGACTGCTGCCCCCAGCATCTGGTGAACCCATCAACACTGCTATTTGTTCAGAGGCTGATGAAGATATTAGGATAGCAGTGGGGAGGAAATAGGCTGGTAAATGAGAGGAAGGCCGTCTGCGATCGCCTCGTGAGATGCAAACAAACGCCGACAAGAGGACGCAAAAGATTGAATTTGCAAATAGAGTACAAGGGGTCTTCATTGTAAACATCCCTGATCCTAGGGATTTTCTTATTTACCTCAGATAATCAAGTGAAATGTTGAATCACAAACATCCCGACTGCATTTCCTCTCCACACAGATAACAACATCATGGCCTCCATGTGTCTGAAGCAATCAGCCGAACCGGTGACACTGATTTTTATTTTTTCTCCCAGCGCACGCACACACACACACACACACACACACACACACACACACACACACACACACACACACACACACACACACACACACACACACACACACACACACACACACACACACACACACACACACACACACACACAAAGTCGCATTAGATCTACTGCCTCATAGCTACAGTATGTGATCTGATTACCTTTCCTACATGACAACAAGATGTAGTTTGAAATAATCTGCCACAACATTTCCATAACACTATACATCTTCAAAAGTCAGCCATTCTGGAGAATGCGTTTTGTCAAACTCAGTGAATATCTCCTCAGGATCCGCGCTGTGTGCCGTGTGTGCGCTGAAAAGAAGTGTTAATACTCAGCCTAGGCTCTGTGTAAACTGGTAAGTTGCTAGCTACGGTGGACCCACTTTGTTTACATACCAGTTCACAGTGCCTATACTGTGTATATGAAACAAATATTTTTTCAGCACACAGAGTACATGATGAGATATTCATTGATTTTGACTCAAGGTTTTTGACAACAAGCATTCCTCAGAATTGGAGGAATAACTTAATGAAATCAAGCCAATTTTTCTTCTGCTATGTCAAAGTGACAAATGACATAATTATACATCACTGTCTTCAAAGTAGCTTTGCTTGTTACTCAGGAGAAAGATATCACGTTGATTTGGTGCTGAAATGACAAGTCATTTAAAAGGCAAAACAAAATCAAACAAACATCCTCAGCATGGTTTAGCTTCAAGATTTGATGCTTTTGTCTATTGTATTATTGTTGTATCATTGAAAATTGAATATATTTGGGTTTGGGCTAGGTGGTCAACGCAGGAGGGCAATACGTAATATAATCGAGCATATTCACTTACACATTTGCAAGTAATCAAATGCATCTAACACCAAACCAGTGTTTCAAATCAGTGAGTAAAAGTGCTTTATAGTTCCATTTGGAAAATTCATAGTATAATAATGACTCTATACTCAAACAACACAATTTTGAATATCTAATCTTGATGTTTGTTATGCCCCTGTAGAGCACTTTAAATGGCCTTTTGTCTGAATTGTGCTATATAAATAAACTTGCCTTGACGTATGACATCAGTGAAGGGGCAGCAGTCAGGTTGGGCTCTTTTGCCAGTATATTTTGCCCCTTAAAGTTTGATCCTAGGCTTTATTTTGGCTGAGCATCTCAAAGCCAGTGCCCAGTCTGAACGATGCTCTCACTGTTATTATCCCCCCGTTAGTGCTGTAGCTATTGCCTTCAGCCACCAGCTTGTGATTCAGGGAGATTAGAGACAAGTGGCTTTTTTTACATTTCCGTCCAGCCAGTGCATGCAGCTTCCAGCCAGACAGTCCAATAAACAAAGAGTTGTGAGGCTGACAGCTTGTTAATCACTGAGAGAGAGAGAGAGAGAGAGAGAGAGAGAGAGAGAGAGAGAGAGACGCCTCGCTGGGTCTGTGATCATCAGACAGGATCCCTCCACACTGCCAATCACATACACTGCCATTCCACTCACTAAACTCAATGTTTTGCCACTCACACTGTCAAACTCTCTTCCGTCTGGCCGTCTGTGATCAGGCTAAGAATCGAGCAAAAGCTGAATGGAAATTGTCTTAAGCGGCAGTTTCTCTAACGGCCACTCAACTTTGACTACAAGACAGATTGGACTATTGAAGCGAGCGTGGAAAGTATAGCCACTCAATCAACTGCCACCTTGTTCATGTTTTTTTTTTATTTTAAAGTGATTCTGGAGAATGCTTGTTGTCAAAACATTTTTTTGTCAAAATAAGTGAATATCTCCTCATGATCAGCACAAGTTCAGGTGCAGCCCCTCACACAAATTACCCGGACTATTTTCAACACTAGTGAACAAGGACAATCTCCTGCTTTGTGCTGCATAATGTGAACAGGTAGGTCCGCACTACGCACATTCTTTGGGTAAGATTCTCCGGATATTTTTGGGAGTTTGTGTTAATTGGGTTGCCAGTTTGACAAGTATTTGGTCATAAATTAAAAAGATAAAAGTTTTCACCTGATGTTGGTGCTCACTCACTCACTGCTGTCAAAAAAGGCTTTAACAAAGTACTGAACAAAGGGACTGAATACTGATGTAATGTATTTTGATTTTCCAAACACATTTCTCATTGTGTCATTATGAGTTATTTAGTTTTGCGTTATTATTGTACGTGAAGCACGCTAAATGTATCATCTCAGCTGAGCCAGCATATATGTGAGAGACAACACTGGAAAAGCTCGGGAGACGACGTGATTGGTATTCAAGGAGACGCACCCAATTCAGTCACAAACTCGGAGAAACACACCGGAACTGCAATGCATGTGAGCTATAGTCGAAGGGGGAAGCCAAGGTGCAAAAATGAATGTGACATATTGTGTTATTGTACCTCTGCCCACACAGTGTCCCTGTCTGTTCACATCGGGTGGGCCGGGGCTGGAAACGGCCCGCGTCATGATGTAGACGTGAGGACTCCTCCACAGAAATAGAGCAGAGACTGAATTTAGCACCAAGGCCTGCTTTGGGAATTAAGCTGGATGTCTCTTTACACAACATGTATGTCTACTGCTTGTCTTTAGCTATTTTATACTTCTACCTAAAATTCTCCCTTGTCTCTTTTTCTCTTTCTGGTCGCCACCTGTTCCCACCATTTTCAACTTGATTTAAATATTAGAAAAAAAGGGATAGATCAAAAAACAAAATAAATCTATTTTTCCACTTCCACTTATTCACATGTTCACTGTGTCTCCCTGTCCTTGTCATTTTGAGTGTATCACTCTACGTCGCTTCCAACGGCTCTCAATTAAAAATTGAATTATAGGCCTGTATAAAACTTTGAGGGAAGGTTGCACTTCATCGAGGTCTAACAGAAAATACAGATCCTAATAGTCTATCCTGCCTTTCGCTCCTGTTTTGCTCACCATGAATTTGACTCTATCACTGATATTTCTGTTATTAGTGCTTTTTCTTTATTAAAACATACTCTAACAACACACATTGTTAGATACATTATAGCACACCAAAGGGATAATGAATTACAGTTTTGCAAAGCAATTTTTTGTTAGTAGGCTAATAGAAGTTTTTTCTTGTTCAAGACAGACTGAATGAAAAAGTCTGATAAATGGATTTAGAGTTGGTCAAAATAACACGTTGAGTTAATTATACAGAACTGTGGGCAAACACACAGTTATCCAGCGATAATTGTGGAACAGCTTCACACCACTGGAGCCCTCCTGTCCAGACCGACAACCAATTTCAATTATCTAAAGCACTTTGCAGCCTTTGGTACAACTGATTATTACTTTTAAATGATACAACAGCCCCCCTCATTAAAACCTGACTGGAATTATACAAAAAATAGAATTACCAGCAATTAAAAAATAAACAAAGAGTTATGGACATTGTTTTGGGTTCAACATGCGTCAATATGGCTATAGCCTAGGCTACATCAATTAAATAAGACACTTTAACAGCGGAATAAAGCAACCAAGGCAACCAAACACAGATGGAGGAACAACACAAATTCAACAGACGCTGCAGCAACAAACACACACATTAAAGCAAAAATATAAAGAGCTTGTACGCAACGCACAGAAGACACCTGTAGGCTATATATCCTCTAGTTACGTCCGTCAGTGTGTTGTTGTTCTCACCTGTCTGATGTCATTCCGTGAGCCCGAAGTCCTCAACTCTCTGCTAGTTTTTCCTCTTCAAACCGTTCAAACATTTTGCTCCGAGGCCGTAATAACGTGACAGAAACCATCCCAAACGTCAGACAGGCCACACACTCCTCCTCACTGAAAGTAGCCTTCAAGTTCCTCAGTAATGTCTGTAAGGTAGAAATCGACGCTGGAGCGTCCACCGCAAGCGTTTTAGCATCCAACTTGTAGCCTTGTCAGAGCCCATGGCCCGCACGCACCTGTTGGTCACGCAATATCTCCCGTGTGTCTGAAGTAGGTCCCTCAGCGTACTTGGCGGATGGTAGGCTACAATAAATCATATAGACCTACAAATAAAAAAAAAATGTGTTGATACAATAATGTTGACCATAATGATACCTAAGGAAGATAATTAGGGCCCAGGTGGAGAGGAGAAAATTAAAGGAGGAAGTTTTTTTTTTCGTTTGTTTTAAATGTTTGCAGCTTTTCATTTTGCAATTGAAATACAATCCTATGAATAAAGTTGAAATGTCTATGATTCCCGTTAAATATATTGGTATGTCTGCGGACACGGTTAAACAGTATAGGCTATACAATTGTTTATGTATAACACTTTGAATTGCCTTGTGTCTGGATTGTGACATATAAATAAACTTGCCCTGCCTTATGCTTACTTACTTGCTTACTTGCTTGCCCTGCCTTATAGGTCAATGAACAACCATAGTTTTTTCCAAAGTAATGATAATGATATGTTGAACAGGCCAAACCATATGTATTCATATGTAGGATACACTATAACACCATTTCTCTGCTGTGTGCGCAAGCAGTCCTACACCAGCTTTATTTTGAATTAGGCTTATCTGTATTCCTTTGGCCACATTATCAAAGCCTTTCTCCTCTCATCCCTGTCTCTTTCTTAATTGCATCATTCTATTCATATGCCAAAGTTAGCAGCAAATCAAACTTCAATTAGGTGTGAACCCTGCACAGGCTCCATTCGTTGTGAGACATGCTGCCACCTGGACAGCTATGGGGATGGATTGTGAGTACTGTCATAGAGCATCACTGCACCTTTCCATCTCCCCCTCCCTCTGCCTACACCTAATTGTCTCTGCTGTCCATTATTTTCTCTCTCTCCTCATCACCTCTTCTCAGCAAACTGCCTCTCCGCTCATCCGTCACTCCGTTTTGCTGTTTTCTCTTTTCTTTTTTGTTTTTTCACTTCCACAATCTCTTTTCAAATGTCCAATTTATTCCCACTCTAAAGGAGGAGTCTGTGATTTTGGGGAATGTTGTCAAAGTCACATTTTATCTGAATATTGAATATCTCTTTACAATCTGCTCCCAGACTGCATTGTGTGTGCCGTGAAAAGGAATCCATGTGAATACACAGCCTGGACTCTGACACACAGTACGTATACGTCGCTGATCGTGAGGAGGTCTTCACTGAAATTTCACATAAAGTTATTTTGCATTCTTCAGAATTGTTGACCCTACCTTTAACTGTGCCTACTGTACAGTCATTTGACAGCATCCATCATACTCTTAAGAGTCTCATTGAGATGGCGAGAGTACATCTGCATCCTCTGACTTCCCAGGCACTTTTTAAATGTCAAACTACTTCCTGTTTGTAGTCGTGTGTCCTCTTAAATCCCTTCACGCTGGGAGAAAAAAGCTTCTTAGGCTTTTAGCATATATAGACGCCATGCTCGTTTCCCAACATTTCACCAGACACAGTAATGCTCTTGTACCAGAGGTCCCCCAGACAACTTTATTTCCATTCTGGTTTTTAAACAATGGATATAATGAATGCAATTGCTTGACTGAGGAGACCATTCAATGCAAAAACGACTTGAGAATGAGCATGCTCTTTCTGATTCGCCTGCCACAGTGCAGACACGTAACTATGGGAATCCCAATGAGGCCCATTCATCAATCAGAACAAGCTGAGGGAAAAATAGAATAAAAATATATTCAGCGTCGGTGCATCAGAGTGTAATGATTCCTACAATAAATGTTCTGACATTTTATTTAATCAATGCAGCCAGGGAGATCAACCTATCTTTCCTTGTCGTTCTCAGCTTGGAGCAGAACAGTTGGCACAGTCTTTTTTAGATCTATCAGACAATGGCGTCCCCTTTAAGGAATCCCAACTAGGTTTCTTGGACATACAGACTTTTGTGTGTGAAATGTCTTGTCTCTCTTATATTGAATTCAATGTTCATATGAAATAATTGCCTTTTCCAAACAGCCATTGCATTTGAACAGAGCAGAGATATTTACAGTTACAAGAAACGTTGATGCTGAAATAACTATGAAGCATCAGTTGTACAGCCTTGTTGACATTTTCTTCTCTATGTGTGCTTATTGATTGTCCCCCCTTTGGCCACCTGTAGGGCATAGCAACAAGCTGTGAATTGTTCTTCCGAACTTGTTAGTAAACAGTTGCCTATTGACAAAGCCAGCCGACCCACAGCAACACCATGATTCATTTGGAGTTGTATGATTCTTGAGAACCAGGACAAAAGGCCGTTTTCCATTTGTAACTGCTGTTATGCTTAAAACTAAAAATATTTCAAATTGTAGATGTTATTAGGGATTAAGAATAGAATGTCTGGAGCACAATTATCCCCTTAAATTACATTTTATCATTATTTTGTCAAATATGTGAAACTTGTTATCTTTTCACGACGTCCAAAACAGTGTGTCCTCAGAGAAGGCTTCATTCGTTCATATGCAATAAAACCTATTAAAAATTTACTTTAATGATTAAAAAGAGTTTTTTCCTCATCAACAGCAGCACTACATAATCTCTCATATCAATACAAACAGTTTTTCTACAACACATTCATGTTTTATAAGGTTTCTAAGTGGTGGGACACTTTTTGTCAACAGCGTCAGACATTTCATTAAAATGTAATACAATCAGGCAAAATAAGTGGCAGCTGTCACTTTGAATGACCTCTTGTCAAATTCTACCTCTGCAGAGTACATTAGAGTGCAGACAGGCTCTGATAAGGGTTGTAGTTTTAGAATATTTTACATTCCGAATCTTGAAAGTCCTGTGCCACAACCATGATACGTCAACACCGACTTACAATTTCTGAAGATTTTTTGATAATTTTATTTTCCTGAAGTAGTTCATACTAGCACCTATCATCAACAGAAAAACCAAATGGCTTCTAGATAAATTCCATTTGTTATGTTTAGGGCTGTCAAATTAACGCGTTAATTTCGATTAATTAATCACAGAAAAATGAACACGATTAAAAAAATGTACGCAGATTAATCGCACTTCTATAATGCCCTTTGACCCGGTGCAAAAGTGGTGCGGAGCTGCACCTGTAGCTTTTATATGTCCATGTTGCCGGGCCGGGCGCGCGGATAAAAGGGAGAAATGTAAAGAGTGAAGCAGGGGAAAGGGGCCGACTCGAGGGCTCTATGGACGGTTTATGGGGTGCTTCGGCAAATAAACATGAAGGTAGAAAGACATCTTACTTAATTCTCCGCAGTGTCCGTGCATTATTGATTTAGTGGCTAGGTTCAAAACAGTAGGCCTATCTCTCAATCTTCCTCCAATTTTGTTTGCTAGCTGTCTCGCATTTAAACGAGTGTGTGTGTGTGTGTGTGTGTGTGTGTGTGTGTGTGTGTGTGTGTGTGTGTGTGTGTGTGTGTGTGTGTGTGTCAATATTTTTGCCCATGAGTAGGCTACGAAATAGTGGCAGTGCAGCGCTGTCTGTTGTGGGAGATGGAAAGTCGTCATTTAGTCTGCTTGTTTTTTTGAGAAAATTCGGCGCTAGTTCATGTATAAATCTGGCTGAGGGGAGGAGACAGAAGTTACGAGAGACGGAGAGCGAGCGCGCACGAGAGAGGGAGAAACAAACAATAGTAGGCTATACAGCTGTTTATAAACAGGTATAAAAGTGTCATATAAGTATGCGATTAATTTAGATTAATTAATCACAGAGCCTGTAATTAATTAGATACATTTTTTTAATCGCTTGACAGCCCTAGTTTTGTTTAAAGATCTCCTAATATACTACTTTTCTGGTCTTAATTTCTTGTTAAAAATTGCTATAGAGCAACCTGACACGACTCACATCACAAAAAAAATAAAAAAAACATGTAGATTTTCGGGAAACTCTTCCTCTCATCTGAGCGCGCACAGCAGTCTCTCTCCACACCCTGCTTTGTGCTTTCTGCAAACCCCACTCCGTTGTGATTGGTTACCTTCCTTCCGGAACATTTTCAGCAGCGAGCGGGCAGATTTGAGAGCAGGAAGTTGGGGGCATGGCCGGAGCTTGCCTGAGCAGCACGTTGCAGCATTACCATACATGGAAACATCCGCTTTTCGTGACGACAAGAATATCAGGAAATTCTGAACCGATTTGAACACGTGATTTCTTGACCGGCTGCCCTAGTGTTTTGCGCTCTGCACAGCCACCCCAGACGGTCAGCAGGGAATACGTCTAAATGCATGTACGTCATTATTTGATACGCTAGTATGGTTAAAGATGACTATAAATCATTATAACAACGTTTATGGGTCATAAAAGTCAAAAAGTATGAAACGTTAAGAAACGTTAAATATAACGTTAAGAAACGTTAAATATAAACGTTAAGAAACGTTAAATATGTCAACACCGTCAGACAGGAATCTGACAGAGTTGACATCTGACGGTGGTGATAGGTAGCCTGGCTCCGCCCGCCCGCCTACTTCCGGCCAAATTTTATTTTCCCTTCAGTAGTCAGTCTGGGTGTACAGCCCATTTCCCAGTTTTGCTGGAGATTCGACAGCCGGTCCAATCAGCGAACAGAGCGAGTGTCTGAGAACGATGACGTCGAAGTCGCGCTCCAGTTTCAGTTGCCAGAAGCCGGCTTGTGACACACGTGACGACCAAACGTTATGCGATTGGTTGGCTAATCCAGAGTGGCACTGGGCAGATCCAATAGTTTTAAACTTTAACAGACACCCGCCTCCATGAGTTAACGTTTGCCAATTAAAGCACTGCCAGACCTTCTGTACAAATGAAATGAAGTACGATGGTCTGGTAGCACCAGGCTAGGTGATAGGCCAATGACGGTAACAAACTAACAAAAGCTGGGATGTTGTGTCAAAGCTTAGCTCAGTAGCTTAGTATATTGGATACATACATGTAATTTAATTTGCTGAAACATAGGGTTTGTATTTTTTCAACATTGCACCCTGTTCTGTCCTACTTCTCAAGAATCACTGATATACAGTATATTTCTTGCTACCTGGCAACTGCAAGTCCAATTTTCAACCTCCTCTTTTCTTTTTTTTTAAGCTCTGGTTTACTCTGCGACAATTCTGATTGAAGTAATTCAGCTCTTTAGCTGCTAAACGAATGCCAATCACCGTGTTCACTGGCTAATTGCTGACTTTGTCTCTCTGTCATGTTTTGTTTCTGAACAGGAAGCATAAAGAAGGTTTTTTTCAGGTTTTCTTTTTTATTCATTTTGGCTGAACACATCTGCTTGTTGCTGTTGGGAACAGGGTTGACTCATAGCAATGCATTAACCGACATCAATCAAATAAAGAAAGAAATAAAAGAGCCAAGAGGATCTGTATAGTTAGGTTATAATAGCCATCACTGGGGGCAACACATTCCGCATTACATATTGTCTCAAAAAAGCTGTTACAAATATCCGATGGAAAATAAATATTCACAAATATTATCAAACACAGTTACAAAACCAGCTTGGTTAACGTTTGACGGGACTGTGTGTGTCTGGTCATATCATATCAAACAGTCTCCAAGGCAACGGTCATTCTTTGTATAGACATTCGGGGCAGATAACTAAACCGTGATAGGGTCAAAATACTTATTGCGTAATAAGAACCTCGTCTAAACTGCATTTCTGTGAAGTTTATCAAACTTAAATGACAATATCTTTCATTTGGATGAACACATAATGCCTTACTCTCTTCCAGGTTCTCACTATCATGCAACTTACTCCCCGAATGACACACTTAGAAGGATTTTGTAGATTTGGGTTTACAAGCGCTTTTGAATAAAAGTATGGATAGTAGTGGATAACATTTAAGTCAAGATTGTGGGCTAGATAGTAGTAATGAGGCTGTCCAAACTGCAGAGAAGACTATAGGACCTATGAGGACACAGAGCCTTTTTCTGAAGTAAAAGTAGCTTACATCAAAAAGTTTGGTCTTTTTCTCCTGAAAACTAATGTCATGCCGTTTGGCTTCCGCGGCTGCTCCCACTAACAATGAATCGATGGGCGACTGGGCTACACAGGCTCTAGCCCGGTGGTGTTCTGAATTTAATGGACCGACCTATCTGCCTGTGTGTGTGTGTGTGTGTAGCTTGTTAGTTTATTTTGAAGCAAGGATGGCTGGCTGATGCATTATCTCTCAGACTGGGGTCGTATTATACTTCACTGACCCAAGACCAACATAACAAGGGGCTGTGGATCAGAGGGGCGGATCGGAGAGGGAGAGGCAGTGAGAAAAACACATACACTATAACTTAGACCAAACTTTACTTTCTATTTTATCATCTTCATTTGAGTTGTTTTTTCGTGTTGTTTGTGTCTTGGAGTATTTAATCTCACACTGAAGCGGTGTTGCCCTTTACTCAGGTTTTGCTGCAGTGAATGCAAATGGCGGTTATGGTGATAGATGGGCATTAGCAAAAAAGATTGTGGGTCTTTGGCCCGTGAAACAAAACTTGTTTCAGTGTTTACTCTGTTGATTTGTTACAAATACATGGATATTTCTTAGTTCCATGTCATCTAATCTTGTACTGCAAATATTACAAATGGCAAGTCTTAGCTCTATAGGTTACATGAGGTCATGGTACAAGGCCATTATATCTCCTTTTCGATCATGTTGTCACTTTTACATTGCACATAAAACAATGACTCTTCTACATTGCATATAAAAAATGCAAACAATGCCTTATCAAGGCCAAACACAACGTACAGTTAGATTTATGAGAACTTTTCGTGTCATAACTAACTTTATCCACAAGGTTTGTCTACACATTTTTCACATGTCCATCTCGTGCACAGAACAGATACGCTTCTGTTTCAATCAATACAGCCGTCTACGTAGGCTGGCTGCATCCAGTATTCTGTGTGGATACTGATTGAAGGCTGGAGGTGCTGCTGTGTGCTGATAACACATGGCCTGGATAGACATTGTCTTCATTTTCACTTCCAGACAATTGGGTTAAATTGACGATTTAATCTCAAAACACAAACCGCTGAGTAAAAATCATATATCTGATAGGAATGATGGACAAAAGTGTGAAAAAAAAGTGAAAAATCAGGTTGATCAAACTGCCTCAAATTTCCACTATTTGCCGTGTTTGGAGTAGATCAGCGTGGGACTATTTTTATATTTCTCCTCTCTCCCCCTAAAACTTTCCTCTTTCGCTCTGTCTCTCTCTCTCTCTCTCTATTTAGTTATTTCCCAGGATGACAGGAAAAGCCAAAAATGACCTAAAAACTTTAAAAAATCAAATCCATGAAGCCCTAAGAAAACATGTGCAAACAAGATTGTTACACACTGTCATTGAAACATCTTTCCATTTTGCCGTGCAATTAGCTGGGGCCGTGGGAGAGAGAGAGAGGGGGGGGGAAGGAAGGAAGGAAGGAAGGAAGGGAGAGGGTATTAGTGAATTACGGGAGACAATGGGATTGCTTTTTTCCCTTTTTATAATGGTGCTGAGTCCAATAAAGAAACTTAATGGATATCTTCAGAGGCACACTGGGCTAATGTGAACGTCTGAACTCTGTCCCAGTTACAGCTCATGACTCTGAGGGAATGCTGATTATTTGCTAATTAAAGGTTCAGTAAGTGGAATGGTCAGTTTAGCTAACTTCCTGTCAGTTAATGCAGTTAGCAGTCCCCTCCCTTGTCCCTACGTCACCACATTAATGCACTGCGGTCTTCAAGCAGGGATTTATCTAGCATCATCTCAGATCCATAAGTGTGATAAAACATGATAAAAACCATCAAAACAGACATTGGGATGGATTTTTACCTGCCCTGCCATTGTAGGTGCATACACACATTCACCCATCTGTCACTCTGCACGTGCACCGGCACTGAGACGGGTGCCGGTTTGAAGCGTTCTCTCTTCTGATTGGATCCCAGTTTCGGGATCCCCGAAAAATGTATTTGCCGATTACATGCAGAGTGACTGACTGAGAGATCGACTTTATGAAACGCGCACAAAGTGATCACTGTACGAATAGCAGACAGACTTGTTTTTGAATACTTTTGCTGAAGTGTTTAGACTACCAGTTAAGAAATGGAACAGGCCAAATACAAGGCCACTTCACACTTTATACACTTGGCATTGTCACAGAAAAACTGAACTGTGCTGAACTGATCTTAAAAGCTGAAGCAATTAGATTAAAATTGACTGTGTATTGGACTGCAGATTCTTAAAAAAAAAAAAATGTATGGGTATATGTATATATATATATATATATATATATATATATAAAAATGTTTTTTGTTTTATTTTTATTTTCTGTAACAGTAACTGTGTATCTGAATCCGAATTTGATGAAAATGGGGGCGGGACCTGATAAGCCTTTGGCTTCTTCCGTCTCCCTTCGGACAACACAAAGTATGATGTATGAATATTTGCAAGAGAAAATTGTGTATTGTGTGGAATTGTCCGAAAGAATATTAAATAAATAAATAAATAAATAAATAAAGAGAGATTTCACACTTATATTACCATGAATAAATCGCTTACTTCATATTTAACTAAACATAAATATGAATGGAAAAACCAAACAACCTATGCCATTGGTTTAGTTTGTACACAACGATACATGTAAAACCAAAGTGTCAATGATAATAAAATAAATAAAAGATAAGGATTTTATTAGCATTTAATAGCTAATCTGTTCTCACTTTACTGTGATTGGGTATTTTTTGTGGAAGCTCCGAAAATACATCTGGGCTATCAAGTGTCCTCCCCAGTTTATACCAAACCAAAATGTGCTCCCTCTTTTTAGAGCCGCCCCTGACAAGTTGAGCATTATGTGACGTCCCAGGGGACTCAGAGAAATGGGACAACTTGCAAAAAGCAATATCACTCTAGCCGCGTATAAATCACTGAAACCTGAAAGCTATCACAGTTAGCCGGTTGCCGGGAGGGAAATGATTATGGGATTAACGTTTGGTGGAAAGTGTGTGTTTTTTCACCATCAGTCACAAGAAGCGACAAGGGGCGGATATTAGAAAAATCTTGTTCACCTCGACTGTGGAGGGGTTGAAATATCACACACGTTATAAAAGCTAATGCAAATGTTATGTTGATAAATTAACAGATGTTAACCTATACATACATAAACAAATGAATACAATTTGTTAAATTTGTGTACATGTAAGCTGACCTATTTTTTTTTATTAAAATCGTTCTGATCCAGAGGAATACAAAACAAATCAATATATCATGCAAGCACTGATGAAATTTGCAAAAAAGTGAACCACCATTTCTGAATGATTTTTCATCATGAATCATTGAACTACTTTTGCACCAGAGAGGAAGACTGGACACGGGTTTTCATCCAAATATAGAAACCTTTTTATTTTACAATTTCAGCAAAAATATCATACAATTCCAGTTTAATTGTACAGTTTGTTAAATATCTAAATACACTTTTACAGTTGCAATGTCAGTACAAAAAAATATTGGATATTTTTGTCTTTTATGAGATATAAAATGTACACTTCCCTACAAATCAAAACTCACACATGTACACAGACATTGCGTGACGGGCCGACCGGCTGGCTGTGGACATTAAAAAAACTTTGTTCTCATAAAAAAAGTTTCTTTACATTGGTTTACGAATAAAACAATCACCACTTTAACAGCAAAACAAATGTATTTGTACAGCACACAAAAGGGGCAGCACATTTACCATAGACTGTGGAGAAGTATTCTGGATTCGCTACGAATTATGGTTGTAGCCTACATTTATGCTGTTAAATGGTTATCAAGGAGATTTAGTGGATACACAGTGATGTAAGAAAACATGGACAGAAGCTGGAACATAGCAAATGTAAACCGTCACCATTAAGACTCAAAAGGACAGTTTGATGTAATACAAACATTGGAAAGGTTCAATGTACCAAAAAAATAATAATAATAGAAAAAACTAAAATAAATAAACTTCCCAAGCTTATACAATTAACAGACTTTACTTCAAGGGATACAGACGGCAACATCTTGGGCCAAGTTAATTTAGGCTGTATTTCTGCAGTGGGAGTTGATTGAGTTTCTTCTCTTTCCCAAAGCTCAAATGGATGGTCCTGCAAACAGGTGGTTTTTAAATGTTGCCACAGTAATGGCAATTCGTCTGAATTCTCGTCAATTTGAAACGTCAATTTTTTTATAGATGGCATTCAAATGAAAATAGCTGCACTGACTGAACACTAGCCAGACATACGGAGAGCTGTGCAAAATGAAGGCATTACCAAGGTGGACATATTGTCTAACAGCCAAGATTGATGATTGTGAACCAGGTACTAAGCAGGTACTATGTACAAAATACTATTTAGTTACCTAGTGCTTAAAGCTGCATACTTGATATGTTTAGGCCACAACACACTAATGAATACACACATTATCGAGGCTAACTTGTTTGGAAACAACTTGCTATTGCCACATCTATTATGTCATTATGGAATTGTTTGTGTCCAATCAAATTCTTCAAATACTTCAGCAATACAAAACAACTCTTCATATTTGAACCCAAAATATATTTCAGCCCAAAACGGTTGCCTTGTGTACCCAGTCCTTTCTTCATCTTTGTTTGATTCTGAACACTGTACTTTAAGGCCGTCAAATAATTGAACAGCCCTACTAGCACTACTGACCTCCCGACAAAAACATAAGAAATGTAGCAAACTCAACTGGAATGTAAAGGTGTAAAAAAGGTAAGATGTTCAATTTGGTCCTTTGGTGTGAACTTGGCTAAAGCGGTGACTCAGCGGTCTGAAACAGCAATTCCCATTCACCTCTTAACAATCTGACAATGCTCTTGCATTAAGAGTGCAAAGTCAGGATTTTGCTATACTCACAGGATATGTTTGATAATCTTCAAACATAAAAGTCGTTGTCCAGCCCGATTACACCACAGTAAAAACATACATGATGCATAGGAAAGTACTGTATGCATACACTGTTAATTGCCTTTTTTATACAGCTTGTGACTTTGGTTTGCAACTAACTAACTAACTAACTAACTAACTAACTAACATCTGAGTGATATCATGGAATCAGCAAATGTAATGATGGTTTAGGCTTTTGATTTGAACTTCAACTACTAAGCTTTTTCAGTGTTATGGTGCGTTTAAGTACCAACTACCATATCAATGTTTGCCTCAATGGCAGAGTTGTGTAATATATTTGTATTTAGGTACAACATTTGAAAAGATTTGTGATAAGCTAATATCACCTTGCATTTTCCATTTTCATCTCCTGGAACTCAGCGATATACATTTTGTGAAGTGTAGATCATTTTTTGTTGGATATCTTGTTCTACTCATCTATGTTTTTGGGAAGGATGCATGTCAATAGATGTACTTTACATGTGTTTTTGTACAATACTAATTACTTAAAGTAGTATTATTTAAGTCACCATAGGGGTCAAGCTAACCCGCAGAGAAAATTGGAAAATTCTACAAACATTGTCCAAGCTAGCCTTAAGACTATGTTGAGGGCTTAGTTTTGTTTTGGCTACAACTGACTATGATCTAAGAGAGCACAATACCTGGTACTGATGTTTAAAACTGTGCACACTGTACATTGTTTTGCTTCACACAATGGGATCACAGAACAGGTGCAGGTGACAGAAGCTGCACCAGGATCAAACAAAAAAAACATGAAAGAACACTTCATTAAAAATCTAAATCATAGACTTTGGATTGAACAGGTGGGATTAAAAAAAAACAACAACACAACAGCATTGGGTCTTGATTCAAATAGAACAGAGGTCTTCTGAGGGCTAGTTAACTTTTTAAAGGCAGGAGGGGAAAAAAAACAAAAAGAGTCTTGTTAGCCGTATTCACAGCCAGCGGTTACACATTGGGTTCATTTAGAAAAGCCGTACAACACCGGTGGTGCCTTCAAGGTCCTGCTGCAGAGTCCAGGGAAATCCATGTTCAATTCCAAAGGAGATTCAGAAGAGCTCAGTTTTCAAGAAAAGTCACTTCCATGAATTGACTGAACCGTCCCCCCCCCCCTATATGCTGATATGCATTTATACATGTTGGACCCCACACCCACACCCACACCCACACACATATATACACACACAGACTTCTGGAAATACACACACCCACATGTCGTCCCCTTCCAACAAGGCACAAAGATTTCATTCAAGTTTACCATTACACAAGTGCTGAATGCATCGTAACCCTCCCCCCCCACACACACACACATTTGTCTCAATCCCAGAGCGACCTCGGCGATCCCCTCCATCAACGCTAAAGTTAAAGTCAGCTCAGCAGCCGGCCAATCAGGCGACTCTGTACTGTGACTCATCTGACCTGCCAGTCACAGAGCCAGTCGCCCGGCAACGCATGGAGTGACCCCTGTGCTTGACCGTCTGTGACCAGGTCGTCATGGCGACTGATTTGCGGTAAAGGGCAGTACATTATAAAAAAAAATCAGGTATCAGCATCCAAACCCTTCCAAATAACACCACTTCCGACACCAGACAAGCCCTTAGCCAGCAAGAGTTAGCCCGCATGAAATTCTGGCGTTAAATAGCGAGGAAACAAAGCAAAAGAATGTGGCACAGTGACAAAACCTGCGGACGAGTCATTCTTAAAATACAGCAAGGAAAGTAAAGTACAGAGGGGGGGAAAGGGAAGGAGCGAGTGGACCCGTGAGAGAAAGCTCCATGTTGGCGAAGGCTGATGGAGGGGAACAGGGAGGTGGATGAGGGAGGGGGTTGTAAAGGAGAATCAATTCAGCAGGTGATTTTCAGAGTGGTTCCGCCTGGCTTCACCCAGGTGTCAGGATGACTTTGGCTCAGCAGGAAATGCCACCAACCCCCCCTCTCTCAAACCCCTCTTCTCCGGGGTGGTTGTCAAAGCTGGAGAGACATAAGGGGATTTGAATTGGGGGAGAACGGGAGAAGGTGGTTGTGCAAAAAGATGCAGTCAAGCAGGCAGGATAGAAAGGGACACGCAAAGGCAGATAGATGCCGACCAGGCCGGACGGGACGGAAGGGTAAATAGATCGAGAAATAGAGGTGAGAGAAAAAAAAACTGAACAAGGGAATAGTGAGGTAATGGTAAAGGCAATAGATAAAGGCAAACAACAGGGGATGTGGGGTAAAGAGAGGAGTGGAATGTCAGATCAACCAATCAACAGCAATATCAGGAAGTAAGACGTCACCCACCCACCACCAAATAGATCTCAAACACAGACACCAAGTCAATTTTAAAACACACAGCCATCAATCAAGAGCTCAACTCAATCCGTCCTTCCTTTGACTGATGTGTTTTAACCGACTTCCCCCCCAGCGGTATCCCATCATGCATCACTCTGAGACCCCTCCCCTAAACAGCTGACACCTCAGGAGCGCCAGGTAAACGGGGGCACCAGAGGACAAAGTTAAAACCCCATTTCATTTCACAGCAGCAGCAGTAGTCGCAGTAGCAGATCCAGGGTCTGCCTGTGTGAGTGAGTCTGTTTTCGATGTGGAGGTGGTCCCTTAGTTGGTTCCCTGGTTAAAGTGCTCCAGCACGGTGGCGTTGGTTCTCTCAAACAGCCACTGCTGGGTGAGAGAAGAGGGGTCACACGTGTTCATGAAGATCCGCCGCTCGTTAGGACTGCAGTCAATGCAGCTGTTACTGACGGTGTGATACAGAGTCTTATCCTAAAGGAGGGAGAGATGGGAAAAAAAGAAGGGATTGTCAAAGGAACAAACTATTGTTTTTTTTTGTTTTTCTTTTAAGATGTCCAACTTTTTGAAAACAAAAACACATTTACTTGAGTTGAAACTTTCTAAAGGTTTTGAATCCCTCACTGTATGGGGATACTGTGCTGATACAGATGACTGCAGGGACCATTTCAAGACTTTTGGTGGTGAATTTAATGATATTCGGACACTAAAGATTTAAGAATAGCATTTCACATCAATTATTCCCATTCAGTATTTATTAGCACCACATGAGCAATTACTAAATGTTTGCAAATGGTAAATGGCTGCACTGAAGTATGAATTGTTTACATTATAATTATGCTTTACTAAATGGCTTGTAGTTATTATTGTGTTGCATAGCATGCAGCAAGAAATGCTTTGTCATATATATATATTTTTGTTGTTACATTTTTCTTTATTACTTCAGTCTACCTTTTATACAAATATACAAAAGTGGCCTCTTGTATGGCATGCTTAACTAATAACTGAGCTTCAGTTCCAATGCATAACAACAGCGTAATGAGGTCCAATGCATATCCATCAGCTTCAGGCGACATTCAGTTAAAAGCTTTTTTAGAATGATTAATAAGCCTTGAAGTCATTTATTTTTTATAGCAATTGTTTGGTGTTTTCGTACAGAAAGAAGAATGGAGGGAGAGAATACATTTTTTATAAAAAAAGGCTGACACACAGAGATAAAGTGTTCAAAGTCTGGGCTACCCTTCCCTCAGTCTTACCTGTCTGTAGCGCCACAGCTGGTTTCCCTTCATGCCGTGACAGTCATACAGGGTGACGGGGCTGTTGTGGGAGATAGCGTCGAAGCAGACTTTCTTGGTGTGCATGGGGTCGCCCACCCGGATGTCCTCTCTCCAGCCAAATGTGAACACCTGCAGGGAACACATTTTTTATTTATTTTTTTAAATACTTTATTTATATATATTTTTTTAATTAATGATAAAAAATAACTGAAAAAAGGAATACAAAATAAAAAAATGGCGTACTCCACCATACAGGGTTCTATTTCAAATGTCAAAGTGAAAATAATGGTTATTTTGAGGTGTCAAGTAAGCCCCCTCAGTACTGTGACATAGTCAAGGAAAAGGCTGCCATATTTGTTTTAACACATTTTCTTTCCATGAAATCTCATATAGAATTTTCTCCATATAATAAGTACTGGAGAACTCTATGAGCCAAATGTTAAAACAGGAAGCTTTTTGAAGGAAACACAGTTTTTTAACGTCACATTGAGGCTGATCAGTGACATGATGGTGCATCAACCCTTTCATCAAAACAGAAATTTGACCTTTAATTAAAGGGTTTCCATGGAGCCGATAAGCACCAACATATGCTGTGTTGTTTGTGTTCCAGTTAGAAATGTGGTGTATTTTTATAATAAGAAAAGGTTTTATATGAAAATCTCAAAGCAGGAAAACGTTGTGTCCTACAGCATTAACCTTGCAAATAACCTCCAATTACCAATCCATTAAATGTAGGCTATGATGTTTTCTTCTCATATAGTGTTAACGAAACTTTGTTTCATTATATATATTATAACATTTAATGAAGGTAACACATTACATACTGTCTTGCTATGAACTTTGTTTGACCTCACAAGAGAGGTACTGTGAATGTCCTTGCAGAAAAGGGGTAGAGAGACTCCCACATTCCGTTCTCAGATAAGAATATCTGAGCAATTAAAACTCATCTAGCTCATCTTGCAAGAAACTCAAGGACATTGTATGAATTGCAACATCTGTTTTGACTCAATGTCCTGGACACACAAACCTAGTGTGTTTACCTTTCTCTTGCATATAATCTCTGTACACTGTTCATTTCGTTGTCTCAATCATGATGCCACACTTGTGACGTATGTTGAACCCTTGCGGCTGTTAGCAAGTAAAAACTTCACCTGCTCTGAAGATGCTCTAACTCAGATTTCTTTATTGAAACACTTGGGTTGTTTAATATAAGAATTCCTTTAACATATAGTTTATCACACCATATTTCAGTGGATCATAACAAGAGGATCTATCAAACGGAGAAAATAAAATGTGTTCATTATGACTTGTGTGTGGGCCGCTGACAAGGCAACCCACGCAAGTCATAAGTCATCATAACATTAAACATCTTGTACAAATTGTGTATAACTGTCTGTGTGTTGTTTATCTTTGATTTATTAAGCGTTTTTCAGTTTTTGAAAAGCGCTTTATAAGTTAAGTAAGTTAAATTGGTTAAATTGAAATGAGTCTTTTAGCATATCCCTCTCTCAAGTTACCACACTTCGGAGGGGGTCAGAATGCAGGGTTAGCTGTAGTACAGTGCCCCTGGAGCAGTTTGGGGTTAAATGCCTTGCTCAAGGACACAATGGTAGAGATGATGGGCACCGTAGACGTAATACCAGCCACTGCCGGTGCCATGGATTGAACCAGCGACCTCATTGTAACTGGTCGGCCACCTCTATAACATCCTACCACCCCAATAATGTATTATCATTATAATGTATGTGACATAAAAGCTAAAAAGCACATTGTTTATAATGTTACTGACTGTGAAGATGAAACACTGTAAGAGTTCCACCATCGAGTTGTATGACATAATATGATCTATATGCAGATAGATGGCATTATGGTTATGATCATTATGTGTTATAAACATATTCAATGATCATAAAAGACTGAAGTAGCTCCCCGGACCATCACTATGCATTCATCTAAAGCAGGGGTGTCCAAACTTTTTTCACTGAGGGCCACATACAGAAAAATCTACGAAAGGCCGGGCCACTTTGCAAAAATAACACATTTATCAGGACATGTAGCTGCTCTAATGTTTAGTTTCATAGTGTCTTCATAAATTGTAATCCTTCTTCACGGCAACACTTTCCTTGCACATTAAACAGACACATTTCCCCTCTTGTTTATATGGCAATGATACACCCAGTGTTTTCTGCCTTTGCGTCCAATGTCCAGCAGGGTGAAAAGAGTATCCAGCCGAGGTCTCGACCCTCCTAGGGGGTTCCGGGGGTATGCTCAGGAGATTTTTTAACGTTTTTAAAGTGAAATGCATGAATCTGGTGCACTTTGAGAGGGAAATTAAGAGGCTAAATCTGAAGAATGTTGTATGAAAAAAATGGAGACACTGTGTCAGATGAATTAGAAGCTATTGGAGAAGGACACATAGATTTTCCATAATAATATTAATTTAAAATAAAATATTATGCAGGGTCCTCTGGGATGGGCTTGTAGCTCTTTTTCTTTTATGGGACATATTTCTCTGTAATACAATGAGTGCATTTAAATTATTTAAAAATTAAAAGCGCCATATTACATTATATTTTTAAAATGTGCCACGGGCCAATCAATCAGTGTTTGACACCCCTGCACTAGTGGGTTAAAAAAAAATGCAAAACCCCCCCCCCCCTTTTTTTTTTTTTTTTTTTTCAAAGGGCCATATGACATTATATTTTTAAAATCGGCCGCGGGCCAATAAAAAGCGGGGCCATAGTTTGGACACCCCTGATCTAAAGCCGGGAGGAGACTGCCATGAATCATCTCTTAAGTCCATTCATGTCTTTCATGATAGACTCAGTATTCAGGACTCTTTCTTTTGTTTTCATTACATTTGTCAAAAATGTATTTGTTGTCCAACAATAAAAAAAAAAGCTATGTCATTATTGCTGTTGTTTGAAAGCGTGTTTAAAAAATAATATCTCAACAGTCAGGGACATCCAAATGGCTATTGATCCCCCAAAGTTACTAAAGACTTTGTGAATGAGTTCCTCGATTCATTCTATACCTAATTTTAAAAAAGCCCCGACCAATACAACAGCTGGAGGGCCTCCTGTGATTTGAAACCATTTCTGGAAGGCGCTGAACTCAGATTGTAACTGTGACACTGATTAAACTACAATGCAATCTGCAGAATAAAGCAATTACAGTGTCAGAGCTGTGAGGCACAGTATTTCATCTGGGGGAAACAGAAGGGCACATTCAATCCATTAAGGTTGTATCATGAGCTTGGCTTAAATATCCTCAATGTCAGTTCAATGCAAAGATAATGAAGTGGTCCCCAGTGTGTGTGTGTGTGAGTGTGTGAGTGTGTGTGTGTGAGTGTGTGAGTGTGTCGCTCTACTGGTGTGTGTGTGTGTGTGTGTGAGTGTCGCTCTACTTTTAATGTGTATATCATAATCAATAGTTTATAACAGCAGGGGGTGATATTTTGTTAAACTTTTTAATTTTTTAACCTATTCTCGCATTTTTTTTTGATAGATAAAAAATGCACTTCATTTGAGAGCTTCTACCCCAATGGTGTTCTACTATGTGCAACGACAATCAACTGATTCGGATTCTCTTATTGTTGAACAATGATCAGCTTGTAAAAATCCTTCAACCCATGACCCCTAAAACCCTCATTTTTTACAGTGTTCTTCAAAAGCCCCGCAGTGAGTTAATTGGATAAAAAGAAGCAACCATTGCTACATTCGTTTTGGCCCAATTAAAAAAAAATTCCTTCACCTGTCCATGACTCCAGCTGACCTCGGCCCGTCCCTTCACACAGCTCTCCAGACGGATGGGGCTCCCAGACACAAAGTGTTTGCTCTCCATACACATGCTGCTGCCCACATTTCGAATCTACAACACAGACACAGACACAGACAGACACACACACAACACAGACACACACACAGACACAGACACACGCACACACAGACAGACACACGAGTCGTGAGTTGGCAGACAGAGTTTTTGATCTTTAAACATTAACTGGAAATTCTCTTATATAATCATGATCACACAGGACATTACACCCAAAATTGTTGAGGCGGATTAAATTTTTAGAATGACACTATAGGCAATAGTTATGTTAATTTATTCACATTAAAAGAAATGTGCTCTCTCAATTTCTCATTTCTGAGTGCAATCAAGAGCCGGCAGCCTGGCATGGCAGGCAAAAACCGTCATTAGTGCCAACTGGCAAAACTGTTCCTGACAGCTTCTTGAGTTATTTGAGAAGAAGCCGCTCCTAACGATCCTTGGATTTTTGGTATAATGGTTATATTGAAATGACTTTCTTAAATTAAAACAGTTAATAATAGGAAATCATGCCTGAAACACTGGCAACGTAATTTTAAACTCTGGTGTTTTACACAGTCTTTGCCTGTGCTTTTTACAGCGTATAATTATAATAAGGAAGATTATAGTATTCTAAGTTTGGCTTGATCAATGACATAATATAAGTTTCAGAAAAATGTGATATTCAAGCAATACATATATGTGAAGTATCAACAAAGCAACAAACCAAACTACTAATTCAAAATGCTGTTATTCACATAAATTCAACACCAACAAATATACAGAAATATATTTTAAGACTGGCAGTCAGATACAATAGCACAGAGGTCAGGGTATTCAGAGGTTAATGATGCAGTATCTTTTATAGATTGTGTCATGTTTTCAAATCTGACAAGCTGTTGAGACAAATGTCTCTAACTATCCCCGAGACCCCGTCTATAAATAAATGTCAAATAAATCCTCATCTTGTTCTAGCTTTCCGGCAAGGCAAGACAAGTTTCATTATGTAGCACAATTCAGACCCAAGGCCATTCAAAGTGCTTTACGAATAATATAAATCAAGATTAGACATAAGAAACCAGGGTTGAGAGCCGCCTCTTACCTCTCCCCAGGCTGCAGCAGGAGGCTCCACCGGTGGGTAGTGTTTGGGCAGGTCCCAGGCCACCTCGCTCATGAACCACTTGAAGTTCTTGCAGTTGAGGCGGCTCCTCAGCTCCTTCTGGGCCGTCATGTCTCCGGCAGACAGGTGGCGGTACTCAGGCCGGCGCTGGTACACATACTCGGCGTACTCGTCCATCCACACCTCCGCCACACGCTTAAGGTTCTGAAATCAGAGTGGAACATTATGTGTTTAAATTCTATGTTACAGGGATTAGCAGGACATCCAAAATGGAAGAAGAAGAAGAAAAAGAAGGGCTATGTTTCATATCAAGACAACTACAAACGATCAATACTTGTGCTACAGTGATAACTTTCTGATGACTTAAAATGTTGCTGTAGTGCTAGGCAAGAAAGAAAAAGTAAGAATTCAACAGGTATTTATTTGCTTGGGGGCATTATAAATAAACGAAAAACTTTTTTGACTGCAAACTTTCTGCAACCGATAAGACCCAGTACATAAGACCGTCCTTGGATTTATAACTTTGAAAAGTTTCACATCAACTATTAACTTTGTACTATTTACCTATATGGCGTACAATCAATTGAACTATACAATAATGGATTTTTCTTCTGGCTTAGTGAGGAGGCTTGGAGGCCTTGGAGCTTGTAACCGCAACATGAGAAAGGATGAATGTGCTCCTCACACATTCAGCAGACAAGGAGCAACTTTAGCAAAACCTTCAAACTCATGTCTGTGGGAACCTCATTAATACCAAACTCTCCTTTTTAGCTTTTCTCTTTTCTTGGTTAAATGAGTTGAAGCACTTTTAACTTTGACAGTGGTCAAGTCAACTGGCTTGTTAGCAGGTATAGCTTGTTAGCAGAGCTTTGTGTTTTCTGGACAGACCAGAGCCGTCATTTCGTTCATCCTGCCGACCTTGATGTTCTGTTCGATCCGACATGACACAATGATCAAAGGCTCTCAGTAGAAAAGGCTGGATGGTCATTTTAACAGGACCCATCATCATGTCCCAGAAAGCAGGAGATTAAAAAAAAACATAGATGAAGAACTCCTCTCCAGCCAGGAATAAAGCAGATACAACAATTATGTGCTAATTTACAGGGCATCTCTCTCTCTCTCTCGCTCTAGTTTCGTAGATTTTCTTTCTCTCTCTGTCATGTTCTTTGTGTCAGATGGAGCGTATTTCACTGTCTCATTAAACACTGAGCTGACAGAGAAATCAAAGATTCATTTTAAACTAGACATTTGGAATTTTTGAATTTTGAACTGAAGGAGTACTGGTAGATTGGTCTGACTGCCTCCGGTGTAAACAAAAAAACACCCTGATCTTAATGAACAAGAGAGCTTTGTTCAAAACTAAAGCTTTTTTTAAAATCATCTCCCTAGGAAATATGCAATACATAATGCGCTAAACATTTTGAACATTTCTGTCTGATGTAGTCATGCAGCGATGGAATAATTTGAATATTTCATATATACTTCTTCCAATAAATGGCTTTTGTCCCTTCTTTTTATCTTTCAATGTCATTTATCACTTTCTGTCAAACGTTTTTTTCTTTTTTTTTACTAGACTACAACAAAGGCCGTTTGCAAGCAGAGTGAATTGCCAAACTCCAAAATGAGTGCAATAGACTTCACCTCATATTCTAAAAGCATCAAAACCTTGGCTCTTTCAATGTTAATGAAAGCATCATTTAGCAGAAGGAAAGGGAGTGCAGCATAGAATAACACAAGTGGGTGACTGATAGTAACTGTAAGCGATGAGGACTGCAGGACAGGCGGCTTCCTCAACAAAAACTCTCTACTCTCAGACAATTGTAAACATGAAAGATTTACACGCAGGCCATGGGAGATCCATCCATCTGCAGCCTTTGGGGTGCAAGGGAGCAACAAAAAAAATCAGCCTCTGAGGTAAGAACCCATGTCTGAGAATACAGATGGCAGCAGCCTTGAAGGTGTGGATGGTGAAATGAATGAGAATACAGGTTCAGCAAGACTCCCGGGAAAGAATAAATACAAATCTGCAATCCTTTGGCGGTATACAGATAAAGACGGAAAAAGCCTCCAGCCACAAACACACACCAGACACACAAGCACGCACGCACGCACGCACACACACACACACACACACACACACTCCCTGTAGCCTATCTCATTGCCTGTAGTGCAATGTGGGCAAACCAGGTGAAGTGGAGTTCAGTGCTCCTATACTGTTCCATGTTGACTTGACTCAGGGTATCTGCACCTGTGTTGATCGGCCTTGCCTGCTTTTGTGGGGCATTGTACTGTAAAGTAACTAAAGTATATTTAAATGCAAATAATGTCCCTATGTCAAATGTTTTTCTTCCCGCCATGTTAGTTCTGGATAAGGCATTTTGATATTGAAAGAGCATACAGAAAAAGAAAAACCTGAAACTCAACTCAGACGAATAATTCTCAGACCGTGACTTCACTTGGTGACCAAAACCTTACACCAATCAAAACAATTTCTTACAAAGTGTATTTTGCATAAATTAGTTTAGTACAATTAGGTCAATGCCAATGTCTTTCACACTTGATGCCCTAAGTGTGTTAAGCAGGTTTTTTTTTTGTTAAGGATGCGTTGTCTCGGAAGGGGGTGCTGGTGGTGTAGTGGTCAGAGTGTACCCTAGAGGCTCAGGCCGCGCAGCAGACCCGGGTCTGAATCCAACTTGTGGTCAGTTCTCTGCATGTCTTCCCTTCTCTACCCCATTTCAACTCTGTCTCTCCCATCTGTCTAACAAAGTGTAAAACGCAAAAAAATAATCTTAAAAAAAGAAAGAAATTGTTACCTCCAAGTCAATTAAGACAACAGAACTTGAATATACCGGTACTCAAACATACATAACATCACAACAATGACTATTTAAACCTGCAAGAACAACAGATTGTGTTGGCCACTTGGGGGCAGCAGAAACAAGTTGTGAATACAAAATCAACACATCGCCTTTTGAGTTGACGTTAAACGAGTTAGCCAACATAAACATTCATTTGGTTGTCCACCTGACGAGTATATTTTTTTTTTATGTTCTTTTATTTCACTGTTTTTGGTCTGTGGGAACTCCTGAGGGAAATATCTGTCTCTTTAGCTGCTAAATTCTCCACTATGTTCACCAGCTGGCCACTAACTCTGTCTGCTATTTAGCAACGGAGCAGTTGGTCTACAGTGCAGCTGCCAACCGCATTAGTACAGAAGTGAAATTAAACCAAAACAGTAAGGTTTGCATTCTTGACTGCTAAACAATGAGCTGAAAGTCCCTATAAAACCTCTTCAGGTGATCGTTCTGTGCAGGATCATCACCATGATCTATGCCTCCCACATTCATTTTTAAATTATCATAAAAAATATAGATTATAGCCACTTTAAATGAAATGCGTAAACAGATTTCTATGAAACCATTCATAATTCCACTCACTTAGTCTAATTGGTCCCAATTTGAAATCTAGTATTATCTCCATAAGTACCAAACAAACTAAATTTATCATCCATATCAAAGGACCAAAAACAGCAAGAAAACGGCAACATCTTTTCATTATCCTGTCCCTATTCCAGTCCCACAAAAGCTCTCCTTCCACAGATACTGCTCCCAAACTACTATCAATAAAGCTTGTTGCATTTTCAGACTAGTGTCAAGTTTGATATGTGGCTTCTTGAGACCGCCATTCTTTTTAAACAACACACAAGAAAAAAACCCTTTCAAACAGCGGTCCGTCTGCACCTTTCTGCAAAACACACATCAAGGATCCTCTTTGTTGAAAGGCACAGCTGAAAATAAAACTCTCTCTCCACCATCAGAGAAGCTAAATATGACAAAGGCTGTACTTAACAGTATGACAGTGAGTTCAGCCCACATTGTGCGGTGAAAAAGAAGCCCGGTATTCATCTATCGCTGCAATGATGCTTACAATAAAAACCCTTATCATATCAGAACGGCTCGTAAGATATAAAGTATATTTTATCTGATCCAATCCCGACAATACAAAACAAACGCATCCAGTCAACCAGAGCAAATCAGTTTGAAGATAAAGCTCCATATTATGCAATTTATTCTTTTTAATGTAACAAAAATATGAATTTATCATAGGCTGAGGTAGAGTAAGTATCTCTGCATTGCCAGGTTTGATATCAGCTGTCACTACATCCTGGTGATGGGATAATGATCAGGCCGACAAGGCAAAAAGCAAAAGTCAAAAGGTTTGATTATGTATTCAGCCCAGTCAAACTGAGCCAGGTGTTAGGCTGAGGCTGAGTCATGCATAATGAATAGTGTTTAGCTACAGGAGAGATGAGCAATTCAAATAACATATTTTTTTTTTACATTTAACAAACTGCGTTGAAGAGTTAAAGCTCAAATGGGATAAAGAATAGCAGGTCATTATGGTGGAACATGAAGTGGTACATTGTGGATACAATGGTTTCACAAGTGCACTGTGAAATAAAAAATACGAAAAGGAACTACTTTAGTAGTGTGTAATGCCAAACAATATTTAAGTTTCAGCTCTATTTTCATAGTTATTCATGTATATTTTTGTCATGTAATATATTGATATCTTACCCTTTCAAAATGCATTAAATCCAAATTGATGTAGGGAAACCAGAGAGACTGCTGTGCATTTTTCCCCTTTTTTTAAGTGCAACTGAGGCTGTAGACATATTGCTCGGAGATTGGAGTTTGTTTTGCTAGTAGCAGCTAATATCGCCTCAGGCTGCCGTCCTCAGGCAGAGATGAGGAGCGGCTGCAGAGGTCCGCTAAGTTTACTTCTTTCTAACACCTAAAGCCCAGATTTAATACATGTTTTAAACTTATAGTCTGACCTCACTATAAAATATTATTTTGCTGTTAAGGTAGCTAATACAAAGAATAAATGTCATTGCCATTCCATTTGAAAGAAATGTCCTGGAGTAGCTGGAGGAATTTGTTAAGACGATGTCTTGATAAGTAAATATGAAGAAGTTGAACACTATCAAACATATTTTAGAGGATAGTGTCCACTAAACTTTTTTAGCTTTTGTTTAGTTTTCGGCAGCGCAATGGAAAAAATCCCCCAAAACTCCAGACATCCAATGTTAAACTTCTCTTCACAAAAACATCAACGAAGGCCACAAGCCTTTCAGACACAACTTCTGCACAGAAAAGCATTGTTAATACACTGACGTGCTAACAAACAGTTGAGACTCACCCTGGCCAAGCTGACCCCACCAGGGACTTTGTAGGGGACGTACTTCCTATAGATGTGTCCTACCCTGGAGCAAGGGATGTCCTCCATACGACCACCACACATCCACACCTACAGAGGCATAGAGAGAGAGAAAGAGAGACAGAGAGAGAGAGACAGAGAGGGAGAGAGAGAGAGAGAGAGAGAGAGAGAGAGAGAGAAACAGAGAGAGAGTGAGAGAGAGAGGGATTAAGCAGTGATAAACTATATGCAACTTTGGTGTGACTGAAACATTTTAATATCAGATGAGCTGAACTTTTCGAGAGAGATATAACACATTGTGGGAAAGACAATGTGTGGGAAGACTTGATAAAAACCAGGAGCAAACAGGGATAAGGAGTGTCGAGAAAAGGAGAGATGGAAGGAGTGGGAGGATGACTGTATGAAGTAATATATATACTGTAGGTACAGAGATGTTAGGTGTGTTGACTGGGTCATGATGAATCATAGGAAACATGAGATAAAGTAAGAGAAGAAAAAGAATCCGGCGAAAAAGAAAAAAAAAAAGTTGTAGAGATGTATTAGTCAGACTCAAGGTATGAAATGAAAAATAACACACGCCTGCAAATATGAATAATCTCCTATGCAGAGTGTAGGAGTTTAAACACAGTTTGAAAAATAAACTTTTTAAAAGTTAATGTTTCTCCACATTTTGTGTGTGTGTGTGTGTGTGTGTTTCTTTACTGCAGAGAAACCAGAGAGAGTAAAAGACACCAAAGAAAACGGGACACGTCAATCACGCTTTGCTAAATGACAAAGACCTAAATTGGATTGGTTATGCTTCTTATGGAAGGCAGAGCCACCTTTTGAATCTACGGGGTTTTGGGAAATGTGGATGTGTACAGTCAGTCCCACTGCAGTGTGAGCTGTTCAGGATTAAGATTTATTTTACTCCCCATATTTAGAACTTCCACTTCTCAGTATCTATACAAACCATTGCCGGTACATAGCTGAACTCATGTGTGTTCTCTTTGTGTTGGAGACATCGTATGTGATATACTTTGAGCTTAGATCAGCTGTCTTCCTTACGTAGGTCGTGAACTCAGCTCACCCCCATCATACCTGTCTGATCTCATTATACATTATATCTCATGCCGTGCACTGCACTCTCAGAGCACAGGGTTTCTGCCTGTCCTCAGTGTGGAAATAGAAGTCGGAGGGGTTGCAGGGCTTTCTATTTACGTGTCCCTTCCCTCTGGAATAAGCTACCTGCTGACATCATACAATATAACTCTTTCTAGGTCTTTTAAATCTACATTTTAATATTGTCAGCTCCAAAAATCTAGAGAAAATAATAAAAAAAATCAAGTTTGAAACGTTTTTTGAACTAGAACCTCTGAAATATATTGCATCATGCATTGTATCGCAATGTATCGTTCTTGCCAATACCCAGCCCTTGTCTAAATGTATCTCCAAACCCAAGTATTATAGTCTGTGCAGATGAAACAAACACAAAATAGTGTGAAAACCATGTAAAAGAATGCCTGGGTGAAATCATGGAAAAAAGAGCATTGAGTTAACAATGATCTGCAAAAAAAATATATAAAACAAAGTACACATAAGTAATAGTCAATTAAATACTTGCAAACACACAGACAAATCAACACGTTTTTTTGGTTGCTTGCACATCATCAATCACGTCCAATACGAAGATCAAACCTCTCAAAAAAACAAGCTTTGATGCAGAGAGCTTCTTGTGGCTCTGAGTTCACAACCACACTGGGTTATTCATGCTTTCCTTGACCTTTCTTGCCACCTCACAGCATACCGTCTTCCACAAGTTTTCCAAATCCAGCAATCTACTCCTACTCCTGCCGTGACTAGAATCTCTAAGTTTATAGTTTGGAACACTGCTATGATATAAGCCACATTTTTCTCATCATTTCTTTTAACATATTGTTTCAGAATAACTTGCAATGCCTTCACTTCAGGTATGAGTCCAGATACCTTTCTTTCGTGGACAAATGTCTGAAGACGGACAGGTTCAGTGAGTCAATAGAGAGAGGGAAAAGTGTTGTTCTTTCCTCTACTGATGGACTTTTTGTTTGTTCACTCCCACTTTGTTGACATTCTGCTTCACTACCCCTTCCTGATCCTTCCACACAACGGACATCAGCTGGCATGCTATTTCGATTCAATTACTCCTTGTCAAGTTTGTTGCACCACTCCAGCTTGTGCAAACAGAATCGGTGGGGGTGGGGGGAGCAGCAATAACAGAGTGAATGCTAGCCCTCACACCACATCTCGCCCGGAGGGGAAGGTCTGACCCTGCTGTGCCAATCACTTCCATCGACTTCATCCCCGACTGAAACACTTGAGCTTAATAACAGGGGGGCCTCGCTGCAAGAGGGATCAAGAGCTCCAGTTCAGCGGCCCCCGCAAGATTAAATTGAAAGTCTTATCAGCACACACCTCGAAACACACACACACACACACACAACTGCTACAATCTGCTCACCTCCAAACCCATGAGGACTAGAACCCTGACATTAGTTATGCCGAACAAGGTGAAAGAAAGAGGCATTGTGGAATTCGAAAGAACATGACAAAGATGTAGCCAATCTTTCTCTGATAATCTTTTAACCACTAAGAGATAAACAGACATATGGTACATTTAATAACATGAAACTTTACTTTTGTAATTGCCAATTAAAGGTTGGGTCGGTGATTCTGGAGAATGCCTGTTGTCACAATCCGGTGTTTGTAAACAGCCTATATTCTGTAAACCTCAACTAGATATAAGGTAAGAGTTTAGAGTACGATCCTCTCACAACTGCTATTCAGCCATAATAATAACTAATCAAATTCCTACTACCTCTCCATCTTTTCCCTACCTTTTGTATCATGTGGGAACCGAAAACCAAACTAAAGCTGTTTAAATGTGACCCAACCTATAATTCTGATTACATAGACACGAAAAGTCGTCACAAGAGTCACAATTTTTGGAAGGTTCTCACTGCGAAGGAATTACCACTTAATTTAACCTTTATTTAACCAAGTAAGCTTTATTGACATAACAATCTCTTTTCCATGAGACTTGAAACTAATTGCATGTCACAATGACTCCTGTTGAAGTGAACATTGGAGTTCGTCTGGACTAAACTTGCTGAACTTTGAATGTCAGCATGCCTGCGCCGAGTCTTTAGCATTCTTTTCAGTTGTGTGAAAAGTTCAACACTGTCTTGCATGTCTTGACTGAGATGTCATTTAAAGGCTACATCTGCTATTTTTTCTCTGCTCACTATCTGCTGGTTCACACTCCCGCTGCTGGAAGCAAAATATATGCATCACAATTCAATGATTTGGTCCTATTCAGAAAAGCATATACTGTTTGATGCATTCCTATTATTTCCGAATCAATTACCACGATGGAGCGAAAGAAGTGGCGCGCATTAATAACATGAAGAAGCAGTAGATGGTAAAACAATTTCTACGGTAAATTTCATTTGGATCGTTCAATATTCATCAGCGACAAAGCCACTCCACTGGAAATCTCAGTCTAAAGGAACAACATTTAGTATCACAGTGCAGCATATGTCCAATCAAATCAAACTAGCCCAGCAGAGGCCTCTGTGCTTAATTGAGTGAGACGACAAAAAGTCCTTACTCATTCAAACCGCAATTCAATTATGGGCGACTGGCCGTTCGGAGCTCACTGACGGAGAGAGGCAGCGGGGAGGCAACATGCCGGCCAAGTCCAAAGCATTTATGGACCGGGCTATGGAATAATTCATGCCGAAGCACCCAGACAAAAGCATTATCTAATATGGTATTCTGAGTATGATTAATGTGGAGAGCCTTCCATGCTGCAGAGCATGTGTGTGGCACAGATGACTGAAACAAGAGTTGAAACCATAATGAGGGAAGGGTCTTGTGGGCTGGACAAGTCATTTTTTTTAGTCAAAGAGCAGTAATAAATCACAATTGGAACACACACTTTTTTACCATTTATAAGCAATTAAATGTCAAGATATAGATTTTCTTTTGAATGCAACTGAGCTCAAGAGCAATAATTGCCCGTTAACTAGAATAGGCAACGTTATTTTAGATTTCAATGAAAAATTATTCATAATAGGAATCACAACTTCTGCATACTACATGTGTGAATATAAACAAGCAAAATATATGAACATTTGTATTTTAAAAAATCCTCTGTTTGTTATGTGTAGGAATAGTATTCAATACTATCGAATATGCAGTATAAAATGCACACCGTTGTCACACTGACTGTCACTGAAATGCAAGGAAACCACTCAGCTGTTGAGATTCAAGTCAACTCTTTTCAAAATTGACATCTATTTCAAAATGACACTTGAATATCTACATTACACTTTAACTGTGTGTGGAGGTGGTATGTTTTTTTTCCTCCATCTTTTTTTTTTTGTTTACCTTGAAGGAGATCTCGTACTGTTCTCCTCCCCATATCTCCAGGCCCGTGTCATATCCTCCCAGCTCCCAGAACCACTTTGTGTCCACAGCAAACAGTCCACCTGCCATCACCGGTGACCTGCAGGACACAACAAGGATTCTCAGTCACACTCAGTCGCACAAAACAGTCACATTAGCGACAAAAAAAGGAACGACAGAAATAAAATGTAAGCATTTTAAAGAAACCTTTATATGGGGAAATCCGAAAAGTTTATTCACATAAATAGACATAATGCACAAATGCTATGTAGCGTCTGTTGCGTTTAAGATTAACTGTTAAGGTGATACTTGGTTGTTTGGTTCCAAACAATCCTGGTGGTTGTGTATTGAAGGACCATGGAGAGAGACACACACAGTCACTGACAGAAACCTGGGCTATGTCGGAGTGTTTCTTGATGCTATTCTCTACCAGGGAACTGTTCGACCATGGTGATAACGTTGCTGCTGATCTGCATATTTGAATGAAATGAAATGCAACAATACAAAGGACATTAGGCTGTGGTTCAACCAGTCTGTACAACCTGGCATTGAAATTAAAATAGAAAAATCACATGATTCATAACTTGCGCTACACTGCTCTCACTCAACTGGTTTTCCTGGAACATTTAAGCCAAGTGTCTTATGTATATGATTTTGCTGCTTAGCTCCATTTGATCCCATAAACTGGACAATCACAACAGACCTTCTTCTGACCACATTGGGCTAAATCAAGAGGAATTTAGTTCTGTCTGATATCTCATTGCTCTATACAGGGCTGTGGATGAGTGAGTTTTTTTTTTTCCTTGCCTGATTTGTGTACCCCTGTTGTATGTTCTGGCATGTGTAAAGCAACCCAATGACAATACATGTTTCGAAAACAAATCAACCCCAATCCAAACCATTCAGATTGGTATGACAACCTCTGTGGAGCCAAAGGGAGCTCCACCTTGGAGTGGAACTTTTAATGACATGTATTGAGCAGCTTTAAAACGGTTTCAACTTGTAGACAACAGGTGGAGCAATAAGTAAGGAGGAGACATACACTTTTGATTGCGAGAGCAATTTGTGTATTGAACTATGGAATAATACTGTTTGTCTTCTTTGAAACTATGGATTCTGCCATCAAACATACTAAAGTGTTGTCTAGACTTATAGTACACTTGTCGTTGGGCTGTTGAGTGTCTGTATATTACGCTGCTGATGTATCCTTTCAAATTGACAAAATGTCACAATGACAAATGCTTGTGTAGCTAATGTACATAAAATCACGCGGTACCAGTCCATACCGGTATAACCAGAAACCAACCCAAGACTGGTGCTTGTACCTGACTTACTTATTTAAACAATGAAATTGACAATATTTGACACCATCTTCCAGACATGACTGGACTGTTTTTCTCTTGTCGTTTCTAATCAAGCGTTTATGTTTTAAATATGTAGAATTTTTTTTATCTAGGCTCAACAAAACTTCAGCAATTGGAAGCAGACGCAGGAGGCACACACGTTGCCCCTCTAACTCTTTAAATATGTTTGTCACACTGACTGACTTGATTTGCATAATTGGTTGACAGTGTGTCTGAGCAGCTCATTGTACATGACTCGGTAACTGTTGAAGGCTGCCGGGGAGAAAAACTTGAAGAAAAACAAGAAGCCAAATGAAATGCAGTGGACAGACTCATCAGGAGGATAGAAGGATAGATGGACGGACTGCACAAAGTGTAGTGATTGCAAACGGTTGGATGGTCACAGTAGTTTGTGAGCTTCACAAAGGGAGCGTATAGAGACACTGTGTGGGCACTGATTTCTGGGGTGGAGATTGTTAGCTCTTGTCCGAAAGAGGAAAAAAAACACAAATCACACACCCTGGAGTTGTGTGGAATGATATACAAGCTTCAAGAAAGACTAGGCATACAGTTCACAACTCATATGGACATCAACATCCAGAGGCATGTTAACTCCCAAACCACTGTTTTTCACCAAATATTAGGTTTTGAGACCCAATATAATAACTTCAGTAAGTGATGTACTTCAACTGATCATCGTTGAATTTCTCTACCTCAAATGACAGCGGACGACTGCGCAGACGTCAGTGTAACAACAAAATGTATCACAGTGGTTAACATTTCAATTTAGCCTTGCGAGCTTGGCCATCAAGACTTACAGGGCTATAAAAACCATTTCAATTTTAGATATTAATGTTGATAAATGTTTTGATGTTTTTGTTCAAGGAAACAAGTGATTGTGTTGGCTACTTTTAAAAGACCAGGCCTTGTCAAGGTGATTCAAATCAATTTGATTTATATAGCCCAATATCACAAAATAACACTTGTGCCTCTGTGGGCTTTATAATCTGCACGCATAGTGAATACAAAATAAAATCAATCATATTATCAATGTGTCCTTGGACTAATATAATACTCAAAAAAGGAGAATAAATCAGTAGCCTCAGACTAATTTGGTTTCCTCGGGTATATTTATCATTTCAAAGTGAAAGTGGTTGCAGTAAAAATTAGGTTTAATAGGCTTTCCTATTTAGCACATTACACGTTTTGACTTGAGGGCTTTGCAAAGCTGTTGTATCTTGACTTTCAGAGTAACTGTATATAATGAATTATATATTTTTATAATTTACCTTTCACTAACTCAAAGTATACATCAATGTATATTGCGGTCTTGAATTTAGCTCTACAAGTGTCATACAGTACAAACAGTTTTGTGTATGTCTGACAGAGCGTAAGTCTCCATACAGACTACTTTTGGTTACCTGTTCACACACACACACTTTGAGGTACCACTTCAATATTAACCTGAATGTTGAAGCAACACGCCATTACAACATTTACTCTTGGATCATTTGGATTGGGAGTAGAGAGAACACTGCAGCTCTGACTGTATGTAATTTAAAATATCTTTAAACATTGTGGGACCTTGATGCAACTTATTACTTGTGCATATATTGTGACATTTGTATCTCTTTTTGTCAATAAGTAAAAGTAGGAAATGTTTAATGAAACAGAATAGAAAGGGGAGGACCATAGGGCCATAGGAAGTGAGTAGGGGGAAGGACCTTATATGGCCATACAGTAGGAAAGAGTAGAGGGAGGGGGCTACCGGGGCTCCCCCGTGCAGCTGTGTCTTTTTCACTCCTCCCTCTCACAAGTCTGATTGGTTTTTCAAGTCACTATATAACAGCAAGTTTTGAGCAGGACAGGGCTTTTTTGGGCCGGTTTTTTGTAGACACTACTCTGTTCCAGCTCTCTCTGTCTCCCACCATGGAGGCAGAAGAAAAACTTTGTGAGTCCAAAATACTCTGAAAGATTTTGGACTTCGAAGTACTTAGAGGCAAAGTCTTTTAAAAACACATCTTTGAACCTCTTGACACTAAGAATGACTTGATCAAGAATTTTTATAAATAGGAAAACGGACTGAGTTGCAGGAAAATAGACAGATACTTTTGTGGAACTTTTAGCCAATGAGATATGCCTTTCTTTATCTAGGCGCGACAAAGGTATCTGTCTAACCTCTTGTACGACATGAAGTTTTCGTAGCTCTTAAGATGATACTTACAGGCACGCAAGTGTTTGGGTATTGTTTCACGAGCTACAACAAATTTAGAAACGAGAACCAAGTCAAAATAACTCTCTTGGATGAGTTATAGGCATACAACCTCTTTTCTTTTCCTTTCTTGTCCATTTTATGTATTATACCTATACTCTCTTGTATTTTGTAAATAAAATCCCTTAAATGTTGTAAAGCCTCAGTTGTGAATTAGTTTATAACTGGAACAGAAGGACTTTAGGTATAGGGTTTTTTTTTCAAAACGATGGTTTCGTCCCTGGGGAGGTAAGTACTTTGATTCCACACAACGGCACATTACTGATTTAAAACACACACAACCTCATACAATTAACCTCTCTGTAAGGAGAGAATGGGTTGATACACCTAATCTTTAAAAATAAAAGAATAGGTTATAAATACCCTCCCAGATTAAACTAGATGTTTATATTCTGAAAATAGTATATCTGTTCTATTTTATTAGAAGGGTGGTTTACAAACTAAGTTACGTACAACTTACAAACAATACCTTGCGAATTGAAATCTTTATTCTAAAACATAGAGAAGTATTTTGAGAAGCAATATTAGAAAGGGTTAATAGTTTAGAGGAGGTCGGCCTCATCCTAGGATGAGGTGGCTCTGATACAATAGACACTTTTCAACACAGTGGTATATATTGAATATTATACTTTCGATAAATGTAAAACTCAGGTGGTAAAGAGGGTAAATCCAGCGCTATTAAAGAGGACGGGGTTCGCGTCTCTTGTAGGAACTGTGGTGAGCGGAGAGTCGTCTTTATGAAGGAATAATAGACAATTTAAGCATTGTGCTACAAGTTGGTTAATATGGGTTTGATAGGACATAACTAATAAACCTTTTGATACTAGCTTTTCATTTAGATTAGACCTTTTCAAGTCGAAATCGCAATATGGCGCCCAACGTGGGGCTCGAGTTAGTTTGTTAGTTTCATATAACTGTGTGTATATATATATACAAGGGATAGAGAAATAACTTTCTTCCGAGCTTAAAATACAAGGACCTGAAACTCCCGTGAGGGAGAGAGTCTTTTTCAACCGGCGAAAACAAGCCGAGGAAATAATTAATGTCTGCCAGAAGGAATAAAAATACGACGTGTCTCCAATTTGCGTTCAATTTCCTTTAATAAAAATATAACGCACGAACCAGCACTATTGGAGATTAAGTTTTTTGTTTTTTCTGCTTTACTTAAATCTAGTAACTAATACACTGGACAGGAGGCTATTTGGTCTTCCTCTAAAAACTCGGCCGGCTTTCTTATGTAAAGTAGGAATCGTCTGTTTAAAATGGGGAGATTAAAACTGTTTAGGTAAAATGTTATAGGCTAGGTTCAGTAAAAAAGCGCTTTCTGATTGAGATAAAACTCAAAGTATACAGAAAGGGATTTAGTAGATAGTTCAATTGTTTCTGCGTACTAAGTTTAGGTGTTACAAGTACTTGTGGTTATTAGTTTGTAATAATCGAAGCCAGGCGGTAGGATATATTTAAAAAGATAAGTATATAATACCTCCCCTTTCTCACTGGAATCGAAAAAGGCGATGTCCAGAACAGGTGAAAGTCCAGTTAATCTGATCAAATTAGTGTACGACTCAGGGATCCAAGAAAGGAATTAAAAGGCTTGTTACCACCATATATAGTAAAGGTGTTTCACTTTTACTCACCCGTCATTTGTTTTTTAGTGGCTAGATTGTAGCTTACTTTACAATTAAGGATGAATGCGGTTTAACTCTGTCTGAAGAGGCAAACAGAGAGAGAGGGCCTATACGGCTTCCACAAGAGGAGAGAGAAACCTTTTTAAGAATAGGCATAAATTTCTTATGTTAAATCTTGTGCTATTACAAGGCTTTAAAAATAAAAAATAAAAATTCTTACACGAAACAATAGTAGATTTTAAAGTTTCCGACTATTTTAATGGTACACATAGATTTACATGTTAAACTATTAGGACCAATGCCCGATGAAAACCATTGTGGTATAGTAGCCTAATTTATTTTCTAAATAGGGACTTTTGAGAGGGTAATTCTTCCTTTTCTCCTTCTCCTCCATTTTGAGAGACATGCAGTTAGCACCCAGGGAAATCAAAATGGAGTCTGCACCCCGGGACTCATAAATTGGGGGGTAGAGGTGACAGACATTTCACCAAATTGTCAGAAAAAAAGCAATTCTAGATTACAGTAAGAAAGCTTTGAGAGCTCAAAATCATCTTTCGAAAAATATGGGGTAAAATAGTCTTATATGAGTAAGTTATTGAGTCCATCCGTTGATAAGATGGGGAAATAGGTGCTCGCTGTGTTTTTAACATTTAACAAACTCTTACATTTTGTAAACGGGACAAGCATGGCTCTCACTTTAAATAGTGCGCTCTATGTTACCACAGTAAAGTTAGCGACTGCGTGCAAACGGGGCATTTCCTTTGCGCCTTCACATTAAAAAGCATGATTAATAGCAAACGTAAGTAGGCTTTTATTTTGAAGCAAATAAAAACAGGAATATAGTTTTTCACATGAAGCGCACTAGATAGGCTATAGCAGCATGTCTTCTGTTTTAGTGGATTTAAAAATGGTAAAAATAGACAAAGCTTTTCATTTACACTAATACTTGCTGCGCTCACACTAAAAACCTCATGAACGTTAGTGGTAGTCTTTCAGGCATATATTTTCATTAAACATTCGTAGAGGAAGGAAAATGGTTTTTCAGAGCAAAGAGAAGAGACGGCTCTGAAGCTTTAACAGCGAGTCAGTAGTATAGAAACAGTTTGAAATTAGCGCAGTAGAACTACTCGCAAAATATTCACAAACAATCTTTGTCATTTAGCCTACAAAGGTGAAGTAATCTATTTAATATAGGTTTAAGGTTTTATGGTTTGGGTTTTTAATGAGAGAAATAGATGTTCTAAAAATGATTGTTAAAGCAGTCAGACAGGATAGTCTATTGGTAACCGAGAAATAGGAATAGAAAGGCCTAAATAGCCTATGGCTAGAGAACTTTGATTTTCCATCCAGAGTAAGAAAATGCACACACCAGAGTGACCATCGAAATGGCCTCGATAAGTTACTCTGGTGCACAAACTTTGTAGAACTTACTGGACACATAAGATGGGGTTCATTTTAAAAGAGAAATTTGTTCTCATTTCCAAAATGCACATACAACACAAGAGTTAAGAGATTCAACACTGTGTTTGGTTGATGAGTTAAAGATACGACTGAGAATACTCCTTTGAGAAATTAAATAAAGTGGAGACACCTTACCTCATTCTTCTTTGATTCAGTGTTGAACTCTTTTTAGCTCAATATACATTACACAATGCCGTGTGGAATATTGTCTGCCCTGGGGACCGATTTATTATCTTTATTTTATTTAGATGTTTAATACATTTGTACATTTGATCTCAGAGTGTGAAGAGAAGAAAACTGTGGGTAGAAAAACCTTTGCAGGTTCCCACCGACTGTGCCTGGGAATTCACACCTTAGAGGAACTAGGGCCTACATGAAAACATATTGTAGCCCTAAAAAGAAGTGGCCAGAGTTTATGGCGTCTATCCTTCCTTCCTACACACTCTGAGCTGACCTTTGAAGACACAGCTGGTGCTCTTTGAGTTTAAAACTTTAACTTTTTACAAGTTGCCTTTACTTTAGTATAGTCTAGTGTATTCTTTCTTTTTATCTTAGTCTGTATTTAATCACAGTCTTTTCTATCGTAGAAGGTTTTTCCTCTCAGCTATTTTTTTTGTTTTTCCAGCTGAGTGTGAAAACTGAAATCCAAAATAATATGGCTTCAAGATAGGACAGGAAAAAACGTAGGGGGTTATTGTTTAGCACGGGTCAATTTTGAGATGTGTGTCTATTCTAGTTTCCACAACATAGGCTATATTCTTTCATATTGATGTGAACGACGGGACCAAAAATAAGCGTTTGAATGTTTATTTTACTATATATTTTATTTTTATTTTTTCCTTGCGTCTGAGTTTTGCTCCAAGGTTTTGCCAAAAGTGAGCATTTTAACGTAACATAGCCTACAGCAGCGCGACCGTTGTCTGACTCTTAATAACCATGGTACTATTAGAAAGCTCTGTATCTCAAGTATAATCTTATAGGATCAAAATATGGACATTTGCTTTTGATTAGTAACAAATAGTGAAAGTGTGAGGAGTGATTTGGTGCAGTGAGCGCAACCTGTTTGACTGGTGCGCGTATGATTTGATTCGCCAGAAGGCATCACGGGACCTGCTCTGGTTGCCGCGGGTAGTTTGAAAATCACAAAATAAAATGGTAAAAAACACCGAAAATATTCCAAACTAACACAAAATAAAGACTGATTTATGTGGATACAAACATTAGATGATTGCCTTTTGAAGGGGAGAAGTGTTAAAAACATGTAAATGATTCCGATCGATTACGGCGGAGAGACACAGTCTGTTAAGAGCATGAGAGGGGGAGGGAGACAGAGGAGAGAGCGCTGCGGAGCGGCTTAACGGTGCGGCCACAACGACAGTGGCTCATAATGAATGTATCACGTTTAATTAGTGTGTGGATGAAAATGTTTGTTATGCCATAGCATAGTTTATATGTTAAGCAGCGGTGTTGAGGGGTATAGGTCTTAATTCAATAAATTATTGTAGATAAATTCGGTGATTACCAGTAAAATTCACGTTTTTATTTTTATTTTATTTATTTTGACGGCCGTTTTCACTAATCAAGTTTTTTCAATACTCCGAGTCTGAATAAAATGTCTCGGCTTCTAAACCACTGGCGTCTACTAGACTTCCCAGTGTCATTCATTGCCCTATTTTGAAAGTTTTACACAAGCATCTGTTTATATATTGTTAGTCTGATATATGATACATTCTCTTCCTGAAAACATGCCAAAGGTATATTTTTAAAACGTAGGCTTACATAGTATTTTTTGATTTATTAAGTACAAGGAAATTGTGTCCGAAATCTGTGAAGTAAAATCTTTAAAAACTAATATGTGGTAAACATAAAACAAAGTTCTAAATCTGGCTTCATCCAACATCTGGAATCTTTGGTTTAAAAGACAGGGAAAAATCCCTATTCACTTGGGGTGATTCGCCTTAATTAAAGATGTGTGCCTTTGGGAGAATAAGTTATTATGTTTGTTTTACCTTAGTGGCTAAAAACATGAGTATGGAGTATCAGCTTTTGGTTTTTATTTCATTGCATGTCTGGAACAGATACCCAGAAACCTGAAATCTATTGCAAATCTCAGCTTTTGAAATAAAATCTGAGGGCTTGTCTAAGTGCCTTTTACCTAGATGTTTTTATTTATATTTTGAAATTTTGAATTAGATGAAGAAATAAATGATAAAAGGATTATACCAATGATATTAGTTTCACTGTTACTTTTATTTTCATCTTCATTTTTATTACTACTGAATTGTGAGTGATTTGTTCACGTATCCTTTTCTATTATAGAAAGATTTTAGTTTTGCTACCTGATATTATGTGAGTACCCTATGAATATAGCATACGAGCATAACACCAGTTTCTATCTTTATGTTTATCTTTATTTTATTGATGGATTACTTAAGTTTGATTTGCTACTTTTCTTTTTAGTTTTCGATGGTGAGACATTCTCACTCTCCTTATGACAGATGGCTGTAGTGCCTCTTCACTAAGCATTAGGCTCTCTATATTCCAATACGAATCAATAGGATTCTTTCTAAAAGTCCTAAATACAACTTTATCAGCAGCCTTAGTTAGTGAATTGCATTTTCCTCTTACATTGAGTAGTCTATTATATCACAACCATAGACTCTTAGTCTGCAGAAGAAGTTGGGAGACTTCTGGGCCTACTAGACCTCTGACACATAGGCGTGACGTGACAGCTACGTCTCAGGCTGTGACACCTCCAACCTGACCATCTCCTGTTCCATCTGGGTGAACTACACCATGTCTCCTGGAGGGGAAGAATCGTTCGCTTGCTGAGTGCTGTGTTCCATGACACTCCTAACAGTCGGTTGGGGCCCATCAACTATCCTGCTGTGGCGTCATTCTTGTCATGCAGTGGGCCTTTCTGCATCTGCCTGTCTTCTTGCTCTCACAACAAGCAGACAAGTCTTCTATGCTGTGGGCCAGGGGCAGGTGTACTATTCTAAGATCAGACGTTCTGGGGACTGTTGGGAAGATGTCCTTTATGCTAAGCTTGGAGAAGATATCAAAGTGTGTAAACATGGGGACAAGGGTTGCCATCTTGCATATTGAGCAGACACTCAAATACTGACTAATCTACATACTCTGTGATTGAGGAAGGGGCTCAAAAGGCCTGAGGATACTCTTTTTTAAAGTTAAGATCGTCGTGGGACTGTGTTTTTAAATTTTTTGGACATTGCAAACTTATGAACTTTTGATTGTACTGTCTGATGAACTCTTAACTCTGAATGGTGTCAGGATGTCATGGTTTTCTTACTGGTGTACTCTAATGTGTTTTGCTAAATGTTTCTTCATCTGTACGGTTGTGTCATGGTTGTATTGGCCTAGGTAACTGAGGGGAGTTTTTTAGTATTGTGTATACACTTTGAGGTTGCTTATATTATCTTTTGTTTTTTATTTGAATAGGTTTTTGGTAATCCGTCACTTACTTATTTTAACTTTTTTATCTGGTGTTGTGTTTATGCTCTCTGAATTGGATTTTACCATTATGAATGTTATAATTATTATATTATTACGTTTATGCTTTTCTTTTTTGTGGTTCCTTTTTCTGGGTGCATGTGATTTATTGTTATTTTTTATAGATCTGTTTGAAAAAAAAAAAAAAAAAGATTATGAATTTTTTTATGATTTTTTATTTTAATTTTTTTATGATGAGGGTATTTGATATCTGGATGATGGTTGATTATTTACAAGTAATAAGTGACATGAGAGGGTGTGGAGTGAGGTGACCTTGATGCAACTTATTACTTGTGCATATATTGTGACATTTGTATCTCTTTTTGTCAATAAGTAAAAGTAGGAAATGTTTAATGAAACAGAATAGAAAGGGGAGGACCATAGGGCCATAGGAAGTGAGTAGGGGGAAGGACCTTATATGGCCATACAGTAGGAAAGAGTAGAGGGAGGGGGCTACCGGGGCTCCCCCGTGCAGCTGTGTCTTTTTCACTCCTCCCTCTCACAAGTCTGATTGGTTTTTCAAGTCACTATATAACAGCAAGTTTTGAGCAGGACAGGGCTTTTTTGGGCCGGTTTTTTGTAGACACTACTCTGTTCCAGCTCTCTCTGTCTCCCACCATGGAGGCAGAAGAAAAACTTTGTGAGTCCAAAATACTCTGAAAGATTTTGGACTTCGAAGTACTTAGAGGCAAAGTCTTTTAAAAACACATCTTTGAACCTCTTGACACTAAGAATGACTTGATCAAGAATTTTTATAAATAGGAAAACGGACTGAGTTGCAGGAAAATAGACAGATACTTTTGTGGAACTTTTAGCCAATGAGATATGCCTTTCTTTATCTAGGCGCGACAAAGGTATCTGTCTAACCTCTTGTACGACATGAAGTTTTCGTAGCTCTTAAGATGATACTTACAGGCACGCAAGTGTTTGGGTATTGTTTCACGAGCTACAACAAATTTAGAAACGAGAACCAAGTCAAAATAACTCTCTTGGATGAGTTATAGGCATACAACCTCTTTTCTTTTCCTTTCTTGTCCATTTTATGTATTATACCTATACTCTCTTGTATTTTGTAAATAAAATCCCTTAAATGTTGTAAAGCCTCAGTTGTGAATTAGTTTATAACTGGAACAGAAGGACTTTAGGTATAGGGTTTTTTTTCTTCAAAACGATGGTTTCGTCCCTGGGGAGGTAAGTACTTTGATTCCACACAACGGCACATTACTGATTTAAAACACACACAACCTCATACAATTAACCTCTCTGTAAGGAGAGAATGGGTTGATACACCTAATCTTTAAAAATAAAAGAATAGGTTATAAATACCCTCCCAGATTAAACTAGATGTTTATATTCTGAAAATAGTATATCTGTTCTATTTTATTAGAAGGGTGGTTTACAAACTAAGTTACGTACAACTTACAAACAATACCTTGCGAATTGAAATCTTTATTCTAAAACATAGAGAAGTATTTTGAGAAGCAATATTAGAAAGGGTTAATAGTTTAGAGGAGGTCGGCCTCATCCTAGGATGAGGTGGCTCTGATAAAGTAGACACTTTTCAACACAGTGGTATATATTGAATATTATACTTTCGATAAATGTAAAACTCAGGTGGTAAAGAGGGTAAATCCAGCGCTATTAAACAAAGAGGACGGGGTTCGCGTCTCTTGTAGGAACTGTGGTGAGCGGAGAGTCGTCTTTATGAAGGAATAATAGACAATTTAAGCATTGTGCTACAAGTTGGTTAATATGGGTTTGATAGGACATAACTAATAAACCTTTTGATACTAGCTTTTCATTTAGATTAGACCTTTTCAAGTCAAAAAAATTTTTTTATTTCTTTTCACTCCTCACCAACCAATATTTTAAAAATATATTTATTTAAAAAATTTCAATTTTAAATTTTATTACAAATTAAAATTATTTTATTAATAATATTACTTTTTTAATTTTTATTATAATAAAAATGAAAGTAAAAAAGTATGTATGTTTGTGACTAAAATAAAAAAGAAAGAAAGAAAGAAGAGAGAGAGAGAGAGAGAGAGAGACAGAAGGAAGGAAAAGAAAGAAAGAAAGAAAGAGGGAAGAGGAGAGGGGGGGAGGGAAAAAAGAGAGAAAAAAAAAAAAAAAAACAAACACACACCCACACACACACACACACACACACACACACACACACACACACACACACACACACACACACACACACACACACACACACACACACACACACACACACACACACACACACACACACACACACACACACACACACACACAGCCCTCCAAGATGGATTTTACCTCATTCTCCGCTGCGGCAATGTCAATCAGAATGAAAATGAAAATCTTTGCGACTCAAATTGGATTTGCACTGATGATGAAGGTCATTTCATTGGGCAAGAAGAGCAGACTAATTCACAAAATGAGGATTGATTCCTTCTGTCCTGCAGCTCATTTCGTCTTTTTTTCCGCATCTTATCTCCCTGCACCACCTACTACTACTGTATTTCCCAGGAAGACCATCTAATGTGTGGCATCCAAACATAGAGGAATGTTGTCAACAGAGTGAATGGCATCAAAGGCAAAGTGTGACCTTACAAATAGCATACGATGTGTCTCTGGTAGTAGTTTATTTATTCAAGCTATCCTCACTTAAAGGGAGTTGTATTAAGTAGGGATCTCATGGCGTCTAATAATATAGCCCTATATTGGTGGGCTGTCTTTGTTTGTATTACATTTAGTGACAACTTGCAATGGACAATCCAATTATTGTCCACATTCATTCATACATCCGATTCCCAGGATTAATATGTATGTAAACCCATGGCAGTATGTAAACCCATGGCACAATAAGATAATTGGGAGACAATCTTTTAGCAAATGTGTCTGCACTCACTCAAAGGGTTCACTTGAGTCTTCGTTTTGCAGCTCTTTAGGGATGGGTATCCGTTTGTAGTACATCTCCCAGTCAAACGCCCCTCGCATGGCGTCCCCCGCTTGCGTCTCATAACCAAAGTTGTCGTGGTCTATCACGTCGATCATCGGACACACAATGGTTTTCCTGTTTTGGACGATTCGGTCTGAGAGAGAGCGAGAGAGAGAGAGCGAGAGAGAGAGAGAGAGAGAGAGAGAGAGAGAGAGAGAGAGAGAGAGAGAGAGAGAGAAAGGAGGAAGTTAATGGCGAGAGATTGTGTAGATAAATGGTTCCAAAGCATTTTGGCTTTAGACCTGGCTTTGTTATAAAATGCAATGTCCGCGCACGACTACTCGTTACAAAGTTGCATATGTCTTTGAGCCGTGAGCAGTTTAACTGAAGCATGGTGTTACCGCCTCAGACAGTTTCCTTTCAATGGTTTATAGAGCCCTAACGAAGTAAAACTCCCCAATATTTCACAAGATGAGTCACAGATTTTGAGATACGTTACATACAAATATGTATAAGTATCCTGACAATCATCTAATAGGGACCCCTTCAGATTTACTCTTTATGATCCTGCCCTCTAGGTTGGGAACCATTGAATATTGTTCATGTATGATATATCTTTACGAGTTTAACTTTTATTGAGAATATTGTAAGAAAAAAAATACAGTCCACATGTTCGAGAGCTTCGTTGATGTAACTGCTTTGATATAGGGTTAAGGTTGGAAAAAGAAATGGAAAAGGCAGAATGTTGGCAAGTAATGCTGATGCTTTGAGTGTGAGTGTTAGTCTCACCCAGCAGAGGAGGCAGCCAGTTGACGTTGGCCTCACAGTGGGAGTCCAGGAATGTGATGACTTCTCCTTTAGCGGTGGCGGCTCCCAGCAGGCGAGTCCTGATAAGCCCCTCCCTCTTCTTGTTCCTCATGATGCGAACTTTTGGCAGCCGCACCATGTACTCCTCTAGCGCCACCTTTAGGTGCTCTGCAGAGATGGAGACAGGGACAGCAGTATTTAGAATGGCGAATAATATAAAACTGTATTGATGTCATTGGCATTGCGTGCACACATCAGGTACATAAGGCTGTACTGACATGAAAATGTGCCGCTTCAGAAAGTTGTCCCCAAATGGCAAGACCTCACTAACACATCTCTTAGAAACAACATCAAAAGAAAACTGAACTATTAGCACTCGCAATCAAACAAGACATCTGCCTGTGCCACATGCTCCAGACTGAAATGTCTCCCTTTGGGCCTCAACATCAGAACTCTCGCTCTCACCCATACTGGGAAAACAACTTTCTAACTTCACTATCTATCCTACATTCACAGACTTTTTCTAATGTCGTTCCTGCATACATTAGACAGAATGCTACGCTAAAGAGAAATAATCCTACTGTGATGAATGCAAAGGGAATAAAATCAACTTCTCCTAACATGCAGTTATGAAAGTTTTTGGCAAAGAAGTAGTGTTTTTTCTCAAAGTGCAAAGATGCTCAATGTTTCAACAGACATATTTAATAATGCCCTTTGGGGGAACTACAGACACTGCGTCCTCCAATAATCTTCAGTTCACTTCATTGTCAGCCAGTAATAATACCTTTTGTGTTACTGTTTTGAATAAATTATTTGAAATTCTTGAAGATAGATGGGGTTGTTGATGGAAGTCTGGATCAAAACCGATTCTTGAGTCTTAGTAACTGCAGGTGTCACAATAACTCTAAACATTGACAAATGAGTTAACAAGTGCATTTGTGAAAAACGGCAAATAAAGTTGAAGATGCTGGAGGTGAAAAATAAATTCAGGTAGACAAAGAAAAGGCAAACCAACTATCGGAAGAAAGCATACATCAATCAAAGTAAAGGCTATTCATAGACCTTTTTTCTCTCCAATCTTTCCTCAGAACGGCATCAGACAGAAATCAATCCTTTCCCAAATGGAGCCTCTAAATCTTTCGGCTCAAACGTCAAAGTCAGTTCTGACAGGTCAATAAAAAAGATTGGTGCCAGGCTCAGGCCTATGTTTCATTGGCTGTCCGTCTACTGTCACATTGTTTCGAGAAAGCCAAGACACTGTCAACCATCACACATAGAAATGCCATTGGAACAGATCATCAACCCTGGTCTGGCTCTTTTTATATCCCTGACTGCTGAAATGGTACTGTATATAAGCACTTCAAGAATGTTTTGGGGAGTAAATCATTGCTGCGATAAGGCCAGGATTTAAGGAGGCAATATAAAACATTATGGGTTGGAAAAAAAGGTCAGCAACACTCCAACTGTTGCACTTTCTTTCAATCTCTGCCTCATTGTCTTCTCCCTCTGAGTAATTTATGTGTGAAGGGCATATGTCTAATATTATCTCTTCGTCTCAATGGGTTTTTTTAGTATCCATTTTTTTATTCTCAACATGCTGCTGAAGCTAATTTGCATTTAATGCCATCTTGATTGGAGTAAGTCTTGATAAAACACCATATGGCACCAAAACCAATTTGCCACTAATAGTTCCAGATATAACGTGGTCCACCTTGAGCTCACACATTCAACAGATGCAAGTGAGAAATTAAGACACCCCAAGTGGGATGCTCCGGGAGACGATGACTCAGCCGGGTTTTTAAATCAGACTGTCTCCTGGAACACAAATTGTCTTATAAGAACCAAAGCTGTCTACACAAAGTAATTTTTCAGTTCTGTAGGATCAGTCCTGGTTTGTACTTTTAAATGCTGATTTGATCTGTGGTCTGGAGATGGTGTCATACATTACCCACCCTCAAAGCCATGTATTTGAACTATTTTGAACATACACAAGTTCAAAACCAGAACAAATGAAATTCAGAGGGTGCAATTGCAAATTCACAACTCAAAAGGTTTCCAAATGGAATATTTGAAATAAAAGCTCAATAACTGTGTGGATAAATACATAACTATAATAATAGAGTACACAACAATGGACAGGACAAACAACTGGACAGAAACAACAGCATCATTGATCCAAGAGAACCTGGATGAGGGACCTGGATGAACCTGATCAGACTATGGATAATGGATCACATGTATAGGTGAATCGGACAAGTGAATCATAGCTGTATCGGCACCAGATACCCGTATTGGATTGGATAATTCCCATCTCTATCTCCTTCTCTTTTCTGCATCAGCCTCTTAAATTCAACACAACATCCCTTTGCGTGGCCTTACACAAAAAAGGGGCATTGCTTTCAGGAAACACAGGCAGACAGCCTGGACATTAGTAAAATATTACCTCTGCCTTTTCCTTATTGATAGCAGATGGAGAAATGGACCACTGTCACTGAGAAACACCCTCTCCAACACAATAGCTAAATGGATTGTGAATATCAGATGAGAATATGGTGGAAAGACCACATTCCTTTCAGACCTTTACAAGATAAACTGCCGCTGATGACACTTTCAGACAGGATTTCTCTGTCTCTGCAATCTCCGTTTCCTTGCCACTACAGTCTTGCTTTTCATTTTGTCCATCCCATTATTTTGTCTCTTTGTCTTCATTCCCTCGTTTGTGTCGTCATCCTGTCCTGATGCCGCTTGGCAGCAGTTGCCTCTTGGGGGAAAGCAGTCCTGATCTTAGAGGACAGCTGAGGCATCGAGGACAACAGGTCCAGCCAAAACCAACATACCTCAAGCCAGCAGATCTGTCTCGTTGCCTTCTCTCTCTTTCTCTCATTCTCTCTCCCTCTCTCTGTTCTATCATTCGTTCCTTTCTCCCTCCTGTGATTTACCTTTTAATGAGCCCAGGTAAATGACAGTCCAAGTCAAACATCATCAAAAAGCCGGCCATCACTTCCCCCAGCCCGTCCACTCTAGACTATATGGGCAAGACCAGATCTGACCAGACCTCATTAAAGCAGAGCAAACCAAATGAGCAGAAGAGACGTGAAATAAAGACCAGAGTGAGGGGGTCCTGTCTATCAAACTGCCACTGCACGCCTCTGCTGATTAATCCCGAAAGCCCTATTTAGAATGCAGCCCGCCCAATGTGTCCCGGCCCAAATTAACCACTGTTACACGTGTTAAAGTTGCTGCCAAACAGCTTTGCTTTAAAGGGCAAGAGATGGGTTATTTACCAAAGAGATAATCAATTCTGCTTGAGACGACAAGGATAAAGGGTGGACTTTCAGCTTTGATTTGAGAGTGTTAACATCCAAGGCACATAGACATTATAGGAACTGATGCCCTTAATTCATGGTTCAATTTCAAGGGCAATACAGTATCAGATCTTAATTATATTATTGTATTCTAAGCATACTGTATTGTAAACATCCAGTCATTTGGTGACAGGTTATTTGCATTTAGTGACTATCTCTGGCGAGAAAGGAATTTATTCTGGTGATGCTCTGCCCTGATGGTTACTGTAGCTTCAATTCCCTCCGTCTGGTGTTTAGCAGAGCAACACATTATCAGTTGGACTGGCAGCAGGTGATTGTCCTGCAGCTGTGGGTGTATAACAGGTGTCATGAGCCCTTCACTGCTCAACCAAAAATGGATTTGAAAATCTTCTGTAACACCCTTAAAGTTGAAAGTCAGCTCTTCAACCTCACTGGTATTGTTTCATTTCAAATCCAATGTTCTGGAGCACACAGGCAAGGTAATATCAAAGTAATAGGTCATACTTTATTCTGTTTTACTGGACTGTACATTGTTTGAAACAAGTGTTTCTCATTTATTGAAGTAATGATGATATGCAGTCCTATGTGGGTTCTGTACAAACCTTTTTGTTAAGTGTTAAAAAAAGAGTTCAAGAGATTTTTTCTGTATTTTCTTTTGTTATTTTTTGTTCCATTTGGCTAAATGTGGCAAATTTCCAACGGAACTATGTTAATTATAATGCATCATTCCTAGCAAACAAAGATAATACCAAAGTCAGGTCCAGCTAAGTAAAGTAATTCACCTATGAAGAACTAATCTTCAATAACTTTTTTCATCACACAAGGTATGCGTACTGCTTGACAGTTTGACACTGAAACTGAGGCTAAGGGGATCCATAGGGTCGGTGCCACCCATAGTCAAAAGGACACACGCTCACCTTCATAATACAGCAATAAAACCATCCATTAGCTCTCAACCATTAAGAGATTGATTCAGACCAAGCTTTTTGCCCTGTATGAGATGATTCCTACATAACCTTCCTCATGAAAGCCAGCGAGATTAAACAGGGAACATTTGCATTGCATGTATAGCCCCATTCAGCGGAGGAGATGGGGGTACAGGTCACAGAGTCTAATTATGAATGCTTAATTTGACCCGAGTAAATTGGAACACGGCTCCTCTGGTTTACTAAAATAAAAAATGGTGAGGCAATAAATCACCCTAACGAGAGCAGGCCGATGTCAGCAAACACATTAGTCATTATTAGAATGTGAAGTCCGGGAACATGATGAAGGGCTCAGACATCATCCAATGCCCGGGTCATTTGCGTCGACCCCATTTACCAAACAGCGGAACGGTCACTGCCCTCCATGTGTTTCCTGCTTCAGGAATGCATTGGGTTTACTTCTGAGCCGTTCATTAGGATTCAATGAATAACACTTAAACTAAGCAGAGGAGAAGACGCAATGTAGTGTCCAGAGTGGAATGCAAATGCCATCGATGGTTATTTTGCGTTATCAGAAACAAGTGGTATAAAACATCAGATACATGCTTTGATTTATGTCATAAAAAAGGTTTCTGTTCCTCCCTAAACTGTAGATTTATTTATTTTTTTGGTCGAGAAAGTAGGGAGGAGGATTCAATTCAATTAACATCAAATTACAGTACAGATCGAATATGGCGTCCAAATTTTTGTCATTCCAAGGTGCTGGATTACTTCCCACCAGGTCTTGGCACAGCACCAAAGAGCAAAGCAATGCTAATGTGTTCGTCCAAGATATTCGGTTGCTTCTGTGAGCTCTATCACACATCCTCCCTTTTTGTGTCGACTGCCAGGGCGAGAGCATATGGAGCTGCTTATAGCAACCACCAAAAAAAAAAAGAAAAAAGAAGGATGCTGAGGGACATTCTGTGATGATATAATTCTAGTCTGGTTGGGGGGTGTATCTCCTCCCCCGTTCAAAAAAAAAATACACACAGCTTAAGTAGCTACTGAGGCAATGATAAAAGATGTATTACAGATGTGCCCAGTGCAGTCACGTCGTAAAGCGATGAAAGCGGCGTTTTTTTGTGATAAGAACGGGGAGAGGACGGACAATTTCATTTCTCTGCCTTCAAGCACTGGCACACATTCATATCACAGGCTCAAGCTGCTTCAAGTCCACAATAAGAACATCTCTATCAGGGCTACTGTATTTCTGCTGCATATTTGAATTTATTTTACATTTTTCATGTGCATACATACATTTTGAAGATAGCCATTTATCAATAATGGATAGTTATGCTGCTGCCAGTGTTGGTGGTCTGTTTCTAGGTTGGTCTGATTGGGGTGACCATGTATTTGGCTCTAGATATTTTGGACCAGTTCTGACAGAACATTTAAATGATTTCATGCACCTTGGTCTTGGTTGGGTTTTCAAAATGTCTATTTCGAGTCTGGCAGACGCATTTACACAGGTTTTAAAATATAATAAAATATTTAGACTGTATTTCTTTCATCCATGCGATTGCATACGTAAATAAAGTATATGTCGTTGGTCGCTTCAGGTGGACTAATAAAGTCAGCACCTTGTTGACTTCACATGTTTCTCAGACAAGTCATATAATAATTAATGACTATGATGATTTCATCTAAAACAATGGCTGTCTTGGTCCTGTATACACAAATATCATGTGATCTGTCACGCATTAAGAAGTCAAATAAATCAAATAAGTTATGATAACATTAGGAAAATAAGAATAAATCAAAGAAGAAAAATGAAATAATAATATGAGGCAGGAGCAGTGAGGTTACAGGGGGAATAAGAGGCAACACAGACTCCATAGAGACAGAACACTAACACTGACAGAGTCACTGTTAGTCAGCGTTAACACGGTCGCACCGATGCTGTACTTACTCTAAATCTCCCATCTCGAGCGGCTCTCGTGCTGCTGCTGTAAAAATATCCCCGTGGGGATTGTTAGTCCTTGATAGAGTCAATGTCAGAGTCTGAACAGCAGCCTGCCAGCGAACACCTGCAAGTTCAAATTATCTCACACTGCCCACTAGCTTCTGTTTGAAAAGGACAATGGACATTTTTAGATTTTGATGACTGAATTAATCCTGAATCATCAACTGGAAGTTTAGTTGACCACCTCAATATATTACATTGTTTGTATCCCAGGTGTGTTAAAGGACACTTATATGTATTAGGCCCATAAATACATGTCTGTCCATTAGCAATTGTATTTAACACCAGATCTTCTGAGTTTTTAGGATGGCAGGGCATTGTAGTTAAAGGTAGTCGGACAGAGTTTGAATAATTCTTCTGTTAATGCACATGCATTTTGGCTGACTCCCGATGGTGGACTTGGGGCCTGTCCCTCCAGTATCTTTTGATCAGTACAGAGATTTTTAATTAAGATAAAACCGCATATTTGATGTTAGAAAGCTTATTTTCCGAGGTCTTATCTCGGGTGCACTCCAACCCCTGCTCAGATAATCAAATCCCCAATGTCTTTTATTCCTTTTTTTATTCATTATAAAAGATGCACAAGCCAAAACAAAAGAAGTGATAAGAAAGAAAGACAAAAAACAACCTTAGTACCACAAGAGGTGAATTAGGAATGAAGGAACAAAGGGGGCAAATTGAAAGAAGAATAGAAGCACAGAGAGAAGCAAAAACAGAAAGGAAAAAACACAGGCCACAGAGAGGAGGAATAAGGAGGCTTGGTGTGCGATAAAGGTCACTTTCTCTGCCATCATTTATGGAGGAAGCCATTTGTCCATGCAGCAAGTTCGACACCAAAAGACATCCTGATTTATAAAGATTCATCTCCATCTAATTAAAGGTCACATATTATGCTCATTTTCAGGTTAACATTTTTTAATTTGGGTTTCTTTTAGAACCTGTTTTCATGGTACTGTGTCCACAAACGTACACATATTTACTGATGTTTCCGGGTTCATTATCTATGCGTCCTTTGGAGCGGCTTCTTGCAACTTGCTGAATAGCCAAAAATGGCACACCTCCCTGCTCTCTTGGGAAAGCTATTAAAACATAATAACAAGTCTTTAGCTCAAACACCATCCCATTCACTTTCTTTTTGGACACTGGTGTTATCTTTTGCTAATTTCCCCTTCTTTCATTTCCTTCTCTTTTTCTTCCTCACCGCCTCTCTTCTGTTGTTCAACGGTTAAGTTGCGTTTATTATTGTTTGGGAACCGAGATTGCCCCCATTATGCTGGCAAGGCGCCAGTTACTTCCACTAATATAGATGCTAATGACGCTCCTCGGGGAAGCGCTCCAATTCTCAATTTAAACATCAACGACACAGAAATGATAACAATAATAACCGCTTAATGGAAACAAGACAAAACAAATAACATGTCTCGGTCGGTGAAGACGTGTTCAAAGAGGGGAATTATAATCTGACTTTAGAGTGCCACAGTAACTAAAGCACAATGTATTAAGAGTTTTGTCTGGAGAAGCAGGGGTGGTGTATTGTAGACTTAATATACCAGTATGTGATATAATATCCACATATTCCGTGACAAGCGTTCGCTACAAGAGGCAACTCTCCTCAATCGCTCCCTCTCGCCGACATGCCTGGACACTTACAGGTGCTAATGAAGTCAGCCTCCCCGGAGTAACGGCTCTCTTCTCCAAAGTACACTCCAATTAAAAAGGATGGGAAAAAAATAAACACTTGCTCAAACACGATAACGCGCTCCACTGCTCCGCGCTGCCTCTTGTGTAAAAAAAGAAAAAAGAAAAAGGAAAAAAAATGTATCCACCGGCAACTCAAAACACAGCTTTATTAGAGGAAACTAAATTAGCAGAGGAGAATTAAACCAGAGTGGGTCGGATAGGGGTAAAAAAAGGAATAATAGTTTTACCCTGTTGAAATGGGTCTATTTGATGTTTTGAATGCACCCAGTGACCAGAGAAAATATGAAAAAACCCTGAACCTACTGAGTGAGTGGGACTGCCCTTTCCAAAAGCACATTGTGTGTGTGTGTGTGTGTGTGTGTGTGTGTGTGTGTGTGTGTGTGTGTGTGTGTGTGTGTGTGTGTGTGTGTGTGTGAGAGTGTAAATAAGTATAACAGGAATATAATAAAACTCAATATCAGCACTTGCTTTTAACCCTGAACAAAAAAAGCTCTTCAAATGCCATTTAATAGACTCAGAGGCGTCCTTGTGCCCCCATACTGTAGTAGGAGAGTTCAAATGAGAACATTTTAAAACACAGACTAGATGCCATTACAACTAAATTTTATTTTTATTTATTTTTTAAGATATGTTTGGGCATTTTTGTGCTTCATTGATAGTGTAGAGACAGAGCTTGAAATGGGGCAGAGAGGGGAGTGACATGCAGAGAACGACCACGGGGTGAAATCGAACCCGGGTCCGCTGCTGGCCGAGGCCAATGGGGGGGACGCCTTACCAACTGAGCTAAGGGCGCCCCGTGGCCACTCATTTTTAAGGTTAATAAATTCATTGTTTATTAATTTGAAATATGACCATGAGCCCAAGGTGACCAAGGAATCAGTTGATATAAAATGATATAACACTGGCTGACTCACATTTGAGAAGCTTGTTTTTTTTAATTGTTGCTTAATCAAATAATTATTGTCCGTCCGTATGATAAGTTGAACAGTTATTTCAGCGATAAGGACAACAAAACTAAACAAAAGTAATGGAATAAGCCAGCGAGGTTTTAGGAAAAGTAATTCACAACTGGTCACGTGAGCACTTTTGGAAATGTGAACCAGTACGTACTGTATGCGGGAGTTGGTAACTGGATCACAGGACAACAGCTACATCAGTATAGAGGTACTTGAATGCATCACACTGTGCCATTTATTACCTGTAGATCAACTTAACACCAGAGCATAAAGACAACACGGTAGCAGAGCAGGTTTAACCATTGATGGCTAAGCTAGGGTGTGTATTAACACCAGCTATTCTGTCAGCTCTAACACAGTATGGACAGGTAGTGGATTGTGAGGAGACACTGACTGAACAAAAAAAATAAATAAATAAATAAAATAAATGATTTTGTCAACAAAAAAAGTGTTCTCCAGAATCACTGACTCCGACTGCCTTTAAATCAAAACTAAATCTTTGCTGAACCCTCTTCTTACCAAACATTTTTTAATTAAAGCTAGAGGGAGCAAAATGCATTTCTGCTGTTGCTGTGATACAATCCACAACTATTTTTGGACTAGATGAGAACAAATGTCCTTCCAAATCAGTGTGTGCAGTTCTAGCACAGGGACACTGCAGGTCCTTTCGGTTGAGTCACTGGCACACTGTGTGTCAGCTGTTCTTGGGGCCAGAGGTGCTCTACTGCGGTACACTGAACACTTTCTTCACTATTCCTGTCCTACTCCATCTTCGGCAGCAACACATGTGCGGATCATGTACCTGTCCGCCTACATGCTCAAGACATATAAGATGACAGATGGCGAGCGGGAGGGAGGGAATCAGGCCGAGAAAGTGTAGCCCATTAGCTGCTAACCTTGAAAGTATGGGGGAGGCTGGGAAGCCGAACGCGAGCCAACACTCCCCTACAGGGAGGGAGCGTGCGGGGCTGAACATCCTTACTGCACGGGGTTGTGGAAATTCAATTACAGCCTAATGAAGAGTGAGCTGACCTCCCCTCACCCCCACCGCTCTCCTCACACCTCCCTCCACTCAGCCAGCCGAGGCTCATCACTGAGCAGGCAGGTTATAGCAGGTACAACTGGTTTGATTCAGACCGCTGTGCTATCTCTTTTCAACAGGTCACATTTTTCCTCTGGCCTACATCCTCTTGTTACCATGACACTGCATTCCTCTCCTATTGTTCTCCCTCTGTACTTTTGAACGCTCTCTTTTGATTTTCACTGGAGATATGCAACCTGTGAAGTCTGTTTTTTTAAAGGCGCACTTTAATGTTTTAGGGCTGGGGGAAATGTGTGGAGAAAAAAAAATATGAAAAAAAATCATAATTTAAGCTAATGCGAGATGACTGGAATGCAAAAAAGTATCGTGGTAACCGTCATGAATTACATCTTAAAGCAAATATCTACTCAGATCAAAAAATGTCACAGCAAAAAAAGAAAATGCAGGTGTCCTCACAACATAGGCAAAACCTTGAGTTCACAGAGTTCATCCAAAATATGCATTTGTAACCATCAACTCCTGTTTCATAACGTAAAATGTAATGTCTCTTTTGTGAGTTAATTTGTATTCCAAGAGAGGGGTGTTACGTAAAAAAAAATGTGCAGCATAGCTACAGGTTATACAATACTAATGTAATATAAAACTCACCGACTTTCTCTTCCGAAAAAAGGTCAGCCATGTCAACACAGCTAGCTATTGGCCAGCGGCACAATTTCAAATGAAAGAATGTAATAAAGTTGAGCTTGATGCAAACTATTTAAGCGGATTTGCTTCAACCGTTCCAGCAAGATCCACTGAATTGATTTTTCCCGTTAAGTCTCCAACAAGTGGTCAGTATTCCATATTCAAATTCAAATCATTGCTTTTCAGTGGAGTATATATATGTATCCTTTCCCTGAACACAGAATATTTAATTTCTAATTCAAATTGTGTCTTCAGCATGACCCAACAAGCATATTTACCGGGGCAATATGCTGATTTATGCATCGACATGATTGGCAGAAAGAAATACACCAAAACAAAGGTTGTTTGAACCAAAATAAAAATTGTCATCTGTCCTGCTGCAATCCATCCATTACGCAGACTGCAACGTGAGTAAGATAATGAGCTAGATAAAGCGTTGCCAGTAACTGACTCATTGTGCCCACGTTCGGGCTGCGGACTCTTCTGGAAAAAAAATATTACCATGCATCGCTGCGTGACATTTTTTCAATTTCTCACACATAGAGAATGCCCTGCGAAGTGAGATTTTCGAAATTTTAATTTCCTCCAGCTCGAAGGGAAATAAAAAAAATCCACTCTCTATCATGTGTGTGTGCTGATGAATGACTTATCTAATAAACAATTCAGATAAAGATCTAATAAGCAATTTTATTCATTCCATTGTGAAAGTGACTTTTAGAGTTTGGTTCGTTGCATCCGTCTAGGTCGGCCTTATTTACTGATGCAGGTTGATAAAACTGACAAGTTACTTAATTCCACTTCAAAGCATCCACCTCATATCTCTTGTCATTTCAATCCTCCCTCCCCTTTCTCTCAGTGTTGTTTCATGCATCTTGATTGCTCCATTTCTCACTCTATGACTTCATTTATTGCTTGTGCCGATTCATCACCTGCTTTCACACTGACGTACTCCTTCATTGTGTCTGTCACAAATCAACAACAGTCATTGCAAAACACGTCATGTCGCCTCAAATTGCTTGCTGCAAATTGATAACTAAATATACAAAACTAATTATATGTAAACAAAACAAATCAAAAGAACATTTAAGCATAGCATCTGTATAACCTCTTAGTAGCTCATTTCTCCTATATGCATATTAATAGCCAGTGGTACCAAATTAAATATAGCCATTTCTAGGGTTTTTCTACTGACAGTTGTCTAATTGTTCCCATCAGGCAGTGGACAGTGACAGAATAATTGGATAATCAATTTTGAGTCGGGCTGACAGGTTTCCATGGCAGGGCCGTGAGGCTGCAGTGAAGCTTCTCTGGTCCTGCTCTAAGGGATTGTCTCTGTCACAGAACACCGTTAACCATGATGGATACATCTGGGCCCACACTGTCCCTGCTTTAATGAAACCCTGCTACCAAGACGTCTAAGGCCAATAACATGCCACAGATGAAACATGGAAGCAAAATACACTCAACAAAAATATAAACGCAACACTTTTGTTTTTGCTCCCATTTTTCATGAGATGGACTTAAAGATCTAAAATTCATTCCAGATACATATATTACCATTTCTCTCAAACATTGTTCACAAATCTGTCTAAATGTGTGATAGTGAGCACTTCTGCTTTGCTGAGATAATCCATCCCACCTCACAGGTGTGCCACATCAAGATGCTGATCTGACATCATGATTAGTGCACAGGTGTACCTTAGACTGTCCACAATAAAAGGCCACCCTGAAATGTGCAGTTTTGTCTCACAGCAAAATGCCACAGATGCCACAAGCATTGAGGGAGCGTGCAATTGGCATGCTGAAAGCAGGAATGTCAACCAGATCTGTTGCTCGTGCATTGAATGTTCATTTCTCCACCATAAGCCGTCTCCAAAGGCGCTTCAGAGAATATGGCAGTACATCCAACCGGCCTCACAACCGCAGACCACGTGTAACCACACCAGCCCAGGACCTCCACATCCAGCAGGTTCACCTCCAAGATCGTCTGAGACCAGCCACTGAGACAGCTGCTGAAACAATTGGTTTGCATAACCAAACAATTTCTGCACAAACTGTCAGAAACCGTCTCAGGGAAGCTAAACTGCATGCTCGTCGTCCTCATCGGGGTCTTGACCTGACTCCAGCTCGTCGCCGTAACAGACTTGAGTGGGCAAATGCTCACATTCGATGGCGTCTGGCACGTTGGAGAGGTGTTCTCTTCACGGATGAATCTCGGTTTACATTGTTCAGGGCAGATGGCAGACAGCGTGTGTGGCGTCGTGTGGGTGAGCACTTTGCTGATGTCAATGTTGTGGATCAAGTGGCCCATGATGGTGGTGGGGTTATGGTATGGGCAGGCATCTGTTATGGACGAAGAACACAGGTGCATTTTATTGATGGCATTTTGAATGCACAGAGATACCGTGATGATATCCTGAGGCCCATTGTTGTGCCATACATCCATGAACATCACCTCACGTTTCAGCAAGATAATGACGGAGCGAGCACTGCGGAAGGCTGAGCTGGCTGGGATTGTTGACGAATTGATTGGGCGTTTTGATGTAAAAATCAAAGAGAAAGTTGCTGCTGGTCTGAAGCCACTGATGATCGAATTGAAGGAACTTCAAGCCGTCAATGTGAAGAAAGATCAGCTCTTGAAAGAGCTTGGAGATAAAATTGATGATCAAGAACAACAAGCAAAAAACAGAGATGTGATAATAACTGGAATGGATATTAAACCAAGGTCGAATGCAGGTGCCGGGAATGGAGAAAAAGAGGGCGATACAGGGAATGTAACGGTGGAAAAACAAATGGCAATGTTTCTGAGAAGCAAAGCCATTAATCTGGATCTAGAGAACGTGGAGTCCTGTTTTCTTCTCCCGGAGGGGAAATTCGCCAAAAAGCGTGCTGTCATTCTGAAATTTGTGAGTAGAAAGCATAAGATAAATCTGCTCAGTCAAGGCAAGAAGCTTAAAGGTGAACAAATTGGAATGAGTGAAAATTTAACCAAGAGAAAGGCTTATCTGGCCTACCAAGCGAGAGGGTTAAAAAAATGTGGACAGGTTCAACAAACTTGGACGAGAGATGGAAGAATCTTCATCAAAATGAATGGAGCTACACCCGAAGAAGCTAAAATTGTGCAAATCAAAACGGAGGAGGATTTGGATCAATTCCGGAGGGACGAGGATTAAAGAAGGCAAAAGCATGGACTTTGAACTAAAGGGATTTAAACTGGTTTGTGTCAAAATATAAGGTTTGAAATCGTAAATACAATGTGCTCTGCTATTGATAACATAATGGAATGTGTGACTATTGAAATTCAAATGAAAGATAAATGTTAATTATCAACTGTGTGTTCAGAACACCCGTTTCAAAAATGGAAGACTTTCTCTGACTGAAGAATTTGTAAATACACTGCATGTTTTGGGACTGTAGCCGAGGTCAGTAGACACACTGACTGCTTTCAATACTTTTGCAGATGTGTTTAGGCTACTAGAGAAGAAATGGACAAGGCCATAGCTGCATTGCCACAGGCAGAGAGGAAAATAGAGACCTAAAATTATCTGTGTTTTAGAATGATTCTTCTTAAAAAAAAGAAAAAAAAATGTTCTAACTGTAGTAGCTGTGTATCTGTGTATCTGAATCTTATGGCAGTGGGGGCGGGACCCGATAAGCCTTTGGCTTCTCCTGCTTCCCTTCGGACGATAACACAAAGTAATATGTATGAATATGCAATGAGAAAATTATGTATTGTGTGTAATTGTCCGGAAGAATAATAATAAATAAATAAAAATAAATAATGCACGGCCCCATGTTGCAAGGATCTGTACACAATTCTTGGAAGCTGAAAATGTCCCAGTTCTTGCATGGCCAGCATACTCACCGGACATGTCACCCATTGAGCATGTTTGGGATGTGCTATCTGTACACAATTCTTGAAAGCTGAAAATGTCCCAGTTCTTGCATGGCCAGCATACTCACCGGACATGTCACCCATTGAGCATGTTTGGGATGTGCTTGACCGGCGTATACGACAGCGTGCACCACTCCCCACTAATATCCAGCAACTTCGCACAGCCATTGAAGAGGAGTGGACCAACATTCCACAGGCCACAATTGACAATCTGATAAACTCTATGCGAAGAAGATGTGTTGCACTGCATGAGGCAAATGGTGGTCACACCACATACTGACTGGTTCTGAGTCCCCAGACCCCCAATAAAGCAAAAAATGCACATTTCAGAGTGGCCTTGTATTGTGGACAGTCTAAGGCACACCTGTGCACTAATCATGATGTCAGATCAGCATCTTGATGTGGCACACCTGTGAAGTGGGATGGATTATCTCAGCAAAGCAGAAGTGCTCACTATCACACATTTAGACAGATATGTGAACAATGTTTGAGAGAAATGGTAATATTGTGTATCTGGAATGAATTTTAGATCTTTAAGTCCATCTCATGAAAAATGGGAGCAAAAACAAAAGTGTTGCGTTTATATTTTTGTTGAGTGTATGAAGGTGTCATTTGGCCGAGAAAATTCTCTTATTTACTAAATGGTGTCTGTGTATTCAAGGTTTCTTTTAAAACATAGCAAAAAGCAGTAGTGATGCAAAATTTAACTTGAATGACTAAACTACTCGTGCTCCCTCGTTCAAGTACACACCAAACGTGGTTATTCTTACAAATGCGCTGTTAGAATATTACAGCTTAGATAATGACATACTGAGCTTTACAAAACTGACAATATGACAGCTTAACAACAATAGCAAGAACAGCTACAACTAAAAAAAGATACTGACATTGAGCATCACATACCGAGGCAGTGGTACTCATGTCGAGATTTTTGGAGAAAGCTTTTTCCAAAGCTGTCCACTACAAAAAAAAACACTAAGCCTCTAGTCACAAACTACAGCCTTGTCCACTTCACTATTTGCTGCCATTCATATCAAAGCAGTGTGCAACGGGAGTGTGCTATCATCTAACCGGACCAAAGTGACATCTTCAGGAATGTTTACGTGCTGTTTTAAAGTGCTGCAGCTTAACCGCTAATTAGCTGTCTGGCCTGGAAACTGATGTTAGCGGTGCACTGTTCCCCGGTGAATGTTTGTCTAGCTGCTCCTTTAACAAGCTAAGGTGCAGGGCGAGATGTGTGTCTCATGTTTTTAAGTCAGATAAGAGGGAGACGTTAGCATGAATGCTAATGCGGGCTGTTGTTCAAAGTCTGTGGTCTCCTATGTGCTAAAGCAGGCTGCTGTCGGTATAGCACTGACTTTACGAACACCAAAACATTAAATATACATAGTTCCCTTTTGGTCTCTGATTCTGCGATTGTAAAAAGTGAAAGTGATTAACATAGCATATCTGTATGCTGTACTAGACAACACAATGCAATCTAATTTCAGTTGGGAACCAAAAAAATTGTACTTTGGATCAAAGTTGTTGGCTGTAAAAATGCAAACGCTCCACCACATATAAGAGCAGTGGAACACCTTCCACATCAAAAGTAGTAATTTCATTCATTAACAATTCAAATACAGAGATTGGTGCAGCTTTATGGATGTAAAGAGGCTATTTCATGGTGAATTTAATACATTAGCATACTTACAATATGGAATTTAAGATATACTGTGATTTATTTTTTTAATTTCTCATTATCAAACCAGGTGTGCACAGTACTCCCATTGAGTCATCAAGCTCAGGCTCACCATGACGGCTCATTTGATCCTTTTATCCAGAGAAGACAGGGTTTTTTATTTCGGGCAACATATATATCTGAGCATTACAAATCACTTCTAGCCCTAAATCAAAAGCCAGCAGGCACTGTTGCTGCGTCATATTTATTTCCTAATGGGGGGGCTATTCTGGGGGAGGAAAGATTGGTCCCTCTGTATTTCTCCCTATGATGGATTTCTACCTTTATCATTGTTGAATGTCAGAGGGGGAATAGACGGCGAGGCAAAAAAAATTAGAAACAACACTTGCTCTTTGATCGAGGGACTGACACTGAAACCTGACATTCACCGTTGCTGACAATCTTCCGCTGCGTACAATTTTTCCAAGTCAATAGCAGCAGAGATTAGCAGCCGCAGAAAGCAACGTTAGGTCAACGGCGTGACGGCCGAACGTCCCAGCAGTCAGTGAAGGTGACAGATCTTTAGCGGCTCTGTTGATCCGATCCCCTGGGAGAGGTGGAGATCACTCCCACATACAGGTTAACATATAGTCCATATATTGGGTAGAGGAGAGGAAAATGGAAGGGAACATAAGTTTTGCTACAATTTAAAGGTGGAGTAGGCGATTCTGGACAAAGTTTGTTCCTTTTTCATAGTCTGATATTAGCCTGATATTAGCCTGGCTCCGCCCGCCTACCTACTTCCGCCTAAATTTGATTTTCCCTTCAGTAGTCAGTCTGGGGCTGAGGTGTATTAGTAGGATCTAGCTGAGGAAAATGTCCAGCCGTCCAATCAGCGAACAGAGCGAGTGGCTGAGAACGATGACGTCGAAGTCGCGCTCCAGTTTCAGTTGAATGCTGCGTTCCTTTATACTCGGAACTCAGAGATTTCCGACTTGGTAGTTCTGAGTTCCAACCTGTCTGTGTTCCAGTGCATCTGCTCGCGAAAGTATGGAAGCCTACAACCTTTCTCATCCAAATAACTAAACGTTAGGCTCTAGCAAGTTACCGTTGCCAGGTACCGGTAGATCCATAGACTACAATATAGTGAAGTCGGAAAATTCCGAGTTCCCAGTACAACTAGAACGCACCGTCAGAAGCCGGCTCATGACATACGTCACTACCAAACGTTATGCGATTGGTTGGCTGATCCAGAGTGGCACTGGGAAGATCCAATAGTTTTAAACTTCAACAGACACCCGCCTCCAAGTGAGTGAACGTTTGCCAAATAGAGCAGTTCCAGACCTTCTGTACAAATGAAATGAAGAACGATGGTCTGGTTGGACCAGGCTAGCCTGATATATCAGCATGGTCAGTATTGTTGGACAATTTAAGATTGTCAAATGCCTTATATTGCTGCATATCAGGTGATATGCTGGCTGACAACTAACACAACATAGCAGTGAAGATATGCTAAAACCATCTAGGGTGATTTAGAAAGAGGGTATAGACAAAACCCAAAGCAGTAAGGTAACAAGCTATTACTCTGCTTTAGTGAATCAATTTTGCTTTAGTCCATTGCTATTAAATCCTCAAGCTTGCATTCTGAGCGCTATGCCGAAAATGGGCCGACAGGTAACTGCTTAAGGCCAGTGCCCACTGATCTGATGCTACATTTTATTACTGGCAAGGATAAAATTTGCAGAGGAGCCATGTTTTTAAGCAAGGTTGTTTTTTTTTAGTTTGTAAAGAAAAAAAGATAGAGCCACGCACACACAGGTGAAGAACCTCGGGGGAGGACATTTTGGATCTGTGTTTGCCGAGTCATACAGTTTGCCCACCAGAGAGCAATGACACGTTTATTCTTGCAACTGTGAAAGGTCATGTCCACAATTCTCTGAGTCAACTTTAAAGGGATCTTAATCAAAAATATTGCTTTTGTCGGTATATTCTCAGCCGTATTCAGAGAAGCTGGAGCCGGGGAATTTGCTGGCATTAATTCTTGTGAAATGGCTGAAAGACAGATGATTTTGAGAGAAAGGAAAATATAAAATACAGGATCATAAAAGAGTAGGAGGTTTTCATGGTGAGACAAGATCACGACGAAGAAAGAGACGACAAATCAAAAATGATTGAACAGGAATCAAAAGGGAATTTAGGCAAAACAAGACAGTAGCTAAAGAGATGATAATTAAGAAGTCAAATATGAATAAAGACAAAACAAAAACATCAAAGATACAATTGAAACAAACACAATGACACACTGACGCATAATTAAAAAAGTGAGAATACAGAATCACAAACAAGACGAGAGACGTCAAGAGATGAAAGAGGGTGGATGTCAAAAAAATAATAATGACAGCTGCGCTAATGATACGAAATATCGAAAAGGAAAAACAGAAAGAAAACCGGAGAGACAAAGAAGAGAAAAGAGACATGAAGAAAACAGAGAAGAGGAGAGCAGCAAAGAGGAAGAGAAAATATTAATATGTGTAATGGGGAAGCGAGGAAATAGAAAAGGCAGGTTTTAGTGTTTACATGTTGTCTGTGAGTCAGTGCTTGGCCCGAATGACCTTATCTGAGTGTGGGCGAGAGATAGAGAGAAAGAGAGGGAGAGATAGATAGAGAGATAAAGGTAGAGTGAGGAAAGTTATGAACATAGAGGGGATGAGTTGATTTTACATTAACAGGGTAAAATATACATGGGTGGGTGGGTAAATGAGAGGCTTTATGTGTATGTAAGTTGTATATGATTTTGTCTGTACTGTTTGTTTCATGTTGGAGCCCCTTGAAAAACTAAATGGTTCCTCTCAAGGATCTATCCTTTAATAAACGTTCAAATTGAAAGAATTTCCCTTGCTGCCCGGTTTCGTGTGGTCATGCTGCAGACACTTGCCTGCAGAACTTTGTATCACGTGTGTCAGTGCGTTTACATGCACTTTGAGTAACCGGCTTACAGTTGGCTAACCTGATTATGGAAAAAATGTAAAACAGATAGTCTCGTTAATTGGATTTGGGGATTAGAAAAGAAAATACATGATTTCTCCTGGCCAAAGCTGCTTTGTTGGCATGTTTATGCTTAACCAAGTTTTAAATTGGCTTTTTTTACATGGCTGCGCAACAAAGATTTAAAATGTTCCTCTGATGATTAAAATGACAGCAAACAAGACCATCAGTGATCTATCTTTCAAAACAAATGCATTCGCTAGCAAATATCTTTACGGCAGCGGGTGTTTAAGTCATAAAAACACTACCACTTATTTCCAAAGGGGCAGCTAGAATCAAATAAAAAAAATGTATGTCACTTTAAGCTTATGCCTTTCTCAGGTTGGAACCATCAATATGTAGAGTAAAAAGGAATTGAGAAGAGAGGCCCAGTAGGGAATAAATAAAATATAGAGACTCAAACATGAAAGCCATCTGACCCCCACATTGAATGTGATGATCCTCAATGCATAACAAACCCCACTTGACACTTTCACAGAACTCCTTACATCTCAAACGCTGCTCTTTCAAAGATATACTGTTCACCTCAAAACACAGTGCATACATATTTAGCATGGGTTCACACCTTGAACATGCACGTGATATCGTCAAAAGGGTAAAACCGTCTACAATCCACCATAGAAGAAAAATAAAAAGTTTTATGCTAAACAGAACACACAAACACAACTGCAGCAGAGCACAACCGCACATACAGACGAGTATGAATCATCAGGTATCCCTTTGAGTCAAATATGAGAAAGTTCTATTAATTTTGATTTTTTAAAAAGGAGAGAAGAGGCTGTTTCTGAAACACTGCTGCGCTGCAGCGAGGCTATAATTACACAACACGGGGAAAGCAGCTACTAATTAGCACCTCAGAATATAGAACTGTGCTCTGAAAGGAGAAAAATCTCATCAATTGTTTATCTTCCTCATGCCGGCAGTGAGCTTCCAAAACAAAACAGCATCAATTATTGGAACGGGGCATCAGCGTTACTGCAGGCAAGCAGGCTGTCACCACGCAGGGGGAGAGACTGATCATCACCATCAACACAACTGACTAAAGAGGGTTCAACGAAACGTGAGTGTGTACACTCACACTGTAAAGCTACAGTGCGTAACTTTTTTCATATAAATGAATTTTAGGTTACATTCAAGCCATCGCCAAACGAGTTGACACAAAGTTGATCAGCTCCACAAAACTCTCTCTCTGTTTTTCTCAGTATGGCAGAGATTTCAAACTGGCGTCACCTTCCTGACACTGGCGCAGGAGCTCAAGAAGCGCCCACGGAATGTGTTGATTCTACTGCCAAAAAAAAACCTGTACAGCAGAAAGTATTAAATCCATGCACGATCACCGAAAGTTTACCTCATATAGATGTACCAACAGTGTTGTTGTTATTCCTCAGAATTCCCCATGGGGATGCCAAAGGTTACGCACTATAGCTTTAACACCTTGTGCTTTTTTTTGGCAGATGTTATCCTAGCCTGGACATTTTCCCTGCACGTCTGTGTTGTGTTTCAGAGTCACTTAAGGATGCAAAGGTGAGATGAAACAAAATGAAAAAGGTGGAAGGTTCATTCAAATGATGCAGTGAAAAGAGAGTTGGCTATATTTAGGTCTTGGACATTCAGCTGTGAGACGCATCAAACTGTGTCTGGAAGAACATCACTTAGCTGCCACGCCAAGAGCAACCTAAATACTTAATGAAAAGCAAATGGGAAAAACAAACTGTAATGCGTAAAATGTAAATAAACTATTTAAAATGAAACCCATCCAACCGGCAGCTGCATTCGGAAAATCAACAGTTAATGTGGTTAAAGCAGGAAATCTATCTGCATTGCATCTATAAATTTAACACTTAACTCCTACAGCTGCTTCATACTGCAAGAAAAAGCTTCTCTGTTGGTTCATTAGATCCCTGCAGTCATCTCTGAAGGCTACAGTATGATAATATACTGTAGTTTCTGGTTTGAGAGTTGCCTTGTAAAAGTGCAATTACACACCGCCATTCAGTGTCTTAGATTAAAATCACATGCAAACGACTGCTTCACAATAACCACGCACAGCCCTACACACATCAGACTGGTCGGCTGTAACTCAGAGCGTTCTTTTCCTGTTCCCGAGGATTACCCCGGGCTTGTTAATCCTGTGCATCCGATTGGAGCCTATTTTACAACTCGAGAAAACAGAAAAAATAAATTCATTCCGGAAATGCATTAGGAAGCAAATACTGCTGTGTCACATTTTAAGATATGATGGAACCATTTGCAATTGAAAATATGACTGTTTGTAATTATTATTTTCCGTCATCATTCTACTAATTAATTTTTCAAAGCAACACACACACACACAAACACGACTATGCTTTTGGCTGCGGGCTGTGCGTTCCCATGATGCCGCTCTGCACATCCAGACAACAACAATATGATTTCCTGAAGAAGCCAAACCTCCATTTGTTTAGCTACGCTGTTAACGTGCCTCACAGTGATTGGCCCAGCTGTTTCAGAGCAAAGAGACCAGTGATGTGATTGGCTGGGAGAATATTTTATTGTATCACCACTCTGCACTGCTGCACATATAGCACATAAACCAAGATAGCAGTCATTGGGCCACGTGTCCCTTCTGAGGCTGTAGCACTAAGCCCAAAAAACACAAAGACAGACACACAGGCACAATCACATGCATCAGAAATACACACTGAACATCAATTTAAAACAAATATTTAAATATAGGCTATATATTTTTCTAGGCCGATATTTAATACCTAAGGAAACTGTAAAGTGAACAGGAAATTATGCTTTGCGCGGTGGTGGCTATGAATGAAGCTTGATTACAGATATCTGGTTCTTTCCTCCTCCGCTCATCCCCCGGGCGATATTATTGCACTTGTCCATAGATGTATTATGTAAGGGTTCAACGCTGTACATTGACTCCAGAGTTCACACTGATTAAGCCGTCTATGAGAAAAACCAGTGGCACAACGAAGTGAATTTTCGTATGATTTTGTGAGGCAGTGAAGGCGCTTATGGACACACCTTTAAATCAGACGGATGGAATTAATGTGTGTTGGATCGGCTTTAGCGGCAACCAAATCTAAGATTAATACAGTAAGTGTTCTTGAGCTGTTGCTACTGACAACTCCATTCAACTCCTATCCGTAATACAATCTACCAAACCAGACATTGTTTGGGATGTCAATTTCTTTTACAGATTATAATGCAAAACCTTTATGGGTCAATTGTATCCATCACTAGTCAATTACAAAGCCCATCAAATCAGAGGTCGCAGCAGGGAGTCAGGGACACTCCATTATACAAAGACATCAGCTAGGTTTCATAGCACATTCAAAAGTGGCGAGCTAGTGAGCTAGTTGACAACGCTCTCAGGGTTTGATGAATCAACGGCAGACTGGGCCAGAATAATACATTCCTCAAACACTGACTCACCAGTGTGCGTGCTCGGGACTACTTTCTCCCTCCGTCTGTTTATGCAAGAACAGCAAGCAGAGCGTCTTGAGATCACACTTGGACCCCTGCAGAAGCTGGCCCATGTTTGTGTCTCTGAACGATTCATTATTTGTGCAACAGTCACATAACAGAACAAACAAATGACTCAGTGGTGTGTATGTGTAAGCTGTTGTGCTTGTGTGTGTGTCTGAGTGTGTGTCTGAATGTGTGTCTGAGTGTGAGTGAGTGTGTGAGTGTGGGTGTGTGTGTGTGGTCCTAAGAGAAGGAGAGAGACAGAAAATGCTAAAGCCCGGTAAGAGTGGCAGTTATTACTAGCAAGCCGGTACTGTCTGCAGCTGTGCCTGTGTGTGTGTGTGTGTGTGTGTGTGTGTGCTCGTGCGTGTGTGTGTGTATGCTTGCGCGTGTGTGTGTGTGTGTGCGCACATGCATGTGCGTCTGTTCGTGTGCGTATGCGTGTGTGTGAGAAAGTGTGAGTGTGAGAGAGAGTGAAAGAGAGAAAGAGAGAGAGAGAGAGAGAGAGAGAGTGAGTGAGTGTGTGTGTGCTTGTGTGTGTTTTGAGGGTGGGGAGGTAGCGCAGGTGTGTGTTTTCTCATCAGCGATGCGTGTGAGCCCTGTGTACCTTTGTCGCTGTAGTCGTCGACCAGGATGATCTCTGCTATGAGCTGTGGAGGAGAGCGGTTGAGCACGCTGTGCACCGTCCTCAGCAGAGACGACCAGCCCTCGTTATGGAAGGGGATGATGACACTGGTGTTGGGCAGCTTGTCCGCATACAGCTTCTGTTTACAGCTACGCAAAAACACATACAATATACATAAATAGCCAAATAAAGAAATGAGAGGGAAGAGGTACAGAGAGTGTATTTCCTGCTTAACAGTAACCATTTTTGTTGTTGTTGCCATGCTAGCGGTGTGGCGCCAGGAAGGTGCATAGTGGTTTGGTTGGTTGATTTAGGCCCAACAGTGAAATACAAATATTGGACTCAGATTATCAGATTTGTTCCTTAACCAAATATAATTTGGTCATACTTATTTTAGGCTTAGGTCAGGAAAAATTGTACATGACCCAACTGTTGACATAGAAAGCCTATGTCAACATCAGGTTCACAATACAGTAGTTACAACCGCATGTAACGGTGTTGTGGAATTTCATCAAATAAAATGAAAATGAGTTAAAACATTTACTATAACTGCTAGCCATAACACATCAATATAGCTTTATGAAATGATTTAGTAAGTGTAATTAATTCACACGTTCAAATACTAATTAAAAGTGGGGAAGAAAAATCTACTGGAACCAGTCATGCTGCCCTTTTTCACTCATTGCACTACAGTGCTCTGGACCAGCCCGAACAATGTGTTGCTCCTTTAATAAGATGTAATGAAGCATACCACCTGCCCTTCCATCCCTTTTTCTCATTCTCTCACTCTGTCTCTTTCTGAGAAGTCTTGGAGGAATCTGTAGAGACAGTAATTATCTTGCAGTCTCTCAGGCCTGTCTGGCAGCCTGGACCTATCTCTCTCTCTCTCTCTCACTCTGTGTGTCTATCTCTCTCTCCCTCAGCCTCTCCATCACGTTATACAGTCAGTGAAGGGAATGAATGGATGCTGTTTGGAGGTCCGGGGCCCACTGTGGACGTGATGTGGCAATTCACTTGTCAGACACCTGTCACTCTGCCGTCACTTTTTACCGATCAAAGAGACACACCTGCTCCCCCACTGCACACCACTCATAGCCCTATCTGTCCTGGCTTGTTGACGGCCCGCTCTGACAAGTCATTTTTTTGTGTGTGTGGTTTTCTGTGAGAGGATTTCAGATTTGGACAAAAACATTCCTCTGACTGTCAAACCAGAATAGATAGGGTTTTTCATTTGGTCTGTGCACATATGAGCCAAGATTCAAATCCAACGCACAAGTTGCGCCACCAACAAAAAAATATATGCTGCAAAATGTGTGCGTCCTGTAAATGAGTGTGCTCATCAAGATTCAAATATGAATAGTTAACCTTATTATTGATAACATTATTTGAATTGCTACTGTTTATTTGTGTTCTTTTCCTTGCCCATTTTTACATGAGAAAAACCATTATCTATTAGCACAGTGGCACACGCTTAAAAATGCTATTGTTGTTGCGAGCACAAAACACCACCAAGCAATGGTGTAATTGCTCAAAAAATTAAATGTTAAATTATCCATATTTTCCATCCATATCTAATTCAAATAACTCAACCTCTTAAATTACTCTTATCATTAGCTGGTCGGGCTAATTTAAAAACTTTATGAATGGACATTTCTCATTCTTCCCCTTTCTGGAATCAGTAGACACGTGTGTTGTGCTTGGAGAAAACTGAGGGCAAATACATATGCAAATAACTTGCATTCATTCTCAGAATGTATTTGAGTGAATGCTGTGTCCTATTTATGCAATATGTGAGAGAACAAGTGTGTTTATCTGAAGAGACCGTTTCAACTTGCTTTCCACATGGAAGTGACAGAGGAGTCAAAGACAGACTTGACAGGTATGAGGGAGAAACGCTGGCGGCTGATCTGTGCATCTGTGGGTCAGCAGGTCTGGAACAGTTTAGCAGCGGATTATATTTATAGTCTCGCTGTTGTGTTTACTTCCTGAATGTTTGTTCTTAGATGAGTCAGAGGAGAGCTGGAAGACAACCAGCATTTGTGAACTGTAGCTATATGTGTCTCTACAGCATCTGCTCTCCAATTTACATAATGTTTACCTACTACCTCCTCCATATGATAAAAGCCTAGCAGTGACTTTACACTACATCCACACGGTGGGCATTTAAGAAAATACTGCTATGTTTTGGCACACATATTAACTCACTAGTATTTAGCACATTAGCATCCTTACCTGTTTAGAATGGTACCATACGCACCAGTTAGCATGGTAAGACTTATGGCTTTTTCCTCCACTAATTATGCTGCATTGATAGCAGATTAAGCAGGCTATAGCCTTAGGTCATATCCTCAAGCTTTTCCTTGGGGGGATCCTAAAGTGTTTTCCAGGCCAGCTGGGATATATAATCCCTACAGCGGGTTGTGGGTCAGCCCTGGGGGTCTCCTCCTCAGTTGGATGCTTCCCCACGGGAAGAGGGTCAAAGCTACTCCTTGGATGTATCAAGTTTATTCTAGTACAATGTCTGCACCACCACTGAAACAGCATTAATCAAAAAGTAAGGCTAAGCCTGACAGGAAAAAGGTCATTTGTTTGAGAGGTAATCCGGCATATTCAACTAAAGCAAATGCGCTGGGTGGAAAGTTTTGATTTCCTGGTTAAAGCAACATTGGTCGGACCATGACCTCAGCTATGATGGGTCTTCTCTTTGCCTGACCTCTAGATCCACCATTTTATCTTAATGTATATGTGATGAGACTTTGTAACATTACATTTCTCCAGAGGGCAATAGTTTTCTAGTGCATGGGCTTAATGCAAACCAATCTTGTCAACAATGACACAAGATATCTCCCCAGCATATATGGGGGGCAAATATCCAAGACATGTGTTCCCTATGCACATTAGTGCTGCCAAGTTGATTAACCCTTTGGTTTTGTTTTATTGAACCCACGGCTTTCACTCTAGATTAGATTAGACAGTTGTATTGTTGTTGCATATAAAACACAACTGAATTTTGTTTACAGCACCACTCTGAATAGCGTAATATAAAAGGGCATAAATAGGTCATACAAATAAGTCATGGCTTTTGCTGTACAGCCACAGATTGGCAAAATCATCAACATGCAACTATTTCATAACGCGATGAATAATGGCCAAGTGCTTTTCACAATGTCTGTTTATGAGACTTTATTTTAGTTCTACTGTGACCAATGTGCCAAAACTAGACTTTCGGATTCCTCTTAATTCCCTTGTTTTCTCCTGATTTCCCTGTTCTTCCCTTGCATTCTTGAATAATAACTCCAGTCCCACACTGCAGTCACAGAACAAAAGCTGCTCCGGGGCGACATAGCACACATCTCTCATCAGTTCTTCACACCTTGCACACAGGGAGGGGAACACTTAGTGACACTGATAATTGCTGTCAAGAACATAGTTTATAAGCACATGTGTGTGTGTTTGGAGGCGCGTAGATGAGCTTCGGTGAGTGTGAAGCTACATCTCTCCTGCGCAATGAGTGGGTAGGTTGATAATTGAAAGAATGGTCGCAAACAGGGCCTGCTCTAATGAGTTGGGAGAAAACCAGCGTGGAAAAATAAAAAGGTGTAAACAATGCTGTATGTAGCGTTGGGTGTTGAGTATTGGGCACTGTCATCCCATCATTACTGTTGCAGGAGGCAGGAACAGGGTCCAATTTAGGTTATTACAGGTTATTGCCTCATATTTTTATCCTCTGCCTGAAGGGCCGAACTATAAAGGGTGGATTTGTTTTTGGGTAAGGAAAGGTCAAGACTAAAGCCGAAGAGAAATGAACTTTTTTACATTGATGTTAATAGGTTTTTTTTTTTTTACATAGCTGGGACGAAATTGCTTCAATGCACAGGTTTAGTAGTGAAAAATGTGCAATGTTTGGCTAAAGCTAGTCCGTCTTTTTACCAAGTCCGACAACATTCAGTTCCCCGTCCCGCCAATCTTTACACGTCTAGATACAATTTGAAGGTGGACTTGTTTGTTCGATTTGAAATCAAATTTAAAACTGTAACATACATCTAAACAAGAAGGCATGTGAACATTTCTATCTCACAACCCAGATTCAGAAATCTACAAAACCTCCCGAAACACAGAGCTGTATCCGCTGTTTGACTTTGTTTCCGTCTCCTTTCCTCAAAAAACCGTGATTTCCCCAGGTCAGCCCTTCACTCAAGCTGGCCTCTGGTCCAATAGTCGACCTTATTCAGGTGGACCATCTGCCGCGCAGGGCCGGGAGTCTGCCTCTTTTCAATCCAACCAAACAGGGCACCAGGTGATTCATTCTCTCTCTCTCTCTCTCTCTCATCTCTCTCTCTCTCTCTCTCTCATCTCTCTCTCTCTCTCTCCGGTTGATGGAATGCTAATCTGTGCAATAACCTGCTGCAGTCTTTTGGCTGGAATGAACCCGCAGGACTCTCTGAGGAATCATTTCTGCCCCTATTCAGATGAAACTACTCGCACGAACACAGAATTTTCTTCTTTTCTTTTTTTTTTTAGAACAATGGCAGCTTTGCCTGGGGTTATTGGGCAGTCTACTGGACATTTATAAAGGAAGTGTGTTTTTTTTTTCTTTTTTTCATCTGGGCACCATTGCACAGTTCATATAAATGAATGATGTAACAGATTGAGATGGGAAGAGAAAACACCAACTTGGCCCAAATTTCTGTTATTTATCCAGTCAAAAGTAATTATCCAAAATGTCATTACGAATAAACTGCAGCGATACAGCCGTGGTGAAAAATTAGGGAGAATAATTTCTCAAGAAAGATGATGTTGTGCATATATTGTGGGCTGTCTAGGCTATCAATAGTGACAGTTTATCAGCACCTGGATGAGTTGCATTAAGAAATGTGCACAAAACTGACAGGTAGAAAACACTAATATTGTCAGTATAAAGCAATTAGAAAGTAAAAATGTCTCCCACACTAGTGTAGTTGTTGCATATGAATCTGAAAATTAACTTTGTAGTCTACTTCCACATTACCAAGCAGCCCACTGTACTGATAGTTATACAACAATGTATGAGAGCAGTTATGACAATGCAGGCATTTGCATTTGGGAGGAACCTTTGAAAGGTTCTGTTTATTTATGCCTGACAGATTGTAACTTAACACCTTCTAATGCGTTTTGCTAATCTTATTTGTGTGTTGTACATCAGCCATGTCCCACCCTAGACACACACGCACACACACAAATTTAACTGCCAACTCCTTATAATTTGTCTTGCTAATCTCGTGTGTGTTATACATCCATCATGTGTAAACCTACAAACACATACACAAACACACACAGACAGGACTCACTTTTCATGGCGGATGTCTGTGAGGGAGCGGTTGAGGGAGATCCGGTCGCTAACGTAGATGTTGAAGCCGTTCTCCCTGTAGGCCTGGTCCACCCGGTCTGCATCTGTCAGGGGAAAAGCCTTCCCCTGTTCACCGTTACCTGCATCAAACACACACATACGTTTCATTATCAAGATGCGTATGGCTGGGCGATATGACCAAAATCTCATATCCCGATATAGAAATGTCTTATCCCGATAACGATACATTTGCCGATATAGCATATTTTCTGTAAATTCAATGAATAAATATTTAATATAAATAATTAAATACTCAACAAATAAAGTATTTACCCATATTTGATTATTTTCAGCTTTTATTAAAACGCAAATGTTCAAGCATGTGTGGGGTTTCAGGGCACAGAATTGGCTGAATTGGTGGATTCCTCTTTAGTTTAACTCATTAGCCTAATGGAGCTATCCTCTTTAGCTGAGGCTATGGCCTGTAAATTCACCCCGCGGTGAGGGTGACCGCCCCGGGGAGCGCGCAGGAGCTTCTCACCGCTGAGAGAGCAGCCGAGTCGCGCATTACTGCGAGCCGGGAAGCCAGCGGGGATAACAGCTCGCTAGCTCGGCTGCTATCCCCCCGCGAGCCGGTCGAGCGCTGCCCGGGTGACGTCGGTTCGACTGCTCTGTCAGCGGGGATATATGATCTTCTGAATACTCGTCTACACGTGTGCTATAGAGACAGTGCATGAAATAGGCAACGCCCATGGCCACGCCCATCGTGGGGGAAAACATTGAACAGCGCTCCATCCACTTTGTATTGAAGGAGACCTGTCTTCTGCAAACAAACTTAATTAAAACGTAATCGAACATCCATTTAAGAAAAAAACGTTACTTTCTTGAAAGCCACGACTCTTGTTTGTCTATATGAGCTGTTTTTGTGAAAAATAATTGAGTGGTTTTCAATATTGAGGTGTTTTTGTCCGGTCGGACCGGGTCAGACCCATCGAGGGGGAAACCGTTCCATTCACTTTGTATTGAAGGAGACCTGTCTTCTACAAACAAACTTAATTAAAACTTATTCAAACATCCATTTAACAAAAAACCGTTACTTTCTTTAAAGCCACGACTCTTGTCTGTCCATACGAGCTGTTTTTGTGAAAAATAATTGAGCAATTTTCAATATTGAGGTGTTTTTTTCCCGTCCGTGAGGGTTAGCCTACAGCAGAAGGCTAACATTAGCCTAGCATACAGCATACATTAGTTAAGAGTTTTGTCTCGATATTGAAAATTACTCAATACTTTTTCACAAAAACAGCTCGTATAGACAGACAAGAGTCGTGGCTTTAAAGAAAGTAACGTGTATTTGTGAAATCCATGTCGTTTTACGTTTTTATTAAGTTTGTTTGCCGAATACGGGTGTCATTCAATATAAAGTGGATGGAGCGCTGTGTATTGTTTTCCCCCACGATGGGCGTGGCCTCAGATTATGACGCTTTATGCACTGTCTCTATCACAGACAGGTCTGTTACCGATGGATTTCAGTGTCCAAAATTAACTTTGATTATCACACAAGCGAGAAAAGTCTGGTGTGGCCAGGCGGAAGTAGTGTGATGGAAGCGCAGCGGGGCCAGGAACTAGGAAGTGCTAAGTGTTTCTGCTTCAAAATAAAAGTCAAAGTTGACTTTGATTTCTCACATTTCACCAGTTAAAGGCTTTTAATGTGAAGTTACGCTGTAGGAAATCTTCGGTTTAATTAACAGTAACTTCACTGCGAGCTACATGTATAGGTTGTGTCATAAAGAGTGGGATTGGCAACATAACAAAATAAACGATATTACATAAAATGAAACGATAGACGTTTTTGTTTCGTCAGACGATATATATCGCCATATTTCGCCCTACAGCCCTACGCATATGTAGGGGGTCAAACCTATGGATAACTCTGTGCCGCCACCGTGCGGCCAAAACACTGCAGTACACCCGTACCTCCTCAGGTGGGCGTATCCAAACGCTAGCCTGAAATCCCACCCCGGATGATAGCCGGGGACTTTAAAAGGACGCCCGCGCGGCGTGTTTCTGCCTCTCTGAACATCGGCTCTTAGCTGATACATAAAGAGACAACAAATCTGTACCGATCTACAGGGGCCCTCTTCAACCCCTGAACCAACCACCACCTGTTTTACTAAAGCTATCGCCTGCGGCCGCAGCGATCTCCGCTACTGAGTGAGTTGTAAGCTGTTCCGTTGGAACGACCAGAAGAAGAACTAGGACACAGGCGGTTTACCTAGAAACTAGCCTTTTGGACAGCGGACCGTAAGCCGATCGATTTGTCTCCGACCGCCATCCTCCGCACAGAATCAGCTGTGCCCCCTTGCCTCTTTCCTGCGATCTGAAGACCGCAGAGATTGACTCACCAGCTCCCCGACCGCCAAAGGTTCGGAGCCTTGGATCGCCGTCTTGTCCTCCCCCACGGAGAACCAGAACGGGGAAAGTTTGATCATTTCATTCAGCGCTGCAGTGTGGTTTAATTCTGCTGTATGTTTTAAAAACCTCACACTTTTCTTTTTCCCCCTCTTCCTCTCCTGCACGCACACACACGTTAGATAACCCTAATTGTAGTCTTGATCAGATAGAATTGGTGTTAAGATCTTTGGTAGAATCCATTTAAAGAGCGAGTGGTTTTTCGATTTGAGTTTGTTAATATAGAAAACACATCAGACATAAGACTTTTTCTTGTTTTGCCCATTAATAAATAATACATAATTGTTTACAACCGTGGCCTCGATAAATAAAAGCCTGGACATCGAGAGCAAGAAAACAGCCAATAAAACATGATTAAATAAATATGAACTCTAATGGCTAAACTGCTTAAGGACGTTATCATCACTTTACAGCTTTATATTGAGCAGATGTATTACAGGACAATCGGGGACCAGTGAATACCCAGAGAAACAAAAACAACCCTTCTCTTTCACAGACAATGAATGATGCATTTTCCCTCGTAAAGGAAACAAGTGTGGACATTAAATAACTTTAAGCATGTAACGGCTCATTCCAGGGAGCCATTCGACTAATTTACATTGTTTGCATAGAAGCAATGTATCGCAACTGTATTTCCCTGAGCGGCAAATAAAAGTGAGTTGGTGGTTATTGTAGCCGATATAAACTGTATACTTATGACAGCTAGAACTGCATTCAAACCACCGATGTACACCTCTGCAGCAGTGCAATAAGACACAGAGAAAGAATAGGATTGTGTGTGTGAATCGTTTCTTGGTATATAGGGGATTTCTTTCAGAGCTGTGAGGATTGTGTTTTTATGATGAATGTGCCATGCAGTTCTCATCCCATGTTTGATAGAATGTGCGCGAGGAGGAGGAGGTGCTATGAGGGAAAGAATTGGACCCATACCGGATCTAGAGGCGTCCTTTTTGATTGCTTCATAGTCATGCCAGTCTATCCTCCGCCTGCCGTCGCGTCCCACTTGAATGTCCTTCCCCGGCCGGTTAACTCCCTGTGGACACAAACAAGAAAGAAAGGGAAGATGGTTATTATGGTGTCACACACACAGACAGACACACACACACCGCTGCTTTGTCACTGTCTTGCATTGTCCAGCCTTGTCCAAATGTATATGATTTTTAAGTTGATTCGGGTTTTAGAAAACGTGAGTACACTATGAAAATAAACCTAACGGATACTTTAAACTTGTTTGGGTTGCAGGAGAAAATCCATCACAATCAGCAACTCAATGCGTAGGCTATATCTTGCTATATCTTATAGCTTTTTATACTGGTGCGTTTAAGGACCATCAGGCATCTGAGATTTCCAATTTGGGACTTGAGTTTTAAGCTTTGAAAAAAAACACCTCATTTATAATAATAAAACATCATAAACAATAAGCAGACATGGACATTATGAATATGCCAGTGTAAATGAATGCACCACAAGGAAGTTTTATTTTGTTTTATGTTTTAAAATAGTCCCTGCCTACAATTGCATTATCATATTAACCATCAACTGGTAAATGTGATGTATTACCATCGGCAAACCCTCAAGTCTAAGCCCAATCATGTACTAAAGATTGTAAAAAAGCTTCTGAATGCTACACAGTTTTGCAGCTGACTCTCCACTGCCTGATACTTTTGACCTTCCCACCTGGCGACAAAGTCCCACCCATAAAGGTCCTCAACTAATCGCCAACTTGTAGGAAGCTTTGAGAACTTGTCTGCAGAGTTGCTAAATAATAAATAGAAGAAATCCAGCAATATCACCAGTGGAACTGTAACAACACTCCATGTAACACAACAGTGATGCACATGTAATACATTTGTTTCTCTCTTTCTCTCCATACTCTGTCAGTATCAGAGTCAGCTAGGAGAGATTTCTCCACAGCTTCAGACTCTTTCTCCATCCAACAGCGGTCTGCCGAGAGTTTATCCACAGATAAGTGTTCTCCTCTATTTCATGCTTGACGACACAGTGAAGAGAAGATCAATGCTGTGACGCACCACTCCCTGTGGCCTTCTAAACACAACCACACACACACACAGACAGACACATCCACTGCAGTTCAGCAATACAAAAGGCAGAGTGCTATTTTCTCCGGCTTCCACTTAGTCATTCTACACAACCAGTGACTTTCAGTGACTCGGCTTCATGAATTACAGGATCACAGCACAATGGAGAAATAATTAGCTTGATGGGAGGAGGCAATTAGCGAAACACTTTAAATACAAATGGCAGCACTGACTGCATGAAATAGTGTGAATTATTAATCAGACTGTTGGCTTAGAGGATTGGTGTGTGGAATGACAAAATAATGTACAGTGTAACACACAGACATTTGGTTGGAGTATGTGTGCTAGTATCTCAATGCTCTTGTGTACGTGGCTGTTTTTAAAACCCATGACAGTGTAAAGGGAGGACAGATCTCACTTCTTCAAAGGGTTGAGACTTGGGTTCTTCTAGGGACAAATGTTCACACAGTAACATTGCAGGGACAAAATGGTCTCTCGCCACAAGATGAGAAATATGAAGGGGGCTAAAAATAGGTCAAAATATCAAGGCTTTATGTCGAATAAAAAATGATTAAAAACACTGTATGAAGGCTGCAGTTGGGCAAAATCTAATCAAGTGGGGATTATAGCTCTCTTTTAAGAGGTTATGGGAAAGTGGCTCACTCTCTCTCCTCTCCCCTCTATCTTTTTCTCTCAACCCAACCGGTCAAGGCAGACGGTTTTGTCAGAGGTGTCTTCCTTCTTTAGTTTCTTAAAAGTGGAGTTTTTCCTTGCAACTGTTGGAAAGTGCTTGCTCATGGGTAAATGGTGGGTTAAAGAGTTTGGTACATCATTTGGCGCTGTATATAGAAAAATAACTGACTGATCGGCAGGCCTAGCCACATAGCTAGAGCATGGATACACATTGTGACTGAAAGCTGAGGTGTTCTTAAACCTTTGTGGTGTGTTCCTTTCATGATTTGTGTCAAACTTAACCTGAGCTCATACAACTCTTTTTTTAGTAAAATAAATGAATAATTAATAGCAGTAACGTCAGCAGTCAGCATACACAGAGTCAGACAGCAGCCTGCTATAATACACAGGAGCCACAGACTTTGAACAACAGCTGCATAAGCTTTAATGACTTGTCTCCTTCTTATCTGACTTAAGAACATGAACACACATCTCGCACTGCACCTTAACTTGTTGAGCAAGCCACCACCCAAAGCACACCCAAAGTTCTGAATTTTAAGGCAACTGTAGCTCAGGTATTAGGGTGGGATGGCCACTAATTATGGGGTTGGTTGTTCAATCCCTGGCTCTTTTACATACAGTTAAAGTTGAGCAAGACACCACAGCCAACAATTGTTCCTGGTGCAATTGTGAGATAAAGGAGAGTAAAGAGTTAGTTATTTAGAATGAAAAGAAGGAAGGACAGCTTTACCATCTGGTGAGAAGCTGTCACTGCTGACTTTACAAGTGTCTGTTTTTATCATCCACTTTAGCTGCTTATTAAAGCATACCTCTACATCGACTACATTGGCTGATTTCTTAACGGAATATTGTTGGAAATAATCAATGGGGGACAAAAACGGCTTGATCCCAAAACGTGAGGTTATTTCACGTCATAACTTTTTAATTATTCAAAACTCTGTGTTGATTTAAAATTCTAATGATCTTCCAATGAAATATGTTCATATATTGCATCTGCAACATGACTCAATGCAGAAACATGCTGTCTGGGTCACCCTGACAGAGAGAGAACCTTGACCGCGACTCAGCATGTGTTTGACGACCTATTATTCCATCCCCTCGCTGGCCTCTGCCTCGACACGGAGATGCTATATTGGAGCATGTTATAAAAATCCATTCGGCTTTAGCTACTCTCTACCTCTTTCTTTTTTTTTAATTCTTTCCATCCCTATACCACTCTTTTTCTCCTCTTTCTGTCACAGGCAGTGTGTCACACGGGGACCCGACAAGCGGCGAGAGTCCATCTGTGCAAATTTATACCAAAAAAGAAGCGAGATTATGCCGCCCCATTTCCTCCTGATTAAAATTGCAGCGCACGTCGCCATGATATTCCTCTGGGGCATTTCTACGCTGCTCAACAGGACCTTGAGAAACAAGACAAGGAGAGTGGAAAACTTCTCAGCTAATGTGTGCACATGTTTGGTTTTGCGGAAGCAGAATATGGGCGGGTGAGAGTAATTGAGACGGACAGTAAAAGAGGACGATGAGTATGAGAGAATAATCGTGAAGAACAGATGGGGGATGCAACCACATGTGCTTAATTAAAGTGTTGGTAAGCCAAGTGAAAGGCATATGCCATGAAGAAAGGCCCATGTTCACAACGCTACAGTATGTCCCTTAATTGTCCCTCGGCTTGTCACATTTTGGAAGTTGTCTGGCTGCATGAAAAACTGTATTAAAAGCTCATAATACACTACGCCAACCAGCCAGTTTAGATGATGCTGATGGAGAGGTCATCCATTTTGCAATTTTGTGAGGATAATCAAAGAGTTGGATGGACTGAATATGTTCACCTGTTGATAACGCTTGATAAAAAGACAGTCAATAAAGCTTTTACAAATCCTCATGTGGAATAATACCTGTACCAGATTTCACAGTAATCCTCCATCACCTAGTTGTCTAGATATTCAGTCTGGAACAAGGATCATCTTATAGTATAACGAGCCTGAGACTCTGCAGCCATGCCAGTGGCTCTATCAGGCTAAATGCAAATGCCAGCCCAGCATGCTGACATGATGTCAATGACAAAGCTAATATCAGCATGAGCTTCACTGGTCTTTTTTCTTTCTTTCTCAAAGTTGGAAAATCAAGATAACATTGTAAAATGGATCCTGACCTCTGACTCATGACAGTTTGGATCTCTTGATAAACATACACACCCTCACATATTTCTCCTTTCAATGTAGCAGTGAATACAGAATCTAAAAAGTGTTTGATTCTTGGAAGATGATGTATTGTTTAGAGGAGTCCAATTTATTATCAGCATACAGTGTGTTGTGAGAAGTGAGAGAGACTTTGTAAGAAACGCTAAATGTAAAATAATAATGTCTTTACATGAAATAAAACCAAACTTTGAACGTGTTGTAAGACAGTGATGTAATGCGAGAAGCATTCATAAGTCCAACCCAGTTCTAGCTCAGCCAGCTCTTAGAAATGCAGCTTCACAGCCAAATTACTCTTTTCTGCCCAGATGAACCATTGAAAAAAGGCTGAAAAGAAGGTGGCAGCAAACACAGTCATCTGCTCTCTGCTGTACTACACTACTAGCCGACTATTGCCTTCCTCTACTCTGCTAATCACCGTCATCAGAAGGCTGAGGCTCCATGCTGCTGCCACAAACTCATTCCACTCTGGGCACTTTTCCGCTCTATTAATATTCAAGACCCCGCACAAACACACTGATAGGACATTGGAGGAGCGACAGCATCACCCACGCAGGCTCTGATGTCTCCATCCAACATGCTCTCATTAACCGACAAGCCCCCAAAACATGTTTAAGAAAAGACACAACCAAACAAATGTGTTTTCAAGCATTAAACAGCAGGATATGTCCCGCTTAAAAGTATGGAATCAGCGAGAGAAAAGATTTGAGGAGAACTGAGGGGACAGAGATGTGGGTTGTGATACCTGGCAGTTTCATCCCTCATTAAATGTAATGTAGCCTTGTGGGGCTATTTAACCCATGACAAAAGGCCACACATCAGTGTTTGCACACATAATCACACAAGAAAGACTGGGAGGGTCAGTAATCAGTAAGCAAACGTAAGCTAGTGTTTGCATAAGACATGGATAAAGACGCAGGCGCATCCACGTCGCCTAATCTACCTAACATTAGATAGTAGCTGCGTCCAAAATCAGGGGCTGTCTCCTTCAAACAGACTTTTAAGTGCTGCATCTCCACCATAAGAGGAGATAGTCCAGGTTGCATTCAACACAACTTCAATGGAAGTTTCAATTCTTATGCTGGGGTAAGATGAATCACAGCTAGTTATACTGAAGGGTTTTCCAACCCCATAAGACAAATTCAAGAATAACACTGCACATGTGTAGCCATCTTTCCTAGAAAACACTCAAAGTGTTGAACTCAGATGTTCAGATCAAAAATGTCACTGAAAAAGTTGTGTCAAATTAAGAAAAGAAGAGACAGGTTCAAAGCATGGCTTCTTTCACTCCTCAGAACAGCTAGCCGATCACAACTTGAAGTGGATGTTAATGTCACAAAGGTTACCGTTACCTGCAGTTCAATGAATAAAACAAGCTGATATAGAAAAGGAGTTAAACTAACTGTATGACTGACGTAACCATGGGCGAGGTGTTACATGATTTTCATCTGCTTGCTGGTCAAAAAGTGAAACTCCTCAGTAACCATGGGGAGGATGGAATGGGATAGTGTTGCAGTGTCATCACAACACATTCATGCTTAAAAAAAGTGGACAGCACCTGAATCGGGACATTATGAGAGCCACTGGAATCACAGTCGGTCTTTCGGTCCATTGGTTTTCCCCCTGGTGACCTCGATGGAGGGATTTGCAGATTATGAAGAGCCTCTTTGAAACGCTGGCTGCCTAACCTCATTTCCATGCTGCTGTGGTCTTCTATTAATCTGCCCAACAGCAGATTATGTTTGCTATTTGGTTAGATAGGGTGAGATTGGCTGCGGGTTCAGGCTCTCAGCAGCAGCAGCTGTGGTGGCACATTACGCAGAAATACAGAAAAACAAAAGCAAAGTTGCCTTCTTCAATAATACATGCTTTTTTTTAAAACTGAGTTAAATATCTTAAAGGTTGTGTATTTGAGAGATCTTAGGGAAAGGTGTAACGTGTGATTTCATTTTTGTTATCTATCCTCTGATTTATTTTGCTTTTCTTTCACTATCCATTGTCAGCTGCAGAATATGTCCAGATTGGTCTTGTATGTCTAGGACAAGCTTCTGGTGTATTTCATTATGGAAGCCTAGCCATTTAAGTTCAGATGTATTTTATTATGCTCATTATTTGGTCTGGTTAAACAAATAGACAAAAGAGGTATCCTTGGCTCTGTTTTAGTTGGATTCAGGCTCAACATACCAATGTCACGATGCCACCCAGGGCAGAAAACTGGTGCAAACACCAGTGGCTGTCAAAATGTTTTTTGGAGTGGTCTTTCAATTTTTGAGGTACAGAGCCCATTTAATATTGCTGTGACCTATGACCGATCACTGAAAGGAAGGAGAGAAATACAATCCCTGCAGAATAATACAAGGGATCCTTTTCCTTCTTCTGCTTGTTTACAAATTCATTTTCTTCAGGTCTGCTGCCTGACACCATCAACATTTAGTTTCTCATGAAGCCCCGAGGAGGGAAGTAGCCAACTACATCACATAGAAGCCAACTGTATTGTTTCCTTCTCTATTCTGTTTAAGTCACCAAGTTGTTCCGTTGTGAAACCACATTGCATAGACATTATTTACTTCTTCTAATTCTGTTATTTTCTGATCAGTCCTCTGTAAATACCTAGCCTGGCTCCGCCCGCCCGCCTACCTACTTCCGCCCAAATTAAATTTTCCCTTCAGTAGTCAGTCTGGGGCTGAGGTGTATTAGTGGGATCTAGCTGAGGAAAATTGAAGGCAGTCCAATCAGCGAACAGAGCGAGTGGCTGAGAACGATGCCGTCGAAGTCGCGCTCCAGTTTCAGTTGAATGCTGCGTTCCTTTAGACTCGGAACTCGGAGATTTCCAACTTGGTAGTTCCGAGTTCCGACCTGTCTGTGCTCCAGTGCATCTGCTCGTGAAAGTATGGAAGCCTACAACCTTTCTCATCCAAATAACTAAACATTAGGCTCTAGCAAGTTACCGTTGCCAGGTACCGGTAGATCCATAGATTACAATATGTAGTGAAGTCGGAAATTTACGAGTTCCCAGTACAACTGGAACGCACCGTCAGAAGCCGGCTCATGACATACGTCACGACCAAACTTTATGCGATTGGTTGGCTGATCCAGAGTGGCACTGGGCAGATCCAATAGTTTAAAACTTCAACAGACACCTGCCTCCAAGTGATTGAACGTTTGCCAAATAGAGCCGTTCCAGACCTTCTGTACAAATGAAATGAAGTACGATGGTCTGGTTGGACCAGGCTAGTAAATACTTGCACCAGCCCGAGAACCTTTGGGGGCTGTTGTTGCAGCTTTGAAGGAGATTTTTGTAATGCATTGAGTTGCACAGTTGCACTGTGTTGTATACAAGATAACGCTGTGTTGATGCTTGTGATTGACAAGTCAGGGATGTTCAATATTTCCCTGGTACTAACTGGGCCATCAGAATGTACTAACTCAGGAGAAGGGACACACAACACAGGTTCACAAACTTCTTGGCAGTCTCCCTTGTGGAGAACGTCTTTTGACACTTAGCTGTAGCGACCTGAATTTCATGGAGCCCTGAATTTTCATACATGGGTAACAAAGTGAAGAATAACCCATATTCCTATTTCTGTTAAAACTTCTGCCCTAGGGCCGGTATCAGCGGCAGAGCAAGCAGTGTGTTTGATAAGAACAGAGTTGCCCATTCCTTCTCTTTGGAAGACGAGTCAGACCACCTTAGGTCAATATTCCCCCATTTCTGTTTCCTCTCCTCCTGCTGAGGGTTGACAGCAGCTTGGAGTGAAAAGAGGACGCCTCGCTGTTCTCCTTTCTTCCCCTTCCTGTTCTGTCAGATCGCAGAGAGATCCAACTCGACCCCTAGAGACACAATTACCTGCCTTGCCTGTTCCACCTCGCCCTGCTCTCCTACTCCACCTCTTCACAGACAAGTCAATTTGCCCTGGCTGTCCCGGCTCATTACACACAAACAGAAGCTACCGTTCTCTTCTTTCTAAAAATGTTGCACTACCACGGTACCAACCTGTACCACCACCATCACGTCCGTTACAGATCCAACCTTGTCACCTTGAAAGTGGTGTGCTGGAATAATAGTCCTATTTAGTGTAATAAATTGAGGTTTTGAAAATGATATACAGCAGTTGGGTACATCACCCCCCAAAGTTTAGGCTTTTATCCGATCAAAGGAAATCATTTGTTTTCAGATACATGTCCTGAGGGGGGAATGAATGGAAGTATAGATAGAATAATAATTTCTCCAGTTGATGCTTTGCTGTGGTGGTTTTCAGCATGCATATGGCTTTTATTGCAGATTGTTTAAGATTAGATGTTGAGGAAATAATGTTGAGATTATGGATTTAAGAGGTGGTTGTATAGGAGACAGACAAAACCAACACCTTTTGACACTGGTGAAAAAAAGCAGTATGGCAGCATACTCATTGCTAAACCCCTTGTTTGGTGTTGGTTTGTTGCTTTACCCTCAGATTATTGATGAGTCATAGGACAACTAGTTGGTAGTTTTGACTGTAGATATATTCCAAGTCTGTGCCTGTCCTGTAGCCTCCAGCCCCACATCTCTTTGCCTTTGAATAGAATCTCAGGGTGGACCTTGAGGCACTGAGACTTCCCTGGTAAAGGAGCCCAGCAGAACTCCCACACACAGTGTCTCATCTCCCATCAGAAGTCATTATCCACAGCTCTGCTGCGACCAGAGATACCAGACTGAGGACTGGACAAAGACCATGACAGATGGATGCTTCTCTTCCTGCAGAACTTTGTTTAATTCTTAAATGCCTGACAAACAAAGGCAAACATTTCTTTCAAAGATTTTTTTATTAAATCGCAAAGTAGCAAAACAACTGCAGTACAATGGATTATAAATGTTTTCCCCTTTTTTCCCCCCGAACATACCCCACCCGTATCCCAGCCTCACACCCAATAAAGACAAACATTTCAAAATGTTCATGTAGTGTGTAGTGTTTCCCCTCTTACAGGATGTCTATTCTGCTTAGAGACAATGATTCAGTGTTTATCTCAACTGCCGTTATTTCAACAAACCCTCACCATAATTACAGCATTCTGCTGCAAAATAAAAAGCAATTGTTCCTCTTCTTGCAAGATTTATGAGTCTTTGTTTAGCAGCAAGGCATTTATCATTGTCTCACTCCTCATTGCAATACACATTTTTTTAAGTTGTGCAAGGTAAAAAAAACATGTCATGGATTCAACTGTGCACAGGAAAAAAAACAATAAACCCATATATACTAAATGCCAGACAAGAGAAAATCACAAAACTGGAACTTGGACAAATGTGTATGACAGATCACAAGTTAAGCTGCTGGAGGCATCTCAGGCAACATTAGGAAATATATATTACACCATACCATTCAAGTTAAAAAAAAATGTAATTTTAACAGGACACCTAGTGTGATTGATGTGCGAGGGGGCCCTCAGTGGTAATTTACAGCTGTGTTGCCGCTGCCATGATCACAGCTTCCACTGGCTCCTGGCCAAACCCGTCTGACCAAAGTGCTGTTCAAATAAGCCTGAGGGAACGGACGCAGGCCAATACTGTACGGTGGCCATTAAGAACTTTAGCTGTGGTGCCACTAGCTCAGGAAGAAGCCAATCCTCTCCGATTGCCCCATGGTCCTTGGATCCAATGCAAATAAGAGGATGGTCCTTCAGATCTATGCAGGGTCAAGGTACAGTGAATATTAGAAACAATCTGCCCTGCTGTACAATCCTTGAGCGTAGTGAGTAATTACTCCAGGGTTCTATAACACTGCCCATCACTGTCCTGATAGAGAGGTCTACACTATGTGCAAAATGTTTAGGCAAGTTGTATTTTTGAGGATTAATTTTATTATTGAACAACTACAGTGCTCTCAGTCAATCCAAAATGTTAAAGAACCTAAACCTGAATGTCAATGACAAAGCTAATATCAGCATGAAAGTGAGGTTTTGTCTTTCTTACGAGAATATATATATGTTTTGCTATTATTAGGCAACTATTATAGTATGCAGAATTATACTTCAACTAAATAAAAAAATTATTTAAAGGCAACTATTAGTATCTTTAAAGATGAGCTAGTTCGACCTTTTCGGGTTGAAGATGGTCTCAAAATCAACTCCCAAACCTACTGCCAGTTTCTAGAAGATACTTTCTTCAAGCAGTGGTACAGGAAAAAGTCTGCATCTTTCAAGAAGACCATGATTTTTATGCAGGACAATGCTCCATCACATGCATCAAAGTACTCAATTGCATGGCTAACCAGTAAAGGCCTTAAGGATGAAAAAATAATGACATGACCCCCTCCTTCCTCACCTGACTTAAACCCTATTGAGAACCTGTGGGCCCTGCTTAAACGGGATATTTACAGTGAAGGAAATCAGTACACCTCTCGGAACAGTGTCTGGGAGGCTGTGGTTGCTGCTGCACAAAAGGTTGATCGTCAACAGATCAAGAAACTGACAGACTCCATGAATGGAAGGCTTGTGACAGTTATTGAAAAGAAGGGTGGCTATATTGGTCAATGATTTTTTTTTTTTTTTTACATGTCGGAAATTTGTAATTGTACATTTGTAGTTGTTTTATTATTCTCACTTTAACAGATGAAAATAAACAAGTGAGATGGGAAAATTTTATTTTTTGTATTTAGTTGCAGAATAATTCTGCATACTATAATAGTTGCCTAATAATAGCAAAACATAGATATATATATATTCTCGTAAGAAAGACAAAACCTCACTTTTACTTTCATAAACATTAAGGTTTAAGTTCTTTAACATTTTGGATTGACCGAGAGCACTGTAGTTGTTCAATAATAAAATGAATCCTCAAAAATACAACTTGTCTAAAAAATGTGCACACGGTGTAGAGAGACAAGAGATAGATGTCTACACAGAGATACTAATAGAATACACATTTTCATCCATCTGTCTCCTTCAACCTTCAGAACGGGCAACAAAAAATAATATTTCCAGGATGGACGGACATGCAACACATAAGTAGATGTAACACTACTGACCTGGAGATGGCAACTGTAAACACCAAAGTGGCAGAAGCTTGCATATTGAGAGAAGATCTGACTGTGGCCGATTGAAATGAGGAAGTTGTAAGACCATTCCGAGAAGACCATTACAGATAGAGCAAAAATAAATATGACAGGAATATAAGAAAAACACTGTCTCATGGTCTGTGTTGAAATTCATTATTTCAAATGGAAACCAGTGATACGATATCATTGAGGGCTCTTGTAGCTCCTTGAAAATAGTTTCCATAACTCTTGAGATTCATTAACCATTGAAGTCATTTATCGAGTAATTTGTCAATTTGGATTTGCTTCTTCACAATGTTTTATTTAATTTTAAATGCTCTGTTGCCATCACTATGGGCTTTGGGGAACAGTGAAGGCCAATTTTGACTAATTTATGACACTTTACAAGCTCATCGACAAAATGAAGTGTCCATGCAGAAAATCATTGTCTTGTAAATGCATTGTACGAGAAAATGTGATTTATTTTGGTCTTCCCTGTAGGGCTTTGTTGCTTGAATTAAGAAGCCCTTGGCAGGTCACCCATTCTCAAATTATTTGAACACCAATTTTCCTAGTCATCATCTACTCAGCGTTATTGTGACTATAGTAGTAGCAGCAAGGAGTGTGTTTAACTCCCCCTCTCTCAGCTCTCTGTAAGCACAACTCAAAGGCCTTGTCTCTTCATGTTGCTGTTGGCTTTGGCTTCCCTCTGCGTGGGAGGCAGGGTGCCACGGTGGGGACAGGGGACAGATGTGGCTTACATAACGATCAGCAAATCAGCTATCTCAGTGTGGCCCTAATCCTGCTAGCATCCCTCCATACACCTCCCTGGCTGCCTCGGCCTGCTACACCAGAGCTTTTACTGTGCCTTGGCGAGTCAGAAAGCTCGCGGCACATCGCTAGCATTATCAATGAGCTCAGCGGGGAGAGCTTTTACAGCTCCATTGGAAGGCAATTATCAACATTTGTCGGCGAGAGGACACATTAGGCCACAGGATGATAGCTTGGGGTTCCACAGACAACAGCGCAATAAAAGAGTTTAATGTGAAACAAAGTGGGCAGAGCCAATGCTTTGAGAACCATTAGAAAGACCCCTATTCAGCGACTGCTTCATAATGGAAAAACATGCTGTAAAACCTCAAATTGCCTCAGTCCGCTGCCACAGATCATTGCTGGATACAGAGACTAATGACAAGAACCGGTTCACCTGAGCAGCAAGGGGACGCAACAATAGGAACAAGTAATTCATCAGATTCAAGTTCTAACAATTGAAATACAAAAGGATCCCTGAAAGGCTCATTCATATGCTGATGCTTGTTTGTGGTGGTTTTCAGCATGCATGAGTTTTATTGCAGATTGTTTAAAATTAGATTTAGATGTTGAGATTAATAGATTAATAATTTCCGGATTATGGTCGTTAGAGATGGTTTTATAGGAGAAATGTAGAGGCAAAACGACACATTTTAGTAGGGTAAACCCATAACTGTATATTTTGGTCGTTTTATTTGTACTAGTATGATAGAAGACATGTTATGGAAGCAAAATAGACCAAAAAAATCAAAATTTACCAAAAAAAAAAAAACAATTCTCCAGTATCTCGCCTTCCAAAAACTAACAATAGTAAAGAGTGACATCTGATCTTTTTATATTTCTGTTTTAAAAAAGTAGAAAATTATAAAATTGTTATCAACCTAAAAAAAATCACTGAGAGCTCTCCCTCGCCGCCCAAACATACGCCAGACCCGCATGCAGTGCAAAGGTCTGAAAACACTCAATGACCCTCTTTGACCCTCTTTGGCGTCTTGATCTGAATGGGCTCCTTTCATTCCGCTGAAAGGCAATCTAGTGGTACATGTTTTTTCTCCCTTTGGCTACTTTAGAAGAGTTTGAAACTGCTGCCAGAACAATTATAAACGCGTTGACATTGGTGCCACCCTGAGCCTCTATAGTGGCCGCATGGGTAGGATTTTACAGCAGCAAAATGATTTTAGTTACTTTTCCCCTTACAGTGGCCTGATCGTCACAAGCTTAATTCACATGTCAGTCACACATCGGCTGTTGAAAGCATTCCACCAGCCGCTATACAAGTGAGTCATCATTAAGCAGTGTGTGTCACATTCCCTCGAAGGCTGACACCCACCATCCCACATAAGTTGTTTTCAAAGTAAAATATGAAATTGTATGGCAGTGTGGATTTACCAGATGTACTAATTGAGTTTGATTCACAAACACTACAATTGATTGCAATGTGGGAAAAAAAAAAAACACTTTAAAAAAGGTGATGATATATTCATTCAACAATTAAGCATATTACAACTTTAAAAATTGACACAGATTTCAGTCTTTATCAAAATATGTATTAAAATGTGTTTATTATCCTGTCCCTCCTCTGTACGTGTCTGCCTTTGAGCACAAAACGCTTCAATGCCATAAACAAGTCACATCAGGCAGCAATCTTTTTCTTTTGACAACGTTTGTGTCCTTCCTTAAAATTGAATGCCAAAATGCATAGATGCAACAGACAAACAGAGCAGTGATAAACTGTACAGACAACATAAGTAATTTCACAAAAAAAAAGAAATGTGAGCACAAAGTGTGTAAAGAGTTTTTGTTTCCGTGCCGAGAGAAACGGTTCAGTCTGGAGTGACAAAGCAGTTTGGACAAATTCAGCAGAATACAAAGCAGCAGTGGAGTGACAGCAGCGTTAATGTTAACATTAAACTGGAAGCGTTCCTGCATTGCATCAGCTACCACCTCAGCCATTCCCTAAGCTTGGAAGAAAATCCTTATTCTAGTCATTTATAGTACCCTATCCACACACACACACCAACATATAGAGTACCTTGTCTTTTCACGCAGCATTTAAAAGCCCTAATCAATGCCAAGGAAGGTATTATACAAGGTAAAAGGTAAACTTCCCCTTATTATGATTCAAGATCCCCATTAACATCAGATCAGCTGATAGTTTACAAATCTTCCGCCTTAAAACACATCTCTTCAGACTGCATTTTGACTAAAAAAAAATAATAATCCACTTGTTACATCTCCGTGTAGCACTTACGTGTGGCACCTTGTAGTTTAGTTTATCTGAAGCTATAGTACTTACATGATTCATGTTGTTCTGAGTTTGGACCTTCATTGTTGAAAGCATTTAATGGAAGTCGCTCAAAGCGTCAGCTAAATAAAATGTAATGTAATGTAAAAGACAGACAGGTGTGTGTGGGGGGCTCGGGGGGGGGGTAAATGGTTCCTGTGAATAGCTCAGTAAGGAAGGCTACAGTCTAACGGAGCAAAAAATGCAGCAATCATGCTATAGAGTGTAGACAGTACGTCAATCTTCAAACAGCTGTTCAGAAGTTCTGGTATATGGCTGCAGTGAGTTTGCTGAAAAGTGCTTTAAGACTAGAAAACGGGGGCCGATTGCCTCAGTTAAAAACCCTGCCTCTGAAGCTCCCCGCACCGTAGGAAACATCTAATGCGCCATGAACCTTTAAAATGAAACAAAGTCGTCACACTTCTCAGAGACGCAGAGAGGCAGTGGCCTAATGGGAAGCCTGGAAGCTTGGCAAGTTTGAATCACAATTGAAGGAATGTGGGCGAGGAAGGTTGAACAAAGCTTTCCCCATCAACAGCAGCTACTGAGGTTCTGCTACGCGAAGAGCTGAACACATTTATACACACACACACACACACACACACACACACACACACACACACACACACCACGGCTCTTCCTTGAATCACATGGTCGGTGTGGTGACATCACCTCATGCGGACTATTAACCTCAGACAACAGTGGACCGCAAGGCGTCTCCCTGCGCCTGGTGAGTCGCAGAGACACCCCGTAAAGATAAACACACATTGACCTGGGCTTCACAAGTCTCACCTGATATATCATCAGCCTCGATGCTTAACTCAAACTGTCTAGTAGCATCCACATTTCTGTATGGAACCTGAAATCTATTCTGGGATGCCTTTATGCAGGTCTTTTCAAACACATTGCAGACTGTGTGATGTTGATGACTACAGACAGACAAAAACTCACATCAATTTATCAGGATATTAGACTGTAAAACATGTCTGTGGTGAAGGATTCTTTTTTTTAATGCAGTAATGCAGTTTGGGTGGGCAGCAGTGATCCTTCCACGGTGAATATAGTTATTCACAGTACAACATAGCGAGGTAAACACCACCTTGTCAACGCGTTAGAACAACCTGTCAACTTCTGCATCGAGTATGGACATCATAGTGTTGAATGTACTGGTGTCTAAAACAACAATTTTTAAGGAAGAGCAGCGCTAACAGAGTTCCTCTAACTTTAAATCTACACAAGTTCTATGAGTAGAACACAGACAGACTTTCAAACAAATAGGGTTGGAGCTTGGAGTAGCACAATGCAATGACAACCAGCTATACCCTCGTCCTTGGAAGAAATGGTCGCAGCTTTTTGATGTCCACACTGACACACACACACACACACACACACACTCTAACACAGGGAAGACAAATGGATTGCTCTAGATAATCAGGCTATAGCAGGAAATCAAACAACGCTGGAAGCATTTACAGCACAGCACCTGCTGCAGCTCCCAACTTTATAATAGCTGGTTTAATGACAGCAGACGTATGGAGTCATGTGTAATTGTACTGCTTCATCATTTGTACAGTCATATGAAAAAGTTTGGGAACCCCTCTCAGCCGGCATTATAATTGACTCTGCTTTCACACAAAAAAGATAAAAGTGGTATGTCTTTAATTTAACAGGAACAGCTAAGTACTGGGATGTTTTCCAAACAAAGATTTTTTGAAAAGTGCAAATTGTGCTGAATTGTTGAACGATGTACAGATACATAATCTGCAGCCAGATGTTCTTGCAGGTCTTTGGAGGTGATCTGTGGGTTGTGTGCAACCATTCTCACAATCCTCCACCTATGCCGCTCCTGTTTTTTCCTTGGTCTGCCATGCCTGGGTTTAACTGCCACTATGCCTGTGTCCTTCCATTTCCTGACAACGTTCCCTACAGTCAAATTTGACAATTGAAACCTTTGGGAAAGCTTCTTGTAGCCTTCCCCTAAACCATGACAATGAACAATCTTGGTTTTTCAGATCTTTTGGGAGCTGTTTTGATGATCCCATTCTGTCTCACTTCAGCAGAGAGTCAAAGAGAAGTGCAACTTGCATTTAGGCACCTAAAATACATTTTCCCATGATTAAACAGACATTTCTATGAGGTTCAAGGCTTAACAACATAATCCAACGAACTTTGTGTTTAAAGTCATCATTTTTACGTGCTGTTACATGCATTAAAATCAACAAAACCACAAGGGTACCCATATTTTTGCACAGCCAGTTTTTCACATTTTATTTTATTTCATACAACCAAATACTGCTTTTCAAAAAACCTTTGGTTGGAAAACATCCCAGTACTTAGCTGTTCCTGGTAAATTAAAGACATACCACTTTTATATTTTTTTTTGTGAAAGCAGAGTCAATTATAATGCCGGCTGAGAGGGGTTCCCAAACTTTTTCATATGACTGTATCAATCTAGTGATATTAAACCTAGAATTTACCCTTTAATCAATGAAATATTAGCATTTGGACAGAATGAAGTGGTCTTGCAAACCTACTGCTCCTTCTGTATTTGTCTGGACATCAACTTATTTTTGTTATCAATGAACCTAGTTTAGGGTTCTGGCAAAACTTTAAGTAAGACGGAAGGCAGTCTTGAAGCAACAAAGCGCTGGCGACTGCAGCATTAATACTGTATAATAACCTGGTTGTTCCAGGTTGGCACATGAAGTTGAACTAACTTCCCATAGACACAAAGGGCACAGAGGAGGAACTTTGAGTCTTTGGATGTTGAAAATGCTATAAGTGTTGCTATTATTCTACAGATATATTTGTAAAAATAGAACAACAGAGATAATGGCAAAGGGCAATCGCAAGTTGCTAGATTCCAAAGGTAGATAGTTATGCTACTTAGTTTATTCATCTGACTGTGACATAACTGCTATTTGACACATCCTCTCCTTATTGTTAGCGCTGTGGAACCAGGTAGGTAATGCAGAAAAAAAGATGCTCCTTTTTTGTTCTGTGTGTATACAGCTTTTATCTCATATACACAGAGCCTACAGCAGTCTGTCTTTAAATGCAGCGCACTCCAAAAGCACAAACATTAGAAAGACACACACACACCATGCATCAAAGCGTATTGCCGGAAGAAGAAGAAAAAAAATTATAATCTCTCTAGAAAAATACTAGTCTTGTCTTCCCCTTCAGAAAATATAAACTTGTCATAGGTAGGTATATGGTGAAGTATAGGAAAAAAAACACATCCCCCCAACCAACAATTATACTGACCACAAAGAAGAATAAGAGATAGGGTCAATGTATCAGCCACAAGTTAATAACATGTTCTCAGTTAAATGGTCAGAGTAAATCAGGAACAGTTTACAGTTCATAAATACATCTGATGAGAGAGACCTTTAATTGCGACCTCATCAAGATTACCATGGGCAGATAATGAGGAGTACGAGGGTCAGTGTTCTGAACAGCACAGCTAGCAAACACAGATAGTGGCTCACGGTAATAGAACGGTATCTACAACATAAATAGTTGTTTGGGCACAAGATCGTTACTTTGAGGATCTGTGTGAAATGTAAATGTTTCAGCAAAAACAAAATCCAGTCTCTAGCCAAATCCGAAAGGCATCACCAGGGGAGTTAATTCATCAGACTTAAGAAAGCTCTTATACAGTAAGAGACATTACAGTATATAGCTTTCACAGTTTGACTAGTACCTCTTTGTGTATCAAATCAGTGGATTGCACATTTAACACCAATAACAAAAACCTATAGTAGCGTTAAATGTATATAAATAAATAAATCTACAGTCAGGAGATCATTTTTAATAACAAACATATGAAATGGATTTCACATTGGGGTGTAAACTCCACTTTGAATCTCTAAGCTCCTGCACAGTTTCCGACTGAACCTGGTTTCAGAGTTTGTCACACCGATTTCGTCTGTAGCCCAGGAATGACCCCAGGTTGGTGTCTGAAACATGACGCATTATAGAGTGCATCCTATACTCTGGGAGGCTTCAGTACTGTGGAGCAAAGAGCTGGCCTTAAATTGGCATCCAGGGATTAGCTTCATCATCTGAACATGGAGAAAAAAAATAAGCATCTCTCCATAACCCACATGGGCTGTAATTAAAAGCCCTGATTCCCCTGCTCCATATCCACAGGCTGCCTGCTGCACCTGTCCCTCATTGTGGCTTCTCTCTGCTCTGATCTGGGGCAGCAGATCCCTGACAGGCATACAGAGCAGCTTCTGCACACGCTCAGTCGGTGCCGAGGCCAGCAGCGAGTCAACGTCTTCCTTGTGTGAGGGACCCAGGGAGGAAACGCTCTCCAACAAAAGTCGGCCTGTGAACAAACACTTCTTTTACCCGGCGCTCACTCATGCTTTTTTTCCTGTTTCATCGCCCTCCCTCCCTATACCTCCATTTCTCGCTTTCTCGGCTTGGAGTGATGAAGTGCAACGACTTAAATCTGCACTCCACTTGTCTTTGCAAAATACTTTCGTCCCTCAGTCTCCCCACATTTCCAGAAGGCTTAACACATTAGAGGTACAATCTCATTTCCCAGTCTGGCAGCACGGTGAGGCCCCTCAGCTCAGTGAGACTGCATCAGGTCCTGATATTAACAGCTTGTCCCTTCATCACAAAACCCTGGAGCTGCGTGACTTTTTCTATCTCTAAGAAATCTCACTGTGATTCTCATTCTCGACATGAGTTTATTTATGTATCTTACAAAAAACTAAAGAGTATTAGACAATTTGAGTAACTATACCCAAAATTAAGAAGTCATCCACACATTGATGAGACAATGTTTTAACAAAAACTAAGCATATAGTGCTGCATTGTAATAAACTAATGAACTCTCAAAAGTGTTACCATAAACCATGTTAAATGGCCTTAATCCTGCTCTCACAGCCTATCTTGTTGCTCTTAACCTCACAGGATTCACAGAGCTGATGTGATTTCCTTAATTGCCGAGAGCCCCCCGATGTTCCACTTGTTTGCAGGAAATTCACTGCAGCCTGAAATGACTCCCATTTTCCAAAGTGTGCCTCGAGAAGACTCGACTTGGCTTCAAATCCTCGTGCACACGCGCTGCAATCCACGGGAGCTACGGGAGCTGTGTTCCGAGGGCAGCCTTAAAACCATTCCATTTAAATGTGTTTCTTTGCACTTTAACTTCACGCCTTCCCGTAGGTGCAGCCTCTAGTGTTTTCCCGAGCGCTCTGAAATCACTGTTTGCTATTGGCAGGAAACATCATTCCCTCTCTCCCACACGGTGTCAATAGAGCAGAAAGGGAGCGATTCTTCACAGAACCACGGGCTAAGCTAACTTTAATGTTTATCATAATAGCGGTAGAGGAAACCGACAGGGGGCTGCGGGTCAAACAACCGCCTCGACACTGCAGCTGAGGAAAAGCAGTGATGGGGTCTTGTCTTGGCGACTGCATAGAGGCTTTAAAAACTGAAGACTTTATTTGTATAGTTTAGTTTGGCCCACTTTCTGCAATTTAGCTGTTGATAGTGATGAGTAACATATCAACGTCTTCATTACCACATACAACTATATGAGGAGAAACCACATATTCACAGAGTTGCAGTACATTAATATAGGAAGTGGCCAACCTGTGTCATCCAGGAGGAGTTGCAGATATAAGCTTTTCTTATTACTATACAATAGGCTACATATAGTACATTTATCCAATGAATGGTTGAATTGGGCCCAATCATTTCTCAGGACTCTGGCAGCCGTATGGTCAGTATGTGTTCTTCAGAAGGTTTTAAACCAGTCGAGGGAATGAATAAAGCATGAATGGTTTGTTTATTTGTTTTCCTCAAAAGGACAAATGTCAAGACTTTCAATGTTTGTTTTGTTCGGGTCTGTGGGAGCCCTGGAGGACAGAAGGGTCACACACAAACAGATCTGATTTACATTGAGACTGTGGGGAGGGAAAACATCACCAGCAGACAGCCAGGGAATTCAGAATCAGACTGAAGCACTGAGGGGGGGATTAAATTCAGAAAACCAGTTTGTTTTAGAGGAATCATTTGCATGGCAAGCTGTGGTGTGACTTGGGAGGCATAAATGAGTAATTAGAAAGATGTTCTTCTCACCATTATTTTCCAGTTGGGATTTCTCCTTGTCCTGAGATGTTCTACATAGCTGTCCTTGTTTACTTTGAGCTTTACTCATTAATAAGACCAGACTGTCGCTGTCTGACCTTCTACTGGCACTAAAAGCAGCGGATATTTTTGTGGGTGTGTGTGTGTGTGTGTGTCAGTGTGTGTCCCAGTGTGTGTGAGGCAGGGAGCATACCGTTCCCGTGTCAGAGGCGAAACACACAAGGTCCTGCAGTGATGAATGAACAGTAATGCGGCCTACAGCGTGTGGCTCATAAACGTATAGCCGCCGGTGGGCAGAAGCAAGTATGATGCTCGTTTTCCCTGTGACAGGGCTGTGAATCTCAGCCAACTTTCCTTTCAAGAGCACACTTTATCTTCTGGACTTGTATCAGAGCTGATTACATCCAGTTAGTGAGATGCAGGACCGCCGGCATGTTGCCCCAAAAATGGAGTTTGACCTTGGAATATACACACATATCATATAAATACAGTGTGTGTGTGTGTGTGTGTGGATTTAGTTCAAAGTGTTTTTTGCATAGCTATCATGAATATTGCCTACCTCGCCTCAACAGTTCAGATTGAGTTGAGCTCATTTTCTCGACTCATCAATCAATAAAGTTGTTTTTTACTTCAATCTACAACTGCTTCACAGCAAAAGCCAGAATATACTGCCTTTCCTGGTATCATTTTACAGTAAAGCAGCTAAAGCAAGTGTTACAGTGACTGGTGGCAGTTTAGCTTATGTGGTAGACTTAAACCCCCAAGGTGAGAAGTTAAACTACGTACAACTTTTTTTCGGGGGGAAAATAGCTTACACAAATAACTTTTTAGGAAAACCTCCACTTCCGAAGTCTAATCAGCAAATACACCAGGGTTCTACAGGATCTACAAACAGAAACAATGGAAGATATTATGCGTTTTCATCTTTGAAACCCGGGAAATGCTAACTACTAAGTAACTACTTTAAAACATGACAGAAGACACTGAACCGAAATTGGTTCATTAGTTTGAGGTCAAAATGTATCTGCAAATCTGGACAGCGAGACCTCCTGATGACTTCTGCCTGATCAAAACACTGGTCTACCCCAATTCATCAAGGTGGAAACATGGCGGTTGAGGCAATATAAGTCTCAACTGATCTTACAGATTTGGTGATGTAACCCCCTTCCGCACTCCATGGCCCACCTTTTTAAACCTGGATGTTGAAACTGAAGGCTTTTGGAGTTAGTGTAAATCCATTTCCACAAGGCTGCCAGGCTTTTTGTGTTGACATGCACGCAGACAAGTCTATCCAAGACAGTACAGTTAGCTGGGCGGACACAGCGGGGAGGCAAGTCAGACTGCTGCTTTTTCACTTTTTTTTTCTTTAATTCTACCCACCGCTGCTCTCATCTTCCCTCACCTCCACTTAACCTGAGCTGCTGGAGCTAGGCAGATGGAAGCCGAGCCACGCCTTGCTTCGACAGGCATCCCTAATCAGAGACGGGAAAAGTGCAAATTACCGTTCTGTCACTGTCACGGTGGGGAAGCTCTAGGGGGGAGCTTCTTGTTTGCTGGAGCAGAATGAAAAATCTCATTCAGGCGTTGTATGATTTAGGTATGGCACATGTTTACAGCGTATACAGCGGCCCTGTCTCGGATACAGTTGTTGTGTTAGCGCACTGCAGAAGGGGGTCAACCGCTCAGAGAGAGAAAGACACTCTGAGGTTGTGCTTAGGTCAGGGATGTTAGCAGTGTGCTACATCAAGGATGTTACTGTTTTGTTCAATCAGCGAGTTGCGAAAGCCCTAGTGACAAGTCTGCAAAAGTACATGCGTAGCAGACAGCAAGTTGACAGATATGATGTAAGATATAATGTGCCAGTTCCCAAGAGCCTCCGTGCCTAAAATAAAAGCGGTCAGGAAAAAAATACAGCTGGACCTTCAGGGGAAAAGAGCAGTGGCTTTATCTAACGCTGCAAAAGCCATATGATTTATGAGTGAGGTGAAATTACGCCTTCATCAGGTACTGCAAAATATTTGCATTACAAGATAATAAGATGTCAGGGTTGACTAAAAGATGGAGTCAGCAATTCTGGAGAATAATGATGATGATTTTACAGAGCCTAGGCTGTGTAGAACAGATTTATAAATAGACATATCAGTGATCGTGAGGAGATAATTGACAATATTCTCCAGAATGGCTGACTCCACCTTTAACCAGAGAATGAGATGCTCCTTGAACTAGATTTAAATGTTTTTGCTATGTAGTTGGTTGCACTCTTCTTTAAAAAAAGGTTCCTCTGTTATTGGAGAAAGTTAATCAGCCCATCCATCTCTTATCTAACTGCTCTGGAGTTTTTACAGCCGTTATCATGCAGTTTGCTAATGTGTACGAGGCTTTGTTTTCCAATCTTGTAGATGCCCTTTAATCCCATTCATAACGTCTCTTGTCATTTTAAGAAATCAAATCCAACCTCGAGCTGAGTAAAAGTAATCCTCGGAGAAGATCTGTGCAGAATAAGCCAGCCTTATATCGTGTCCCACAAAGCAGCACGCAAATTAGCTGGAGCTGCTGATAACAATAGGACATCAACATCCCTGTAGATTTATGATGGGGATTTGTCAACATGTACAGCCTAAGCAATGAATTGATAATAACGAATAACTGTTTACAGAGCTAGTCGATACATTATTGTTTTGAAGAGAGACCTGTGATAGCCATTTCTGTACCCAACACATCAAAACTGAACTTTGCTTTCACTTGGTCCTTCTCACTTAGTTTCTTGGGATCTTTTCAGTCGAGCAAGTTTACTGGAAGAACACAACTCTCTCTGCTATAACTGAAAGCCTCCATTGAAAACGTTTGCCTCATTTGAACAAGAGCAGAGAATATTGTCTGCCAAATAGGGTCTGTCGTTTTTGGCGAGTTTTCCGAATTCATGTGCACCAAACAAAACTGCACAGACAACCAGGCCCCTTTATTAATTGATTTGAAAAACTTTTTCATTGATGATTCAATTCAAGCCAAATAAAAAAAGTAAGTGGTTGGACCTTCAAAAACCGTGACCTTGTGAAGATATGCCAAAAAACCTTCAATACTCTTTTATCCTGCAGTACAAAAACAACTCTGTCCTCTTCCAGACAAATTCCCTTTCACAAGATGGAACTTCATTACAGCTATAGTGCATAACCGTTTCATAAATCAATGTCGGTTACATTCAAGCCATCGCCAAACGAGTTGACCCAAAATGTATTAAATATCTCCTACTATACTACTTTTCTGGTCCTAATTTTCCATTAATGACTCCAATAGAGCAGCCTGACACGAATCACCGCACAAAAAACCATGTAGATTGTCGGGAAACACTTTAGTATCGTTTAACCTGACTATAAGACATGTTGACAACATTTATAGGTCAGAAATGATGAAAAAGCATAATAGGTGCTATTTGAGCCAAACAGCTCCACACAACTCTCTCTGTATTTCTTAGTATGGCAGCATTGACAAACTGGTGTCACCCCCTGACACTGGCGCAGGAGTTTAGAAAGGTCCCATGAAGCACCCAAGAAATGTTTCAGTTGTTGATTCTACTGCTAAGAGAAAACCTTGTTGACATCAGAAGGAATAAAATCCATGCGCGATCACCGAGCTCCAAAGCTTATGAGCTGACAGTGTTGTTGTTGTAGTTTCTCAGAATTCCTCAAGGGGGCATACCTTTATTTATTTTATCGCAAATCACAATGTTGTTCACTATATTCGCAATAGCATAATTTCACCAACTCATGGAGAACTATTGCCACTCCTAACAGCTTGTGTGGCGGAAACCCTGGAACTGATTGAGGAACCATTTCATCAAGGGCCAGAACAATCAACAAGTAGTTTCAGGCAAAAATATATATGCTCAACTTTTGATGTGTGCAGCATTTCAATAACTGTGCGGATGTGTTGCTGTTTTCTGTCATTCTGAATTTATTGTTGTTTAAACAAATTAGTTCAAGACGTCACCTTTAAGATGGGCACCTCATAAAGCCTAAGCCCTAGGCATATGAGTAATCATAAAAGAAACCAACAAATTCATTGACATAGCAAATAAACATCACTTGCAGTCGTATGCCTTTAATAACATATGCTACCAATCCCAGACATAGGGGCTTTACACTTTCATGAGTACACAAGATTATTACCCAGAGAGGGCACAGTCTAGGTCCATAAAATAGCCTACTGTGATGATAACAAATGCACTTGGCTCTTAAAAGTCAGCCAATGACCACGTGAGTTCACAACCCTGAGAACTGAGCCTGCTGTGTTGCACCTTCCACTGTGCTCTCTCTGTGCATAGCTGTCATTTTGGGAACGCAGCACCGAGCACCGCCTGCCCGCCTCACATTGCTGCACAACTTCCTGAAGTCCATGTTATTGTAACTTTACTGCGACGCCCTGCTCCGGCTCTGCTACGTGGCTCTCCGTTTAAACCCTGGTCGCTGTAACTAATGACCTGCCATGCTGACACTAGCCGACACGGTTCTGGAAGGAGGTCCATTTTGTAGCCTAAATAACGTCACACACACATACTCACACAGTATGGAATTGTAACTACTGGTGACGGTGTTGGAGGTAGCCTATATGGTAGAGGCGAGCACAGAAGCACAAACAGCCTTTCAAATCAACACAATTGGCTGCCTTTCACAGCAGAAACTAAACTAACATTTCAGAGCTTTTTCTTTTTATGGCGGATAACGTCACCGCTTTGACTCGGCCGAGACAACCAACACCAAGCGGCGGACAGCAGTGAAGCCCACACAGTCAGCCACAAAGGGCCACCACCACCAGTAGCTGAGCTTTCCCCTTACCTGTACCGGAGGGATGTCCACTACGTCGGGCGAGTTGTCGAACACTCGGTCCCGGTACAAAGACCACAGCCCGACGTTGGGGAGGAAAAGAAGAGCCGCTATGAGCAGCCCCGCGAACTGCAGCAGCCTCTTCTCTTTCCGCCTCATCTCTCCGGGAGAAAGACTGTGAAGCAGCGGCGGCAGTGGAAACTAGTGAGTCCCGACTCCCCCGTTTTACCAAGCGGAGACAACTTTCACTCTGACTGGGGGACGGACACCGGCTCTCCTGTGTCGCTCCGCGGGATGCGAGCTCTGCCGCTAGGGGGAGCGAACCGCTTCGCTTCCGCAATAGCAATAGCAAGGGGGGGGGGGGGGGGGGGTAGGCCTAGTAGGCCTGTGGGGGTGTGTGAGGAGTTTAATTTTTTGAATGGGATCTGACTTCAATATTGTATTGTATTGTATTTTATTGTATTGTGTAACCACATGCGCTAGCCTTTGATTACACATCAAAATAAAACAAACAGAGAAAGGCCTATCAAAAACAAAGCAAAACCAAAGTCATCGTGAAAAGTTCAATGATGTGCTGCTGATAAGTTATGCTGCCTTAAAATGCACCTTGAAAAAAAAAGACAAACGCTGTTCTCAAGGGGAAATATCCAACTGAAGCCTACAACTAGTAATTTAGCAATGTAAAAATAGCAAAGAAATGTTGACCTAGTTAAGCATAAAAACATGACAAAAATACATTTGAAAATCCCTCGAATCAAATAGTTTTCAAATCACTTGACTTGTCTTATGAATATAGATGGACATTAATTATTCCTTTGGGGGACTGACTGGAATTGAAAAGTTTTGAATCACTTCAGGCTATTATGAATATAAATTGACATTGGTTGTTCCTTTGGGGACTGAGATTAGCATAAACTATGTGAGGTTAAATCCTTCAATTCCTGCTATTAGATCATAAACATATGCAACTCCTGCTTTCAGATCTTATGAGATGGACTAGATAGGCTATGTTTACCTGCATGACATTTTCAGTGGACATAAGCCAAACTCGGTTAAGGACAGAGCACTACTACTAGGCCTACAATGCTGAAAAATATAATCCAAAATCAGATCTCTTTTCAATCAAGGCATGTTGGAAATGTCATGAAAAGAAAGCTGTCATACAGAAGACTGATTATTTAGTGATCTGTTGGTGTCCACAACAACAGCCATCTGTTCAAGCAGGTTTCTCCTGACTGCAGCCTCTTCAATGTGGCGCAGTCTGACCCGGGGGTGGAGGAAATGAAGCTTAGTTTAGGTCTCTGGTGGAAATCCAAGCAGCAGCGACCCCATCTATTGTGTAAGCACAAAACAAAGCCTTTGTCTGTGGTGCACCGGCTGTGTGAGGATGTGTGAGTCCTTCTTTCCCATACCTATTCATTGCTGCTGGAGACACATTTTGGACACAAGGGGATGCATGAAAGGCTAAATGATTCAGTTTAAAAAAAAAATGCGATTTGAAGGAGTACTGTTAAGTTCAAGCAGTGGCCATGATTATAATTGACAATATTAACATTGTATAAACAAGCTGTGCAAGGTGAAGTTGTTTGGTGACTGTTGATTTAATTGGCTATAATAACAACTGGACTATTACTAAAGTCTATTCTATGAGTTGACCAAGCACACAATAAGCACTGCTGTTGTCTGGTTGATCCCTCCATGTGTTTACTGTCTGTACTATTTACTCTACACTCTGCAGGCCTGCTCCTGAGTTTAAGTGAAGGTGAATTTCTTAACTTGTTCCTTATTTGTACATGGCAGCATTAGATTACCGTAAGCATTTTCAACTTTCAACTTCATGGCTCATCAAGCACACACATTTTCATTCCATGTCTGGTCAGGTCCAGGTCTTGGATCTGACCCATTCAAATGTATGGTGATCAGATAGGTTATTAATATGCTTATCAAAATACCTAGTACAATATAAAATATTTTTACACTTTTTGTGTATACCCCAAAAACAAAAAGGAGTCTTCGTATTTGTATTTGTATTTGAATTTGTCGGTTTTTGAAGAAAAACAGTACAGAACGAGAAGTGGGGACGATTTGTTTCTATTTTGATGCCCTGATGCCCGCTGACTTTCTTTTCTTCAGTGTTTGTTGCGTCAGTGTTATACCTACCGGCTGCAGTACTACCCCACCGCTGTGGTTCTGTGTCTCCGCGTGCAACCTGCAGAGTTATGGATTTAAGAAGTGCATGGCAAAAAAATCAATTGGAGTCGAGACAGGGGAGTGGCTGACACACACCAAAGGCATCAGATGTATGAGCAGAAACTGACACATTAAAGCCTGTTTAGAGAGCCTTTCTACAAAATCACCCAGCCAGAGAGAAGAAAAACCCCGAGCACACAATCTGAAACATAGATTGATATTGTTGACATTGTATGTCATGTTTGTGCTTATGTGAAGATTTATACTCCTTCACAGAAGATTTTGTGAGAACAGCATGAATAAAATGAGCCATTTCCCCCGTTTTCATATGAACATTTTGGGTTATAGAGCGTAAATAAAGAAGAATGTGAACAAGGCTGAATACAAGGATTCTAACAATGATGTTTCGAGTAAAAAAAACGATTTCAGCTTTCATTCTCAAAAGGTACAAAAAGTGTGGATTGTGCACTTGAAAGACCATGGAAGACACCTACTTGACTGTAACTCACTGCTAAAGCTTATATTGAGATGCATCATGTTTAATGCATTTTTTTGGATAGAACTGTAGGATTCTATCAGCCATCTCAAACACTGGAAGTGCATTAAGAGGGGATCCCTTCATGGCCCTTGACAGGAGGAACAAATACAGCGACAAATAACTTCTGCAAGGTACATATGGGCGAATGAGTGTTGTTTTTAAGATACACTCGAACAATTTGACCCTGGCCTTTAAAACTACCAGTCAGCTCCCCCTTGTTCCAGCAGTGGATTTTCAATCACTTGAAGTAGAACTGAAGTACTGAACATACAGTAAAGCCCCCGTGAAATATTTCTGAAGATGGATTGTTTCCTGCAGGCCCCGGTCATCCTTCAAGACAAACTGCACAGCACTATCACTCTTCTCAGCTGTCAATCGGACACAGCCTGGCATCATAGCATCAGTGATGACACCCAGACTGAACTCCCTCTGTTCTTTCCTTGTGATAGAAGCAGTGGACAATAGTGAAATCATATATGCAATGGTGTGCAATCATCACAGGATGATTGCATGTATGGAAATAGCTCCATATTTTTTTTTTCAAAATGTATTGTACCTTATAGTGACACGTTACAGTCATGAAGGTAGGCTCACCTTATGTTCTCTTTGCTAGTCCACTACATGAATTAGGAAATGTTCTGCTTTCAAGACAATGGAGCAACTTGGGAGGCTTGTTGGTTGAAAAAGTTTCACTCTTTTGTTAATAGTCTGTAGGTCTATAGGGAAAATGTTCTAAACTCACTGGATAACCTGAATGTGACCGTGTTATTTTCTGTAGTGATGGAGTTTGCAGTTGGGCAGCTGTGAGGCTGTAGTTGAGCTACATAGTAACACATTGGTGTGTTAGCATTGGTAATATTTGCTAAAGAGCAGAAAACACAATATAAAGCTGTAGATGACGGGAATGTCATTAGTTTTATTCCGTCACAAACAATGATTGGAAACATTTTTTCAACCCTAAACTGGTGCTAGAGGAAAGTGATGGGACTTTGACTTACTGGACACAGTGCGAGAAAAAGCAGGTCACACCCAACTTCATCCTATGCAGCCAATGCATTACAAGTTGAGATAATGTAGGGACGACCAGAGTAGTGGACCAATAGATTGACATTGCCATCTGAGCAGCACCATGACCAAGAGCTCTGCACTTTAAAATGTTTTGTAATTGCACTCAACTAGATTGAAAACTTTCCACGGATCAATCACTTGAATGTATGTGGTCTGGGCAGCACCTCTAGGGCATTGTCTTCTGAAGTGGACTGATGTTTTGATAATTGCGATCATAAAATGATTCCAAAATTAGCACTGCTAATGGGTTTCAATGCGCAGCAGTCAATCACTGTTCTGTCAGGCAGGTGAATAAAGGCTTGCTAACACTAACAAAATTCTTTACTTTGATGCTCTGCAAATTACCCAGCTTTTTTATATCAACCTCTTTCAAATCCACTCTGAGCCTGTGACACGAACAGGAGGCTGTATAATGCAAAGGGCGACTCGATCAACGTAAATCCCCACCTCATTCGGAGGTTGCGGGGTTCATCCATAATTCATGCTTTATGCTTGACACTGAACAGATTGAATTGTCAAAACTGAGGCTGCTAGAGATGAGGAGAACCGCAGAGGAATGAGCTGATCTCTTTCCCGTGTGGGTCCTGGAATAGAGAAATCAGGATTAGTGCCGAGTGTCCAACCCATCCTGAGTTCATGTCCACTGGGATGAACAATTCATATATTGATGGAGGCCAAGATGAGCAACAACTGCAGTTTATGATGACAAGTCTATCAGAATTTAGAGACATGATGATTCTAACAGTTTAAGATCAAGACAGCTCTCTAGAACATGAATTTTCAGTAGCCAGGCAGAAACAATGTATCGCTTGGAGATCTCTAGGTTGGTTTGTGGATCAGGGATATACCTAAACACTGACACACCCATCTCTTCTTTTAATAGTGACTACAAAATCTTTAAAACATGTAATACCAGGGTCCACGGTCACTGTATGTGTAATGAGTATATACGTTGTATGTTCACGCATTACACATACAGAGAATGCGGACCCTGGTATGAATGCATGCACTACACATTTGATTCATAGTTGTCTGCATGAAACCCAGTGCAGCCATGCAAACAGGCTCTGAGCTATCTAGATTTTTGTTTGAGTATTTATTATTTTATGACTGTAATATGTTTCATGGCTCTACAGAACAAAGTCTAGGCTACTTTGGTTGTTTCAGAGATGGTTGCTCTGAGTTCGTTTGCTGTTATGCATGGTAAAACATCTATATGTTGTAAGAATATGAATTCTCATACCAGAGAGAGAAGAAGAAAATGGGTGTGAATATAAAAACATTATGAATCTTAAACATATGGATTTGTGAAACTTATGTCTCCAAAGTCATTCTATCGAAATATGATTTGATCAAATCCTTGACATTGAAACAGCTTTTCATGTTACTTTGACATTGTTAAACATCTGTTCATTATTGCATTACACTCCAACACTCCAATCCTGAGGGGCTTGTGCCTAACATGTGTAAAGGTGTGTGTGTGTGTGTGTGTGAATAAGTATGTGTGTGTGTGTGTGTGTGTGTGTGTGTGTGTGTGTGTGTGTGTGTGTGTGTGTGTGTGTGTGTGTGTGTGTGTGTGTGTGTGTGTGTGTGTGTGTGTGTGTGTGTGTGTGTATGTGAGTGTATGAGTGTCTGTTTGTGTGTGTGTGTGTGTGTGTGTGTGTGTGTGTGTGTGTGTGTGTGTGTGTGTGTGTGCTTGTGTGTGTATGTGTGTAGATGGGTGTTCCTGAACCTTAATTAACCAGACCCCCAGATGCCGTACCTGGTGTTCACCTGCCTATTAAGCCCATATGATCCTGTAAACATTGATGCATGTGAAACGCCAATCCGACTAATTGAAAGCTCTGCTCTTTATGAGTGACTGAGCATGTGTTACATGGTTTATTTTGATCCCCGGTGAGGAGCAAGGGACTGGGCTTTTCTGCTGCCACAAAAGCAATCAATGATGGCTCCGTGATCGACAGCTGCACTGCAATAAAATGCAAAGCATGTTATACTGACAGACACAGCATGCTAAGTACAGTATGTTTCTGGATGTGATGTGGAGTAGTAGCCATTACGGTTTAATGTTAGAACAACTTGGGCTTTTTCTTATCAGATTTTTTTTTTTGGAATGAATAAGTAATTTATTAACTTTGGGGATTTGGAAGGATCATTAAAAATGAAACCACATGCAGAGTTTTGAGGGAAAAATAATTATTTGGTAGAACAGCGAATGTTTAAAAGACCCAATGTGTTGCAAAACACTAGTTCAAGTAAATGTTTTAAAACCTGAACAACCTTAACCAATGAAACAGAATGCAAAGCAAAATATAAGAGAGGTCTCACCTTTTCTTTTTTAAGATTAAAAATGATGAAATATCAAGGCACAGGCAGCTATGATGGCTCAAAAGTTTGTTCATCCTTTACATACAGTTGCCAATATAAAGCCAGTGGCCTTCACGCTGTCGTTTTAAACCTCCCACATGTTATACCTCACGGCCATCTGTCCATTAAACCCATGTAATCTGCTGGATATGGATGCAATAAAAAGGCCAAGGTAGAAGTGCCTGATTAGATTGGAACATCTGCTACGTTTGGCTGGTTTGGCACGTACACTGTCCTCCTCAGCCCCTCACACTCACAATGGAACACAGCAGTCACCATCGAACGGGACCAGTTTAAGAGCCTGGTATTTCATGGCTTGATTAAGTCTAACCTGTGTGTTGGGGATATGAGCTGTAGAACTCCTCAGTGATTCCAGTGAAGTTATCGATCGAGCAACAAAGGTGAACCTAGTTCCGTCATATTTACAAGAAGCATTCATTTACTTCAACAGGAATTCTGACATTTAAATGAACAGTCTAAAAATGTTAGACGTGTTTGCTGCTAGGGAGTGGGAGCTGTTGTTTAAATGCATCAGTGTACTGAACACACTTATTTGCTTATACACTGTAAAAAAGGATGTGTTGATTAACTTGTTTACCTTAGTCTTGTCATCTTGTTGCTTTGACTGAGTCAACTTAGTCAACATAGAGTGTCATGTCAACTACACACAGCTATTGTTGATCAAACATAGTGTGTGTTGACTCAACGTAATGTGTCAAATCATCTGAAATACAAAGGATAATTTAGGGGAACTATAAAAGATGTTGGGTGAACTTAGATTATCATGTTGTTATAACTGCCAATCAATTTGGCTCAGAATGAGATACTAATTGTTTTCAACTCATATTACAAAGTTACTTAAGTGTATATTAATTGGTTTGAATAGAAATACTACGGTGTTTTGATCTTCTCACTGTATTTGATGCCAGATATCCTTTTAACAGGGCACATGGAAAGTGAAGTTGTGTGTGCTGTGCAAACTGTGTTTTTAAAGAGTCTTAAATTCAGACCACACAGGTTGCTTTCGGGTTCCTTGGCAAGATGCTTTACGCTGTTTGAATTTCTACTATTTGTAAAAAAAAATGTTTTGCATTTAAAGCACCAGCAGTAACTTAGAGGAACAGTCTTAACCTTAATAACTTGAGATATGCAACCACACGCTTACAGTGTGCACGGCTCAGGATCCTCCATGGTGGAGCTTTATAGCTGACATGGCATGTTGAGAAGGATGTCTGGGGGACTCCGTTAAGCCTGCCGCCACCACCACCCAGACCTGGGTAAGAAGTGGAAAATGGAAAAGGAGTTGCATTTGCGCCAAGTCAATTTTGACTTTGCATTTCTGGTCTTTTCCCCCCAAATTAACTTGGACATTTGAGTCTTCATTTATTTCGTCCCCAATCTTGAAAATGGACAGGACATTTGTCTTATTCTTGTCAGTCATTCTAAATGGATGTGCCATTTTCTTGAATGAAGGTTGCTGTGCGTTAAATTTCATCCAGGTCACTGTAGAGCCAGCAGGTTTTCCGGCACCCATGACCTGTCGCTTGAGTTCGTCCTACAGTGGACAATGGACAGACATGCTCACAGTTGATTTTCTCTTTTCATGCTGTCAGTCGGTCAAGGGCACTGGTCTGACTTGTCAATGCAGGAAACAGGACAATCTGTAGCTTATACTGATTCTACTAGTACTACCACAAATAATCTTTCTAACAATAATGACTTGATAGACATTAAAATATAACAGTACACTTTGAATTTAGTTGTATGTATCATGCAATGTCAGTTAAGGATTGTTTTAGCAATGAGATAAAAGAGGCTAATGTTGATGATTCACTGTTGGTTTATTTTGTACAATATGCTCTTTCACACAATTCACAGCTGTTTGATTCTAAAGAAGAGAGTGTTGATTAGCTGCACAGTTTCCAATGACAAACAAGCCTAAATAAAATCAGAGTTTAAATGGGCTTCAAATTGGATTTTTTTTGTTGTTGCAATAGTGTGCATTATTATCAACACACTTGATAAACAATAGGGTTGTTAGTCTCCTGTGATGCCTTCTAATGCAGAGAGAAACCAATGCATCGTAACAGAAATAATTAGTGCCCTTGAGCCAGACGGAGAAATATGACAACATCCATGACCGTATGCAAATAGGAGGACAAAAGCCCTGTAACAAATAATTAAATACAAAAATGATCCTAAATGAGACGCAAACACAGTCGTTAGCTGTCAAGATGCTGAGCTCGCTGTTTGATTTAACAGGCCTGTGCACTTTGCCTTCGCCCCAAAGACATTTTATTGCACAGCATTTTGAGCAGCACAGGCACTTCGGGCGACGTTGAGGCGGTTTTTCGAGACGTATAATATCGATGTCTGCTGTTTTGTGTTTAATGTATAAATCAATACGGGGGCCTGTAGGGTTTTTTCATTGTGTAAGCATGTGTCTAAAGTGAGCTGATACATGACGTTTCGAACGATGTACTCTGGGATCGCCATGACCGGGAATGACCAGGTTTCCAGCAGTCAAAGACACACTGCCATGACCCAGCTGGGATAAACAAACAAGTTCCCAGAGACATTAGTCAATCATTAGTTGAAACGCACACACACATCCATGCCTGTAAGCACCATGTAAGAGATGAATAAAAGGCCAGCAAGGAGAAGAGTTGGTTTAGAGTTGGTTCCGGATTGACGACGTAGCACCAGTTGCGCCAACCGCTCTCCTTGTCCTTGGCGGTGAGATACGGTGAGATACAAATTCAGATCTGACAAAAAAAAAAAGAGGAAAATATAAATAAAAATAAAAACAAGGGTCCCTCCGCCCTAATAAGGTAGGAAAAACTATGTAGAAAAAACAGGTTTAAACCACCGTTAAGGATTGAGTTGGGTTTGCTCCACCCAAGGAGCTAGTGGTGTGAAGGCACCCTAAGAAATTGAAATTGAACAAGCGCTATACAAATTCAGATCTGTGTGATGAAGGAATGAATGAATGCCGGAAGAATGAGTGTTGAGAAGAATGAGTGTTGAGAAATAACTGTCACCAAGTGGAAGCAGCCAAAACCTAACGGTAAACATAAAATCTGTTGTGTATACAAAGTGGTGAATGAGGATTTTAGGTTCTGAAAAACACCTAGTTTAGTAAGAATACATATAAATAAGTGGCAAAATGGGAAACGGAAAGAGTAAGACTCCTGAGCGATGACCCGGGAGCACCAGATACTGTAAGATGCAGAAAAACTGCCCCACAAAAGTCAAAAAGAGCAATACAGGAAAAGCGAGAACCCTGAAAGCAATGCTGATTGGGAGGAGGGAGGGGGGAGGAGATAGACGATCAAATATTGGACCTAAAGGAGGTACTGTTCTTCCTCTCCACCCCCACAGTGAAACAATACTGCACCCTATCAGTCAATGGAGCTGACACATCAGTTATAATCACAGAGATCCCAAGAAGGTGGCCCGCGACCGAATTAAGATTCGTTAAACAGCCAATGGGCAAATAAATTGAGAAGCAGTGTCCCAACCGAAAACTAGAAAATGCATCTCCTGCTGAAAATACGTGTGAATGCTGAAACAGCTTATGCTAAACGGGATAGCTGAGTATGAAACATTGAAAAAGGTTTCTTTAGCAGGAAAGTAGTGGAAAAGTTGAATATATAGAGGTTTGGATAAAAAAAATATATATATTTTTGCTGAAATTATGAATGAATTGAAAGACATGGATAAAAAATAAATAATAAAAAACTTAAAACTGTGAAATAATAATTGAGTAGACTTGGAGCTAAATTAACATTGATGGCTTGAATGTATATAAATCAGATAAAGGAGTATTAAGATAATAACGTCTTAAGCATGAACAGTAGTGAATTGTGGAGGTTCTACCGAGATACTTACTTAGTATACTTATTACTTATAGGAATTATGTTGAATATTTAAAAATGACTAGATAAAATTATAATTATAAATGAAAGACATTATTATTAGTTTTTATTTTATTTTATTTTATGTGTGAAATAGGTCTTCAAAGAGCAAAGTGTTTACCCCATTTCAACTTTGTCTCTCCAAACTGTTTAATAAAGGGAAAAAAAATATATATATGTATTTTATTTTAAACCTCCCTTTGTGATCAGAAAAGCATCTGTGAGGCAATTGTTTGTTCATATGCAGACAGAGCAACTGACAGAGAACCAAACGGAAATGGATAGAAGAACAAGCCATACTTGGAGGAGATAAAAAATTATAGAATTAACTAAAAAATAGTGCTACCACGCAACTTTATATATATAAAATAGTGGTTAGAATGAGTCATGGGCCGAGCAATGACTCAAGAGTAGGGAGATGTCGCTATGATAACAAATGTATTCCATACATACATACAACTTTACACAATTTTCAAAAAAACCTTTGTGTAGAGTATGTATATCTGATTGATAACGTCAAAACATGTGATGATGCAGAATCAGAGAACAGAGAACTGTCCGAATGAATGACAGAACTCTTTATAAATCTAACAAAGTTACGAGAGCAAATAAATTGACAGATTTTTCTATGTCCCAACAGGAGCTGTTGCTCAAGGGGGTGAAGTGCAAAGTTGGAACTGCACACTGGGAAAGGCCCTTCCAAATCCTACTGACAAACTTCCAACTACAGCCAAAGTCAAAAGAACTACAAGATCCAAGTCACCCACTACAGGAAGACGTGAACATTCCTAAACAACAGCTGACGCTTCCACATGAGTCATGAACATTCCTGACAACAGCGGACACATACACATCAGACAATTTGAAGAAAAATTCTATTATCAGCTCAGAATTAACTGATTAGTGACGGACTCAAGCCACGGTTGCTGCATGTCTCTCTTTCACCTTGTAGCCCTGAGGAGAATAAACATTCGTGCTTTATGCTCTCCAGTGCGGTGGTTGCAAAGACCAGACTACAAAGGGAGGTTTTCTTGCTTAGGAGATACTTATCTCAATTCTGGCAGAAGAATTTAAAGCCCACGTACGAGACCTAGTGTGAAGAGGAATGACAGCAACGGGTAAACGAGAAGGTCATAATCATCAGAGGGAAACCAAGGCCAACGCCACAAGTTAAAGGGATTGTTACGTCTGCACTAACATACCAACATCAGCTGATTCACGCACTGACCGACAGTCAGACTGTGTGATCTCATGAAGACCCGCCCCCTAGAGAATGGAACAATCACTGAAATGAATAAAGACGGAAGATAATCAATGTCCAATGCCCTTGAAACTGCTAAATGTTGTAATATGCTTAATAATGAAAAACAGCAGGGAAATTTAGGGTTTTTTCATTGTGTAAGCATTAGGGCTGTCAAGCGATTAAAAAAAATTATCTAATTAATTACAGGCTCTGTGATTAATTAATCTAAATTAATCGCATACTTATATGACACTTTTATACCTGTTTATTAACAGCTGTATAGCCTACTACTGTTTGTTTCTCTCTCTCTCTCTCTCTCGCGCGCTCGCTCTCCGTCTCTCGTAATGTCTGTCTCCCCTCAGCCAGCTTTATACATGAACTAGCGCCGAATTTTCTCAAAAAAACAAGCAGACTAAATGACGACTTTCCATCTCCCACATCAGACAGCGCTGCACTGCCACCATTTCGTAGCCTACTCATGGGCAAAATATTGACACACGCACACACACACGCGCACACACACACACACACACACACACACACACACACACACACACACACACACACACACACACACACACACACACACACACACACACACACACACTCGTTTATATGCGAGACAGCTAGCAAACAAAATTGGAGGAAGATTGAGAGATAGGCCTACTGTTTTGAACCTAGCCTACATTGTTGCACCCACTAAATCAATAATGCACAGACACTGCGGAGAATTAAGTAAGATGTCTTTCTACCTTCATGTTTATTTGCCGAAGCACCCCATAAACCGTCCATAGAGCCCTCGAGTCGGCCCCTTTCCCCTGCTTCACTCTTTACATTTCTCCCTTTTACCCGCGCGCCCGGCCCGGCAACATGGACATATAAAAGCTACAGGTGCAGCTCCGCACCACTTTTGCACCGGGTCAAAGGGCATTATAGAAGTGCGATTAATCTGCGTAAATTGTTTTAATCGTGTTCATTTTTCTGTGATTAATTAATCGAAATTAACGCGTTAATTTGACAGCCCTAGTAAGCATGTGTCTAAAGTGAGCTGATACATGACGTTTCGAACGATGTACTCTGGGATCGACATGACCGGGAATGACCAGGTTTCCAGCAGTCAAAGACACACTGCCATGACCCAGCTGGGATAAACAAACAAGTTCCCAGAGACATTAGTCAATCATTAGTTGAAACGCACACACACATGCATGCCTGTAAGCACCATGTAAGAGATGAATAAAAGGCCAGCAAGGAGAAGAGTTGGTTTAGAGTTGGTTCCGGATTGACGACGTAGCACCAGTTGCACCAACCGCTCTCCTTGTCCTTGGCAAGTAAAATGATCATTTGGTCTCCGTCTATCATTGTGTCTGTGTCTCATTTGTCTGGTTGAACTAACACAGGGGTTTCTTGTCTTACACGCAAGTTTGATAAACCCAACAGGGCCTGTGTTTCTCCTTGAGTGATGAAACCCTGTGGAGTCAGCCGGTGACGGCATGATCGCTTCCTGTTGAATCACTACCGCTCACACTGCAGGCCTGTGCAGTTAAAGGCACTACTTCTTAATGTATAAAAGAGTTGTCATCCAAACCCCACTTACGTATTCAAAGTTATATAGCAGACTGCTGAGTATTTCTGCCTAACTAGCAATGGGGCTACTCTTAATACTTACTGTATTTTATTTCAGCAGCCAACTCCAAATATGCCACTTATGCAAATCCTATACCCTCAACGAAAAATGTCATCAATTACAGATGTGTTTTTAGCTGATAATTGCTGCTGGAAAGGCTGTTGTATTGTATGTGCATGAGAGTGTTTGACTATATTTCACTGTTGAGTACGGGCTGCACAGACTTGTCAAGGACTCGGTGTGTTGGTGGAGAGGGAACAGGTGAGCCTGAAATGCTGGAGCAGATGCTTATCTTCTTATCAGAGAAGTTGTCATGGCGATCAATATGATCCTGCCAGGGGTCACAACCTCAGAGAGCCAATTAGCATTGCTCCGTCCCTATCCTCCAACCTGCCCTCCATTTTTTTCACCAAAGATCAAACTGCAGAATTGACAATGTATTTTTTTTAAAATCCTTTCTGAAAGAAAAAGAGAGAGAGCATAAGAAGTGCATGTAATACTGGTTGAAGGTCAATGGGTGTTTAATTTATAGTCACATCTGATCGGGCACATTCCTATAGTGTTGATTTTGGTGGACAGCTATATACAGTATCTAGGTAGATGTATGTATTATGTGCTGGTACTGCTCACGAAAAAATACTTTATACTTGTTATATCATATCTGTGGAGATTCAAATGTATTCGGACCTTGGGAAGTATGCTTGCGAACTACATTTCCCAGATGTACTGGTATGAAAGAACACTAGTTTGTGGTGTGAGAATCTCTTTTGTTATAAGGTTTTCTGAAGCCTGGCTTTTCCAATGTATTTACCTGAATCAGACCTACAGGTATGCAGAATATTTCCTCATGTTCAACATCAAATAATGATAAACAGCTTGATATGAAGTTTTCTCTTTCTGAAATGTATGTTCACATAATGACAATGTTATGGCAATTTAACATAACAATGCATTTGACATGAGATCATTATATCATGTCACAACTCGAGCATCAACAGCAAAATGAGGTGGGATGTTGTCACAGTAAATGTAATCGGTGAAAGTCAACGCTTTGTCTCATTTTCAAAGAGCATGCAATTTTTGCCTCAAAAACACAGCAGGCAATTATTTTTTCCTCTTACGCGCCTGTCATTCCAGGGATGATCGCCCACTTTAAATAAGTTCACTGGGAATGTTTTTCTCGCCCACAGCTTTCATAATTTCCTTCCCTTGTCTCCCCTTGTTGTAGGGTTTGTATCACTTTAATGGCTTCCGTCACTGATGCTGCTAAAACACAATTTCCCTAAATGTTAATCCCATAATCATTTCCCTCGGCATCCAACAAGCTCTGATAGTCTGCAGCCATCAGTGGTGTGTTCTTAGCTGGAGTGATATTGCTTTTTGCAGCGTGGCCCATTTCCCCGAGTCTCGTGGGATGTCATATAATGCGTAACTTGTCACACCAGCTCTGTGGTGTGTGGATCTATTAAGGGAGTGCATTATATTCAAGATGATTTTTGGAGCCGGGACATGTGTCCTAAAGGATAGAAAGTCTTGGAGTGCAAAAGGGATTTTGATTTTTCCTTAGCTTTCAAGCTCGACATTAAGAGAACCAAAGGCTCATTCATCTTCTCTGCTGTTAGAATTTCTAATTTTGCAAGTGTAAAATATTGTATATGGCCTGATAAAACACTTTACATTCATGCTGGTGATGGCAATGTTGCAAGCAGCAGTCCAAAACTGTGGTCCACACACTGTCCTGACAACTCCTGGGCAGCATGCACTGCAGTTTACTATGAGTATTTTTGGTCACCAGAGGTTTCTAGCTAGCATTAGCTGGCTTTCATTTTAAATGTTCAAAACTCTTAGCAATTGTTTCACCTTCAAATTAGTTCAAACCATCGTTAGTTTGTAAATGTAATGTAAATAACTGCAACAACTATGGGCAGCTGGTTGAGCTTTGGACTTTTGGTTCTGTGTATTTGAAAATTCCCTGCATTAGAAAAGGTTCACGGAACGCAAAGTGAGACACTTTTGTCTGGGAGAACAATGAGTGTAGGCTGCAATTATTAATTACTTTTATCAGGGATTAGTCTCTTCATAATTCTTATGTCTATAACATGCTGGAAGATGCTGAACAATAGGCTACCTGTCACAATGTTGCAGAACTCAAGTCAAATAGCTTGTGTTGTCTCACCAACAGTCCAAAACCTCCAGATGTGTGAATAAAAAAGATATTGAAATTGAGGAAACCCCCTTATATTTGAGAAAATGGAAGCTGAAGATGTTTACCTTTCTTTTCTTTTAAATGCCGATCATCAAAATCGTTTGATTAACTAATTATTTTTTTTTACCAAATTGAGTCACAATCAAAAAGATAATAATTATATAAATCTGATTGGCTTATATACCACTGTTACAGGCTAACTCAGGAAATCTCTACTAAAGAATCTTAGTGCCATGTAGTCCACCTCCCATGACACACCAGGAAAGCTTTTGAAATGGGTGATATCTGTGGAGTTTGGTAGTCTTACCCGCCAACGGCCAAATCTAAACTGCCTCACGATCAGCAGCGAGTGAGCCCCTTGATAAGGGAACGCTGCACTAAACAACATTAGATATTATCCCCCACTACACTCATGAAGCTTTGCAGAGTGGCCGGGTTGGTAAACATGAGCGGCTGTGTGCAGTTTATACATAAGACTGCAGGATTTTCGGGCATCAGCATCCAAGGTTTGCAGGCAAAAATATCACAGTGCCATTTGAAACTACTGACATGTGGAGCAACTGTTAAGAGGAGTCTTCTGCTGGAATGTGTTGTGCATCATCGCTGTTTTCTCCACTTTATTTGTGTGTGTGTGTTTATGTGTGTGTGTGTGTGTGGTATATTTGGAAGGACAGATTTAAGCATTTAACAATCAAAGTGAGGACATTTATGGAAAACAAGGACGTTTTGCCAAGTCCTCACTTCTTCAAAGGCCTGTTTGAGGGTACTTGGTTTTAAGGTTCATATTAGAATAAGGTTTAGGTTAGGGTTAGTGTAAGGGTTGGGGTTAGGGTATTACTGTATAAGGGGCGAGGGAATGCATAATGACAATGAGTGTCCTCTCAAAGATAGAAGTACAAGGATGTGTGTGTGTGTGTGTGTGTGTGTGGAGAGAGAGAGTGCGTGAGTGTAGGTGTGTGTGTGTGTGTGTGTGTGTGTGTGTGTGTGTGTGTGTCGAACAGCCCGGTAACTCCTCTGATTCTCATCAGACAAACAAACAGACTACACAGTAAGATATCAGTATATTTCAGACCACAACTCAGGTTTGGAAAATATAAAACAGCATCAACACAGGAGAATCCTTTCAAATGTACCAAATTGTTGAGACTACTGTTCGGATAAAAGAGAAAAGAAAAGAGAACCTGTTGCGTTCCATGATATCACGCTGGTTTCTGTCAAGCACAAACGGTTACAAGTGAAGTTCTTTCCTTTTATTCCTTGGATGATGTCGGCAGTTTGGGCCCCGCCAGTGTTTTTTACTTATTTTATTAAATGGCAAGAAGTGTGAACGGGAGACACTAGGGAGTACAATACTCTAAAATGACAGACAGGAGGAGACTTTTGCATAACAATGGGAAAAACATCTAGTCGCATACTTATGAGCTGACTTGCAGGTCACATTCAGACGAACACAAGCACGTTTGCTAAGTATAATTATACTTGCTTCCAGTTTGCATACATTACAAGCCCTTACAAACACCGTCCATCTGCATAGGCAGTATATTTTCTGATTAGACCGTAGCTAAGGATATTTAAATTAGCACTTAAATATAACGTCTAACCTAATAAGAAAAGTTGGTGTTAACGACAAGGAAATGCGACAAAGTGCAATTGACTATAAAGCATGACATGCCGTATACACACACTTCAACTGTTAGAGTTTTGAACGGCTCTCTTTTAATTAAATTGTTGCAAAATTCTCACATTACAGAAGTGGATGGAAACACAGGTTAATTAACATTTTATCTTTAGCCTCCTGTTTGTCTTGGCGCACCTGTTTACATAGAACAATTTACACAATGTATTGTTCTCATTAGTTGCTGGAGTGACCTCATGTAACTCTCAGCACATAGCTCTGCCAACCTTTTACTCAAGTTGAAGTCTAATTAACCAGAAAAACAGTTTATTGCTTGCCGAGAGTTAGATTAGAAAATCAACACCACTAGCAATGCACATTTTTAGTTCTGGGAAAGCTGCAGAAAGGTCCTCTTGAATTATTCCTCCTCATGATTTTTTCTCGAGTTAAGTGAGGGGAAGCCACTAAAAGACTATCCAGAAATCCGGTAACGTGGAATTCAGTTTAGCAGGCAAATATAATCGCCTTGGTCTCTTAGGAACAGGACCCACTTTAAGAGATATTCTAATAAACACAAGTCCAGTCATTTGAATACCTAAAGTCCAATGTCGGATCATTGCAAAACTCACAGGAGAAAAAAGACGTGATCTCTAATCAAGGTTATGGAAAAGTGCATCTTTTGCTCTGAGCCTCTTTCAAAGTCTTTGCACACAAAGACTGAATGATGAATGAGGTGTCGTTTGGGATTCTCTTGCCGTGGTCATTGTGCGAACGCTGTGGCAGGAATATAAAGAGCGTGATGGGTCCCTGGTGGGATTCACCATTGATTCCTCTGCTGCCAGGACTTCAGAATTGACAACAACATTTATCATCTTACTGGTCATTTGTATAGACAGAGCAGGACTACAATACAAGGTGGAAGGACAAAAGTACAAAAGTGTCTGTGTATGGGAAGGAGTGTGTGTGTGTGTGTGTGTGTGTGTGTGTGTGTGTGTGTGTGTGTGTGTGTGTGTGTGTGTGTGTGTGTGTGTGTGTGTGTGTGTGTGTGTGTGTGTGTGTGTGTGTATGTGTGTGTTTGCGTGTGCGTGTGTGTGTGGGTGGGTACAGTGTATGGTTGTTGTAAAGGATAGTCCTAACATCTTTAGAACATTGTGGACAAATGGATAAAGTAGAAAAGTGGATTATAGCACATTGACTTTCTATTGACATTCTACGTGAATCTTTAAACCAAAGGCAGGGAGCATTTTTCAAAGGTGTTTCTATGGTGTGTTCGTTAAAAGCCATGTTTGATTTCTGACCAATCAGTGGGCTTGCTGGATTGCTGTATGTTATGGACAAATTCACAGCTTAAGGCCATCATGCACAAAGTAAGACAGCCAAGTCATTATTTCTAATAGGTTTTGATTGATCACAATTGATTAGACAGAGTCAGACCAAGTCCAAAAGCCCAACAAACAAAGCAATCCAGAGATTCTAAGGCATTCCTTAACTTATCTTTACTCCTATTATATGATTATCAGTAAGTCCTTCAAACAATGATTCAAGTTTATTTGCAAGTTTTGAATATAACATTAATTTATCACAAAATATTAATTTATTTAATAGCATTTCATACCATGCTATAATTTCTAATCATTTTCCCATTGTGGGCGGAAGGACACTACTGCAATGACGATGCTGATGTTGACCCACCTTGATGTAAAGTCTTGTGTCCAACGTGTAATCGATGTGTTTTATGTTGATGGAAGCAATGCTCGACTAAAGATTTTAAACCCACAGCTTTGTTTGATGCCACAAAGCTGCTGAGGCCCAGAGAAAACTGACAGCTGATTGGATATCACCCAGCCATAGCCTCAGCATCCTAAACATCATCATCCCTTTACAAGCTGCTTATGAAGCATATAACTGAGGTGAATTTAGGAAAAAAAATTGTCCTCAGGCTATACGTTTGAGCCATCGTTATCATGTCAAATAGTCATACTTTACGAAATAGCTAACAGATCCGAGTGTGATCCTGCAACGACAAGCATCTGAAGTAAATGTGCTTGTCTACAAAAGAAAATCTGCAAAAGTCATTGATTTATGTGTGAATATATAATTTTGCAAAAATAAGAAAAATAAAAACAATTTTCTTTGTTGTATATGTTTATTCCTACCATCTCAATGTTCTTAAAGAGTTCAGATAGAACGGTCTGTTCATGAAAATGTTAAAGCAATGAACGGGTTGAAGTGGTGAAAAAACAGGAATCTTGTACCATAATATTATACAGAAAGCCTGTGTGATTGCTGCGTTTCACTTACTTTTCATCAGTAATATATTGCTAATGTTGTATGACAAAGGCACAGCGCACCTCCAGTTTAACACATCATAGAATACCTGCAATACAATACAAATGTTTCCATGGTTACTAGATGATCTTCTACAAATTGCTTGCTTGACACGTTCCTCAATCAGTGTAAGACACAAAGTTGTTCAGGGAAAACAAACTCATAGTCATATATTAAAGTAAAGAACCTTTGATATTCTGTGAGATTGTAAAGTTGCAAATGTTCAGAAAAAGAACTTGAATGGTAACACATCTTTTCACTTTGTAAGGTGCATCAAGCTTGCAATATGCCTACAGTGGAGATGTTACAAGTAAGCCATGACCGCTCAACACTGGTTGTTCTGGCATTCTTAAAGCTGTTTTCATCTCCTAGTCCTTGGCAAAATAAATCAAACTTCTCTGTATTTACAGCAGTACCACATGCTAAAAAAAACGCAGAAGACGTCATTCCTATTGCGGTATTATGTTGAGTGTTGTTTCCTGTTTGAAGGTTTTTCCTTTTCTTCTCCTCCTCCTGCAAGATGTGCAATACCCAGAGACGGCATCCTCCTTTCAAACACCGCACACACAGCTGGTGGTTCAACAGTTAATGTATAACAGCAGGAAGCAGTCATTGAAACTGCTATCCGATTAAAAATTCTTTCACATGCTGCAATATTTCATGACCAAGTCAGCGAGCGAGCCCAAACATACAAACACTTAGCATATTGATGCTGTGTTTGTGGAGTGAGTTAAAGGGGGAATTGCATGAAATAAGTCATACATTAATAATCGCTGCATCGTAGAAACTATTTAAAAAATTGATTAGCATGAGCCAACAGACAACATCTAGTGTTATGGTTTGCTTGGTTACAAGTGAACCATGAGCCTATAGAACTAGGGTATATGAGGAGGTCATAAAATATACTCAATAATAATCTGACAAAAGGCTGGATACAACAATGTCAATGTTAAACTGCAATGGTACTCAGCCAGTAGTGGTTGCTACTAGAAACAATGTTTTAAACTGAAACTAACTGGTTGTCGTAAAATAGTTTTAGTGGCTAAAATGAACTATATCGTACACATAGAGGAGAGAAAACAAAACGAAAAGAGGTGAGAGCCCTGACATCTTGGTGCAAGGAAAACAACCTCAATACCTTGCAAATGGTTTACAGCTGCACAATCGAAGTGTAGTAGAACTTTGATGATTCTGGTGAAACAATATATGACGTGTGATTTAACATCTCTGTAAGCTATCACACAATAAGTTATTATTAACGGTCACCAGGTAAACAGTTGAAATTCAGCGTTCACATTTCCAAAACAATACATCAGGAGCTGGCTTGATTTGATTTGCCATCACAACACCTTTGCTCGGTGACATCCCGTTGGCCTAAGTATCATGTAAAAGGCAATTTACATGATCACCTTTGTGCAGTGGATGTAATGTGATTATTGAAACAAAATACCGCGTCAATGTTGAAGCTGGTAATTGATTTTCCAACTGAACTTTCACCATTTTTTTGTATTAATTATCATGCACGTACCTAATAATTACACCTCAAAAGCTAGCCCATGAGGTAGATTATTTATTGCACGCACTGCCTTAATCCTTTTTATCCCCTCGCTATAGCTCTACACTGTCATCTCCACAGAGGCAACAAAACAATATTTCACAGTAATAAAGCACTCAAAATTAAATTTATAAAATACATAAATAAATAAAAGCTTTAACGTTAAAGACTTTTAGAAGATTAATTATGTCTTAGAATCATGAAAACAAAGCAATTAACCACATTAAGTTCATCAGAAACTCATTATCAAGCTGCGCCTATTCCAAAACGTGGAACTAAACCCTCCCTTCCTTCACCCCTGCGGGACTCACCGGGAGTTAAACTCTTCTCTCTCATCTCCTCTTATCTGAGTCTGTTGTGCTTCTGCTGAGGCAAAGAGTTTTTGGACTTTTGCCTCCGAGACATTTCCTTCTGTTTAAAACCATCAGACTGTGTAAACAGCCGTCTGTGGTGATTAATCATGCCTGCATAGTGTAACCATGCACGGGGAAATAGGCGATTTGAACAAAGGGGAAAAGATAGTGCTGGGGTAAAAAAGAAAATTGGGGCTGTGTTCGAAACGGCCTACTAACGTCCTCCCTCATACATACTCAACATGTATATACTACATACTGTCTCCTTAACGATAGATTGTGCATGCAAGATTCATTGGACCATTTACACTGAAGTATAGAGAAGCAATAAAGAATAAAAAAAATAAAAACTTCTGTGATGTTTGGAAAGACGCAATGCATTGTGGGGCAGTTGAGTAGGAAAAGTAACCTTTCGATCCATACAAAAAATCTTCCCGGAAGTCAGTACTGAACCGGGCATTTCTCGCCTACACAAACTCGCATACACAACCACAACATACTCAAATTGACGTCAAAATCAGTATGAGTAGGATGTTAGCAGTGCTTCTCGAACATGGTCATAAACTATCATTTGAAAAGTGTGAATATGTCAGAGACAGTTACACTAACCCATCTGTATCCTTTCAAAGCTTCTCTTTTCAACCAGTTAACAATGGTCACAACACTTTTACAGCCGAAGGCCAAGTGTCTAAAACCGAGGCAGTATCTTTTGTTCATCAAATAAAAAATAATACAAGCAGCATGAAGATATTGAATGTAATAGGGAATTTAACAGTCCTGGAGAGCCACTAAACAACCTGCATGCAAACATATATTATCAGTTGGTCTTGCATCTCAGAACACACCACACACTCACACACACACACACACACACACACACACACACACACACACACACACACACACACACACACACACACACACACACACACACACACACACACACAATGGAGATGATGTGCACGATATGCAGCGACATAAAGGTTTACATCCTCAGCTTTTATTGCAACATCAAGCTGCAGCCACTATGGCTGAATCTCATTTTCTAGGTAATTGCATTTCTATAGTGTGTGTTTGAACATTTGATCGCTCAACACAGAGAACAACATAAAAAAAACACAATTTTTGGTCTGTAAAAAGTATCAAAGATCCAATGATGAAAAGTATCCAACATAGGCCGATAAGAGTGTTTACTGCCATCAGCTCAAATGACTGTATTTACATTGTGATTTATTTGAGTGTAAATTCGTATCTATACATACATGAACATCTATTTGACCCATCTATTTTACAAAATGTGTTTTTTACGTATGTTTTTTTCTGCAAATAGAGTTGACATGAACTTGATAAACTGCTTTGTAAAAAGTGCCATGGACAGCTACTGCATGTCGCATTCTGTGTTTCCCATCAGGGTTTTTTGGTCCTCGTCCCTTCACATCTGTCGATCAGGCCTGTGAACAGCATGGCTAGGGTGAGACGGGCTGTCCAATATCCATCATTATTATTATTAACCAACAGATGTTTTTTTTCTTTCGGCACTTGGGGTCCACTGCCTTTCACTGCTGTAATCCTCATTTAATCACCCATCGACTCAGACAATGCAACTGAAACACAATGGCTTCTGATGGTCGACTCAAAGAGGTTTGACTACACAATGGAGCATGGCGGGAAGTCGAGAGACAAAGTGCTTCTCTCTTCCCAGAAAGCCTTTTCTTTCTCAGAAAATACTCTCTTAAGGTAAAAAGGTTAAAGAATAATGGCATGCAATTTTCAGAATGGAACCTGTTAGAGTTGTAATTCATTTAATAGCTTAGTTAGTAGAAGCCACATTGGTATTTCTTCAAAGTTGTACTTGTCATATTTCTTTCTTCAGAATGTATCCAGAGTCACCGTGGTGGTGAACATTTGGGATTGCAACGCTCTGTCTAACTCACCATTTCTACGAAGTCTGTTCTGAGAAAAAAAAATTATTCCCTTTTCACACAGCACCTTTTTATAAGACTCCTCTGTTACTTCTTCAACTTTTCTTTTGTTCACTTTGCCAAATAAATACATTATTTAAACCTTATTTTTTCAATCCAGTCTCTCCTGATTGAACTTAATTCAAACCGTTGATGCAGTGGACTTTGGAACACCGTTAAGTGTCCCGACCAAGCAACCCTCACTGGGAGCACATATGTCCTCAGTGGACTTCCAGCCTGGAAATATTTCTCAAAATGCCCGCTGATTGTGTTTTGTCGGTATACCATGGTCCCTGTCGATTCTTTCTGGGTAGAGCTTAGCTGTCAAAATGTGTTTCATACTTAACTGTTTCCGTCTATTATGCATGTATTGTTTGTTCATCTTCCAGCAAGTTCACTCTTCACTATTTGTGTGTTGGTGGGTAACCTGGCCTGGGTTGTGGGCTGTGATAAAGGGCCAGTTGCCACCTCCGCTCTCTGCCATATGGAGCCAGACCAAGGCTTCTCCTGGACCCAGAGATTAGAGAATAAATGACTGATAACCGGGAGCCAGAAGGGGACACATCACAGCCCCCTGTAGAGAAAAGAGGGGGAAACAGGAAGAAAGGGAAGGAAAGAGGGGAAATGGTAAAGAGGGGATTGAGGCAGTACATGTATTCAGGGGGAAACACAGTCCCTGGGTAATGTTTTTGGTCGGGTACTGAAAACACACTCCAGGCCTGCACTGACGTAAAACCACATAATACATTTTTGGGGGGGCAAAATGGCTTGATTGACCTGCTATATTTTCTGTATGAGTTGTGCTGCCGAAGTCTGATTTGAAGATTAAGGGGGTTACACCAGTTTGTAAACCTAGCCATACTGAGAAATACAGAGAGAGTTTTGTGGAGCTGGCTTATTCAACTTTGTCTCAGCCATTTGGCAATGGCTTGATTGAAGATAACCAAGATCAAGGTTACATTATGTGGCTTCGAATAGGGCCACACATATTCACATGTAAAGACTTAAAGAGTGATATGCAACTTGAGACATACACAAACAGGACTGTGAAACATTGGCGGGACGTATGTTGCTCCTTGCCTGCTGCATGTAAGTAAAAAAAATGGTTCCTAACACTTTGGCCTAACCTTCACTGCAGTGATTTGTGATGACTGTGTATCCTGTTATGATGGTTTGCACTTTAGTGGCCAAAAATGGATTGAAGCAGCTTCAAAATTGACCGTTGAATATTCAGCAGATTTAGCCTGAACATTTTTTTTTCACAGCAATGAGCCTACGCACTGAGAACATTGTTTTAAGAGATTCCGCTGTATAAAGATGTATGGATCTGTACTGCCCGCGCCAATAACATAATTAACCTAAGTCACAGGGACAGGGAATTGACTGCACGCTGTTATGTGAGTGATGTTGACTGATGTATGAAATCGCACATGTAGGTGATGGACACATAATAGCAGAGTGCGGCCTGACCTTCAGTTCCCCCGACAGACAGCTACAAGTCATCGCTGTTTACTTCATGTCTATAAATCCCTGGGGAGCTGTCACTGGCTCGCTGTGCCATTGTGTTCCACTGTGTGAGAAAGTGTTGTTGGGTTTTTAAAAAGCATTCTAGTCGTCTTTTTTCCGCAGATTACATTTGTTGCTCTGTCCTTGCTTTGAGGTTCCTTTTTTGCTTACTAGTGGCCGAGCCTCAACCTCAACAAGACACAAACACACAACTTTAACTAAAGCGCCCTGTCTCTTCCCCTTCCCTGTCCCATCCATTTATTTAATCACTTTGCATCTCCAAAGGCCCTCTGGGGAATGCAGCTTTTTTGGCTCAGGGGATATGTTGGTTGTAGGTTTTTATTTTTTTTTAAAGCAAAGTTTCAAGTCTCTTACTTCTTTCCCAGAGGACAACTGGGTTCTGTCCTCACCTTGAATGTCTGTGCGCCATGTGATTTATCATCGTCTTGGTTACCCGCCTGACCCATCAGTGTGCGCAAACCATCATAATGCGGCGTGTAGAACTAATTCATTATAATTCCAGTTTTCCCCCTCACCTTGAATATTGTCGTAAAAGCCTTTCGGGAGCCACAGGTAAAATAATTTAGCCCCCCGAGCTCGATAACCTTCTCTTCTTTTCAAAGATAAACATGTAAGTGGAGCAGGCAAACACTGTAATGAACAAGGCTAATCAATTATGCTTTTCGAGGTGTATCAATTTTGAAAAGACTGTATACATACGGATAAACCTTGCAATTGAAAATGTCCCTCACTTCAAGGTCACTTCAACCCCTACTCGATTTCCAGACTTCCAATCTGATGTTTGGAAGTTGATTTAAATTTAAGGTTCCATTTTTTGTAGATACAATGCATTAGCATTAATAGAGATAGAGCCACCTGAAGGCAGAGCAGGATTTAGAGGTCATATTAAGAACCATTCACTTTTGCATTCTTGAACCGTGTGGACTTCCAATCTTCTCATTTTGACATTTGCTCCTTTTCTATTTTGCAAAATTAAATCCAATTACTTTTTTACCTTGACACTTCCAGACATGCATTTGAGTTCTGTTCAGTGTGCTATGACTTGGAGACTTGCTAGTCATAGATAATCTCTTCTAAGAGACCGTTTGTAACCACTATGATTTGTCAGATGATAATGCAACTGGCAGGCAAGCTGTAGGGTGTGTTCAACCATGCTGATATCCACAATCTAATACCATTGCTCCCAATAGCATACACCGTCTCAACATTAGCATTCAATTGGAGTTATGTTTGCGTTCAGCTGATGAATGTAAATGCAATGTCCTCTCGTTATTAGTTTTAATTTGTTTTCCATCAACCCCTTCTCCCTTTTTTCATTATGTCTCTCAGGCTAAAAGGTGCAATAAAATATAAATCCAGCGGTGAATTGTTATTCAGCAGCTGTAGCAAAAATATTGAGCAGAAGATTTCAATAAAAAAAGATATATACCAAAGCTGCACATTCCAAAATACCACCAATGCCTAAAATTGCTTCTGGGTGACTTGCATATATAAAGTGGCATAAAGCTATATCCACCGCTCTTCCCCAAAAGATAATCCCAATTCACCCTGACTTTGCTAACACCTTCTTCCCTCAAACATATAACTGTATAGTACCTCAGTGAGATTTCCCAATAAGATAGACATATCTATTAATGTTGCAAGCTGCTTGAATTTATAAGTACTGCTCTACTGGGCAGAAGGTGACAAAATCTGGCCTTTTTGACCACTTCTGTGCCACTTTCTGCTGCCAGACAGCTCAGGCAGTGAGTACAGAATGGTGGTGCTGGAAGAGTTGGGACATGGATAACACTGACTATTAAATTGGGTAGCAACATCCAATAGCAACCGGTGAGATTGAAGTCGCTCCGAGCAGTCAACATTTAACCTCAGAGGATGCTCCACTGGCTGCGGTAAAATCCTTCTTATTATTATCAGTCCTCCACCTTGGAGACTTATGTGATACCAATGTGACTGTGTGGGCTGTATGTATCTGTGTGTATACTGTGCATGTGCATAGTGAACGGACGCATGTAAGGCTTCCACACTTCTGAGGCTGTCCTAAGAAAAAGCAGAGCATACATCAAAATTAGAAACCAATTTACAGGTAATATGCCTAAGGTGCATTGTGCAAGGTGCATTGTGTTAGTATAAAGTATCAGAAATTATTAAAAAGAAAAAGAAATTACAATAATTTCTTCCATTATAATATAACAAAGCAGATTTTAAGATGGCCTAAATATTCATCATTATGTTTGTTTTTTACGTCAATAACTAAACCCTGTATCTGGAATGAATGTTCCAATCACTGCTGAGAGTTTGCAGTCACCACTCAGCTCCTCTTGTGAGCTCGTTGTGCCTGTATTTCAGAACTTTCATTTGGTTGAAGGGGTTTAGACACACACTCAGTTCTGGTAGCTCTGATAAATCTATGAAGAATGAATGAATATTTTACCATGAAATATACTAGATATTGAGTCTTTGTCAGTAGCATCTGGCCCATATTGAAGACTTGGATCATCATCGTTGTAATCATAACGTCATAAAGTCCAAATCATGGATGTGAATTGTGTATTACTCCTGATGTGTTGTTTTAAACTTTACATGAATTATATTCATTATTAAATTGAAGTAGCCTTCCCATCCAAAAAAATATTAATGCAACACAAATCCCCTGTAGACGTGTCCACCACACAACAGCATGGGTAAATACAAAAAAAACATGAAACTAATTTCTCTCTCAGCAGAATCTGTGGTCGACAAAGCGCCTTTTCTTTATCTGTAAAACTGAAAAAAAAAGAAAGCTGTTTCCGGTCGTGAGAAAACAGCAGATAAGGGACATTTAATTGTTTTGGCATCTCCCTACATTTCATGTCAGTGCCGCTCATTACTAGTATGACATGTATTTTTCTCGTGAACAGCTTCACGCACAGACACACGCCTGCCTCAGTTGATGTGTGAAAACAGTCATTGTCAGCTCATTTGCTAAACTATTCTGCCTCCAATTTGCCCATTCACTCTGTCTTTGTTTATGCTCTCTGCCTCTCCCTCGCTATCTTTATCTTTCTGTCCTTTTTCCACATGACATGAATACCAATGAGAATTTTTACAGAAGCCACTTTTCAAATAGTAAGGGTGCAACGAGTGGGCGGTGAAGCCTCCATTAAAGGCATTCTCACACTCACTCTGGCTTTTTTAAAAAAGAGAGACAATTTTGTTTTACAGTATAATTACTCGGCTGTTATGAGAGGAATCAGGAATGGAACAGAGCCAACTGTTTCTAATGTGAAATATGGCCAAATAAATCCTGTGCCGTGAAAACATCAGATAATCACACAGGCTTAAGAAATAAAGGTGCTGGGCCACACTGTACAAAACCCCAGTCAAAGTAATGCCAGGCTGCAAGTCATAACTAGATGACAAAAAAAGTTTGTTTGTTTGTGCCTTCATATGACTGTTAGCATTAGTGTAATCCCCCGTCTCTCATGTTTGCTCAAGTTAAGGCAATTTAAACTAATTGGTTGCAATGGGAGAAATATTGTGTTCATTGTGAAAATAAACCAACATTAACTGTTTTTTTTAACAAGATGGGGAGGTCACACAACAACAATAACTGAGGTTGCTTTAAACATTCACACAAATGACTAACACTGTTGTTTTTCTGGTCTCCTTTTAAAGAAGTGTTCCGTCTGTGTCATCCTCAGGCAGAAGAGTAGTTTCCATACAGGTTACGACCTTGAATTAAAGTTCTCTGACAGGGAAAGGGCTGAGCAGACTGTGAATCCCCCCCTCCAGGGCCTGAGCTCAGCAGTGTCTGAGGGGCAGCAGAGCATGGTGTGGATCGTCTCTAAAGACCCACGGAGACTCTGTTGTTGGAGGAGATTGATGAGGTTTATTCAGGGAGAAGAAGCAGTGTGAAGGCTGGGAAACAGAGCAAGAGAGAAAGAGAGAGAGAGAGAGAGAGAGACAGAGAGAGAGACACTGTCAAGGAGAATGAAGGAGAATAAGTTAAGGGTTCTAATGGATTTATTTTTACAATCCGAAGGGAATGAGTTGCTACAAGATGTCCTTGCGTGGAAGAATGAGTGAAAAACAAGAAATATTGTGAGAGTAGAGAGATAAGGACCATATCGCCTTTATTCTGAATGGGTAACTAACTGGGTAACCGTGTGGGTCATTTCAATGCCAATGGCATTTACCATTAATAGGACATTTAGTAAGTTCACTGCACGCTGCTTATCATAGTATACCTGGGCGTTGTGGTCAAATTGTTAACTTTCTTCACCATTTGATTCACCAACTTGCAGGCTTGAAAGGTTGAAGAATTAACCATTTTTCCTAATTGTAAATTGTGAGATACTTTAGTAGTTTTGACCAATGAAGCAATCAGTTATGATAACATGGTACTCACGCTGATCTGAGAACACAAGGACATCACTACAACACAGTTCGATAAACAGGAAAAACAAGGAAACTCAGACAATCCGACAGGTTGCAAAACAAGGAAAGTTCTAGCCAGATGTTGAACCACTTTATTTTGAGGTGAAACCAAAAAAAAAGTTTGCTGAATGCAATTGCTAATCGAAGACACTCATATGAAATTATAAAGAGAAAAAACTAAACCGACAGTGATTGATTGAATCGAACTGAGCTTTTACAGGTTTGTTCTTTTATCCCCTCTCTGTGCTACTTGCTGCCGATTCTTTGTGCCTGTGCTTCAACATTGTTAGTTTGTTCTACATTAAAAACTTGCAAAAACCTGATGTTTTTTTCCCCCATCATTATGTTTTATCGCTTGTCCCTCTGCAGTTTATCACAGAACATGAAATGTTGACATAAACAACATTTGCATTAAGGTAATTTATACTGTATATGGTAGCTGCTGCTCATATAGGGGCTTGAGGTTGGTTCAGTAGGCCAGGACTTGCATGGGAATAATCTCTCTCTTTCTTTTAATATTGCGCTCTTCACCCCATTATTCTCACTGGACCACAGGATGAGGGGATAGAATAGGGAAAAGAGGGCGCGAGATGGGAGTCATTGGAGTACATGCATTATGTATCATATCCTACAGTGAAGAAAACAGAGTGGGGACGAGGTATATGCAGTGAATGCTAATGAGGGAGCTGCATATGGTGGAAGGTGTGTAGGCTACATCTGATTAAAGGCACAGGTCCTGGTGGAAACAGCGCGGTGGTGGTGTTATCAGCGAAAGAACACACAGAAAGTAAAGGACGTTAGAAGAGATGAGTTTTTTGGGGTATTTTTGGCTCCTAGATAAAGGATTTGATTGCTGATAAAAGTTAGTCATTAACGCAGCGGCAGGTGCAAAGACAAAGACAGTGCTTTTAACACATTAAATGTTAACTTCTAAAGCATGATTTGTCCATCAGTTTATTGTGGTTAAAGACAATTAAGAGGTTTAAATCTACAATATAATTGGTATTGTGTGTCACCGCTTTACACAGACGCAGCAGCATACACAAGGCAAAGTGATTCTAGAAGGCCCTCACTGCTCTGTGATTTTATATTGCGCCACATTTATTTCCTACACATAGTACTTTTTTCAGAAAATGGGACCGCTCCATAGGGATAATTAATTTGACTTAAATTGAGTCAAACTTGTTCCTCTTAATAAAAAGACGTCTTTCTCTTTGTGCGATTTACAAGTTCCTTGTGCTCCTTTTCCCAGACGTAAAACGATTTGAAGCCATGAAGAATTGATTGATTGATTGATTCAATTTATTTCAGACATATCAAAACAAAACAAAATTAAAAGCATGAAAATACAAAAAAAAAATATATATGTATATATATGTTCAAATGATTTCACAAAATAAATAAAAATAAACAAAAAGTTAACAACATATTGAAGACAGAAACATATTGAGTGTAGAATCTCATTGCTCTCATATTTTTGAAGATTGTTCAACATTTTATTCAATACAGAGCAGCGTTAAGTAACTAGCTAGCTTGGTCGCTAATGGGACAAGTAGTTTACACAGGTTAAACAAAAGACATATTTTTGTGAAGCTGCTCATACCTTGACAGAGGAGTTTAAAAAGAGAGCGGATGGTGCAGCAAACTTAATAAGCTATTCCTTCCTCCTTTTTCATTGTTCCAGCCCTTCTCTCTCAAAGGTCAGCACTGTCAGGACAGCTTGCTATTGGCCAACGGTGTAAATTATACCGTTTATCATCAGAGGTCACCAAAGCTGAGTGTGTAAATTGGGTGGATTTACGTTTGCCATCATCAGCGAAAAAAATATAATGGCCGACACTCCAGCTGACTGGAAATCTACATTTTGCTGGGAAAGTGTAATTACTAGTGCGACCAGGCTTCAATAGTTCTAAGTAAACCAATACCGTATTGATGAAGTTAAAACACTATAAAAAAATTCCAACAATTGTATTTTCTTTTAATATCGATGCCAGGGGACTACAGATGAAAAATAGCATTTTGGCTAATTCTGGCATTTTTAACCCATGTATGATCATGTTTGTTATTAATTTGCACTGTCCCCTTCTTAAATAAATTGCATTGATAAGTTATCACAGCACACAGCCCCTGGACTGAACTGCAGCCGCTGTTTAAACCTGACCATGCTGATATATCTACTCCACATCCTGTTGAGCTGTCAAAGTTAATCCCCGGAGACTTGGGAGAGTCTGAGCGAGCAGATCAGAGCGTGTGATTACTGAACCGCCAAACTGCCCGGCTACTAGTGCAGCTGAGGTGTCTACTGGGGAAAACATTATGATGGGAACGTTAAGGAAAATTGGTATGGTGAAAATAGACAGAATGGTGTCTATGGTATCTGGTTTATTTGATATAAATGACCTTTAGCCTGTAACGTCAAATGATTAACTTTACCCATAAGCAAAATAAGTAAAATGATTTTAAGAAATGCATGTACATATACGGTATATGTTGACCTACATAACTGTGTGTAACCTTATTGTGCAACACGAGTACATTCTTTCACACATATCTGATGACTTTAATTGAACTGTCATAGACTTTGCTTTATGTTTCTCCGCCCTTATATTAAATTTCTTTGAGTTAGGGACCATGCTCTTAATTTGCATGGCCACATGAGACTGCAGTTGATACCAGTATGCGTACATTTTAGTCTAATTAATGCCACCATACCTCGTTTTACTTGTATAAAATTGGCTAAGATTACATTAACATTGTGCTCCTCATATCATCAATAATATACTGTTTATATAGTATAACAGCTATATGGAGCAAGCACGTCAACATTCTTGCAGAAGGCCAACAAGGGAACATGTATGTTACATTCTTCTGCCAGCTGAGCATGAAGGTCACAGTTTAAGAAGACAAGAAAGGTTGTGATTCTACACCCACTCTAAAGAGGGTTTTCTGTCCGTTCACCCATACAGATGTAAGGACACGACCTTTGCACATCTTAGTGCCAGTCAAGAGCATGGGAGGGTGCACATGATATTTTATTAACAATGAACATTAGTTCTAAAAGCCTCATGATGCATTGATAATGGATTCATAATGCACTATAGTCTCTTATGGATTTTACTAATGACATGCTGATGTAACTGTAATTTTTTCATGAGCCTATTCTTATAATACAAACTTAAAACATGTCAGAGTTAAAGGTATTACATCATGTCATGAGAACAAATAACCTCTTAAAAATCTTTACTTAACTCAATTCCAACTTTTTCAAGAGTATTTCAGTCAATTTAGAGAAAATATGGATTGTGAGTATTTCATAAAAACGGCTGGGATGATCCAAACATATCCTTAAAGATTTTTTGGTAACACTTTATTTGAAGGCGTATACATAACGCTGTCATAAGACTGTCATAAGACTGTCATTACACTGTCATGACATATGTCATGAACATTATGAATGGTTATGAATGGTTATGACTGTTGTCATAAAGTCTCATTCGGTAAATTATGTCACGTTTAATGACACATTGACATTGTATGAGATGTCTTTTTTATGACAACCTGACATAAGCTAAGACAAAATAACTTGTCGATGTCTTGGTAATGACAACCTGACATAAGCTAAGACAAAATAGCTTGGTAATGACAACCTGACATAAGCTAAGACAAAATAACTTGGTAATGACAACCTGACATAAGCTAAGACAAAATAACTTGTCCGTGTCTTTGTAATGACAACCTGACATTAATGAAGACAAAATATCTTGGTTATGTCGACTTGACATTAACCAATAACATGACCTGTCATAAACATGTAATAGTAGGCTTAATAATCAAATGTAAAAAAACTATTTTGATTTATGTTGTAAGATTACATTAAACTGTCATATGTGGAAGGTTTTGATATTGACTGTCATGAGACCTTTATTATACTGTCATGGATGTTTCTGTCGGCCTGAAGTAAAGTGAAACAATTTGGACAGTTTATTAACATGTCATGAAGCGTTATTACACTGTCTAATGCCTTTATAACAGGCTCATGAATGATTCTGTAGGACTAAAGTAAAGTGAAACAATTTGGACATTTCATTAACATGTCATGAAGCGTTATTACACTGTCTAATGCCGTTATAACATGCTCATGAATGATTCTGTTGGCCTGAAGTAAAGTGAAACAATTTGGACAGTTCATTAACATGTCATGAAGCGTTATTACACTGTCTAATGCCTTTATAACATGCTCATGAATGATTATTTTGGCCTAAAGTAAAGTGAAACAATTTGGACAGTTCATTAACATGTCATTAAGTGTTATTACACTGTCTAATTTTGACATTGACTGTCATGAAACCTTTATTATACTGTCATGAAGTATTGACTTTACCTCAAAGTGAAACAATTTGGACTTTTCAGTAAATATTATTACACTTAATTATACACACAACAGTGTTAACTGCAGTAGTATCCCCTTTATAGATGTAACATGAAGCATATCAGTATTACATGTGGAAAATACCTTAACAAAAGCAATATAAGTCAAGACAGTCTGTTTTATTTGCACTGAGACACTAAACAAAAAATATATACATACACTTAAAACAGAAATAAGAACTACTTTAAAATCAAATGCACTTTCCAGTCCTTAAATTAACAATCCAGAGATTGTATGTTATATAATAGGGGAAGGTGGGGTGATTTGTGCAACTTTACACCCTGGTGTTTCCTCCCCATTAACCTCTGCACTACTTACTTACCTCTGCACTACTATCTGTGTTTATGTGGATGTATGGGCTTTACGTCTTTTATTTTGGTTATTGTTATTTTACATAACCAAGATATTTTGTCTTCATTAATGTCAGGTTGTCATTACTAAAACACGGACAAGTTATTTTGTCTTAGCTTATGTCAGGTTGTCATTACCAAGTTATTTTGTCTTAGCTTATGTCAGGTTGTCATTACCAAGTTATTTTGTCTTAGCTTATGTCAGGTTGTCATTACCAAGACATCGACAAGTTATTTTGTCTTAGCTTATGTCAGGTTGTCATAAAAAAGACATCTCATACAATGTCAATGTGTCATTAAACGTGACATAATTTACCGAATGACACTTTATGACAACAGTCATAACCATACATAACCATTCATAATGTTCATGACATGTGTCATGACAGTGTAATGACAGTCTTATGACAGTCTTATGACAGCGTTATGTATACGCCTTCAAATAAAGTGTTACCGATTTTTTCATGAGGTCAAAAATGAAATTCCCCAACAATCTAGGAATATTGCCTGGTTTGCAGTTGCATGGAGTTGGTACTGGCTAACCTTTATTGGTAACACTTTACAATAAGGGTACATTAATTAATGGTTAGTTAATGCTTAATAAGGTTTAACTAACCATTAGTTACATTTTAACTAATGTGTCTTGTACACATTTACTAATGGTATTCATGTTAACTAAGGTATTAATTACTACATTATGTACTGTTTATAAATATCCTATATTAACCTTAGTTAACCCATTAATTAAGCATGAACCAACAGTTGATTAATATAATAATAAGCATGAATTAACTGTTAACAAATGTACATTTTTGTAACATTACTTAAGCATAATTAACCATTTATTAATGCTCTTTGTGACCCTTATTGTAAAGTGGGAACCATTTATCCATTAAGTAACACTTATGTATTATTATTATAACATAATGCATTGCATTGCTGAAACTGAAATATCTTTGGTACCTTAATCAAATAAAATTCTCACTGAACCTTTAACAAGTTGACACTATTTTTTCATTCAAAAAACATGTAATCTCTATAACGATTCTACACAACACATGCTCAGTTTAAGCCCATTTTAGCCTGGCATAGCAACATGCACTTTGAATATGGAAAATGCATACATGTGTTCACATACGGTTTGGTGTCCATGAACACACACTTTATTTAGCCACCGCTACAATTACTGCTAAAAGTTACCTGTGAAGCTAGCCAGCACAAGCCTCATGCTAACGGTGCTATGCTAGCGGGAGGCTGCATCACTAATATATTTCACATTATTAATTTCTTACATACACACACACAACTATATCATCTCATGAATACCTTAGTTAACTCACCAATAATTGTGTTGGGCTAATGGCAGCATACTGTAATTGTAACCACCACAGGTCTTTTGTGAGAATATAACCACCACGGGTCTTTTGTGAGAATAAAGCACATAGCTGCTGGCCTGCTGCTGCTTCACTGTCCAGACACACATCCTCGTTCTTGCTGGCTGATCACTGGGCGAGTTCAAGTGCTTGAAAAACGTGGGTAATCCTAATGTCAATAAGGTTTGTAAAGAAATATTTTTCTTAAGTAAAGTCTACAAACATATTTTCACCTTCCCAAAGTTGAAAATACATTGCATACATACATGCATTCCCTCTACAGCCATTGTTGATTATCAATAGCTTATTATTGATCATATAAATCACCAATAGATCTTGTTATTACTTGAACCTGGCCACTAGGGGGATAGAAAGACGGATGTGTGCCTGGACAGTAAAAGCAGCAGCTGAGCTACGTGCTTAAAGCCAGCTTGACCTGACCGACTCATTATTCTCACAAAAAAGACCTGTGGTGGTTACAGTTATGCTGCCATTAGCCAAATGAAATTATTGGTGAGTTAATTAAGGTGTTAGTGAGATGATATAGTTGTGTGTAAGTAAGAATACTTTGAAATATATTAGCGACACAGCCTCCCGCTAGCAACGTTAGCATTAGCGCGTTGCTATATGAGCAGCGTTAGCATGAGGGTTGTGCTGGCTAGCTTCACAGGTAACTTTTAGCAGTAATTGTAGTGGTGGCTAAATAAAGTGTGTGTTCATGGACACCAAACCGTATGTGAATAAATGTTAGCATTATTCCATATGCAAAATGCATGTTGCTATTTCTTGCTAAAGCTAATGAGCTAAAGCTGAGCATGTGTTGTGTACAATGGTCATAGAGATTACATGTTTTTTGAATGAAAAAATAGTGTCAACTTGTTAAAGGTTCAGTGAGAATTTTATTTGATTAAGGTACCAAAGATATTTCAGATATTATTTATGTTATAATAATAATACATAATGTGGAACTGTAATGCTATGCTATAATGATTTAGATAAATGAAACACAAATGCATCTGAACTGTTAACTGATTATATTCATTTTTTCCATGTACATCAAATTGGTGATTAGACAAGATTCTTGGATTCCAGCCCAACTGCTTCATTTGGAGAGGAGCACCCAGGCCTGGATCTAAAGAGAGCAAGAGATTATAAATGAGGGTCACCCCTCAACTGATCTTTCGAGCATAAATAAAGGTTAAATTAAATACATATGTGTTCATTCAAATAACAGTGATAGGGTCAGGTTAAACTAGTGTTTAGTCACAAGAGAATGATCATTATTTTGTTTTATCTTCAGTCCATGATTAAAAATGGAACTGTTATGTTCTTTGTGTATTTTATTTTTGTTTATGTTGCAACAATGATATATACACTTCAAGGAAGAGAGTAGAAAATACATATTTACCTGTTAAACCTAACTTTTGAGTCAGTGTGTTTCACCATTGCTGTTAGTAATCCATTTCCTCCTGTTTGTTACTTTCAGAGAAAATCATTAAACTGGATATAATTTGTTGAAGAAACTATTTTGGAGTTCTTTGACGGTATTCATGTCAAATGTGAGAGCCGTGTTTCCAAATAAAACTAAAGATTCTAAATAAAATTCTCTCTTTTTTAAATTGTGACTGAATTGTGTTGATAACAGATTGTTGTCATGAATTGATTTCCAGTTGGAAATATTTTAGTATGTTTAATATTGTTATTATAGAGAATGTACACGGGTCACAAAGAGCATTGGTAATCCTTATTCAGCACTATTTTGCATTTATTAAGTGTAACAAGTGATAAATGGTTCCCACTTTACAATAAGGGTCACAAATAACATTAAGAAATGGTTAATTATGCTCAAGTGATGCTCAATCAGCACTAGTATGCCTTTATTAGGTGTTAATTCATGAGAAATGGTTCTCACTTTACAATAAGGGTCACAAAGTCCATTAATAAATGGTTAATTACACTTAAGTAATGCCTATTATGGTTAATTATGCTTCAGTAATGCCTATTCAGCACTGGTGTGCATTTATTAAGTTACTTAATAGATAAATGGTTCCCACTTTACAATAAAGGTCACAAAGAGCATTAATAAATGGTTAATTATGCTTAAAGAGGACCTATTATGCTACTTTTCTGGTCTTAATTTCTTGTTTTACACTTCTATAGAGCAACCTGACACGAATCACATCACAAAAAACTATGTAGATTTTCGGGAAGCTCTTTCTCTTATTTTGGCGATCCAGCACATCCTGTCAACACTTGAGTGTGTGTGCTTCGGCTCCCTCCGCCTGTGCTTCGGCCAACACAGCTCCCCTCCCCCCCCTCCTGCAAACCCCACTCCGTTGTGATTGGTTACCTTCCTTCCAGAACACTTTCAGTGGCGGGAAGCGCGAGCATGGACCTATAAGGGCGCGAGGCAGACGCGAACAGGGAAGTGACAGCATTACCATACATGGAAACATCCGCGTGGAGACGTCACAAAGTTTTATGCGACGTCACAAATAATGAAAGGGTAGACCGCTTTGAAGACGTGACTTCTCGACTGGCTAGAATAGTGCTTAGTGCTCTGCACAGACACCCCAGACGGTCAGCAGGGAATATGTCGAAATGCATGTAAGTCATTATTTGATAATTTAGTATGGTTAAGCATGACTATGAATCATCATAACAACGTTTATAGGTCATAAAAGTCAAAAAGCATCATAGGTCCTCTTTAAGTAATGTTACAAAAATGATATTTGTTAATAGTTAATTAATGCTTATTATATTAATCAACTGTTGGTTCATGCTTAATTAATGGGTTAACTAAGGTTAATATAGGATATTTATAAACATCACATAATGTAGTAATTAATACCTTAGTTAACATGAATACCATTAGTAAATGCTTACTAGACACATTAGTTAACAGTTAACTAATGGTTAGTTAAACCTTATTAAGCATTAACTAACCATTAATTGATGTACCCTTATTGTAAAGTGTTACCCTTTTATTTTCCCCATTTTGAGATTCCAAATTGGCAGCTTTTGCAAAACCCTAGTTACATGGGGCAACAGGGTCTAATTTGAGCGAAAACCCTGAAAAGTTTGGAGATCACAGAGCATTCCTGTATACATTTGTGTTGGAGACTTTTCTTTCCAATTTCAAAATGCCTATTCTTTTATTCACTTCTCCAGAGTTCCTGTCATGCAGCAACAAGAAAAAAAGTAAAACAAAGTCAGGGTTACTTGTATTCTTGTAGTAGAACAGCTAAAAACTCTTTAGCCTTAGAGCTACAGTGGAATAACTTTGTAGAGGCAGAGCAGTGCGCTCAGCTAAAGTGAGGGTCTCCCCGCTGGTACATGAAAACATTATCTGGTAATCTGTGGCCGTCGGCACAGACAATTATTCATGAGCACTTAATACTCTTTTGGATCACCCTCCTGCTGGTTTTTTGGATTTATCTTCTTGGGATTGAATTGTGAGTTAACTGCCGGGTGGATTGCACTTTGTGTGGTTGCTGTTAAACAGATATATACACTGCATGAATAAAAGACAAAAATCAAATCCAATTTTCAGGTTGAATTTAGTCGAAGAATTTAATGTTCCGCCGATAGACGGGTTAACACTGCAGGGATTGGTTCCATGTTGAGAAGTCAAACCCATAAATTCAAAAGTGAATGATGATCAAATCTAACATACTTTGTACATACAAATCTTATGAACATTTAGGACTAAACCATTGTCATCATGGTTGTGATAATGACAGTTGAAGCAGTGCAACAGGCCTTTAAATGTATTGAAGGAAAACATTGTATCATGTATCACAAGCAAGCATGAGGTGGTCACCCTATAAGATTGAATCTTCATTGTAATGGGATGTATTCTCTTCTTCATTTGTACTCCTTAATAGTATTAATCAACAAGACATCCTTATTCCTAAAATAACCAAATAGATGTATCAGTCCATAATAATCCATGACTGATTTTGTTTGTTAATCTACTGTGTCTATGCTCCAGCTCTGCTTAGATTAAATTACCATTTGAAGCCAATAGTAATACACTTATGGAGGGAGCTGTAAAATACATTGATCCTGAACTAATCCCATTTTATTTGTTTATTCTTATTTGACTTGTATCTACATTCAACAATGCCTACAAAGTCTGCACTTTATCCTGAATCTGCTGATGCCAAATCAGATGATGCAAGCACACTTTGAGGTTGGCGAAAACTAAAATCTCACCTGTCAAGTCTGACTCTTTGTACACCCAACCATCTTTCTTGACCTACTTTGAAAGAATTTCAGGCTACTTCTGTCTTTGCCCACGTCAAAAGAGCCACACAGGTTCAGGCAAACGGAGTTGATAGGTGACCCGTGCTTTCATTTTTATGGTGAGTGTCCAACCTCGAAAGGCTTCCACCTGTCTCCCAGAATGCATCAGCTGTTTGAAGCTATTTCGCTGTAGAACTGTAATTATGAAAGTACCATTTGAAGCCTGGTACAGAGAAACAGTTTGGCAGCTGCCTCTTGGCTTCTTCTTCAAAGATCGTTTGCATCGATGGCGCACATGGTCGTGGGACCGTTTAAGCCGAAATGTGTGAAGTGACCAACTGTTGCTGTCTTCCAGTGAAGTGGTACAGAAGTTCCCACTTATCTGAGTGTTGGTTGGCATATTATCTCAATTTAAACACATTTGGACGATAGAAAGACGTCAATCTGGGAATTTTGGACTTTCAAACACCAAACCCACAGATTAGCCCATTTTAATTATTCGAACGAGACACTTTGCAGCCATCTGCAGCCCCCATTCAAGACTATATTCCATGGATTGGAAGAGATACTGCATGTGTTTCAGTAAAAATAAATCTTTCATTTATATGAAATAGTATAGGGGAGAACGGGGTAATCTGAGCCACTTTTTACATTTGCTCCCCTCTAAGCGAGCTAAAATGATTTATCACTCAAATTTACACATTTCCCATTAATTCAGGATGTTTCCTAGAAATGGGCATTAGCAGAATTGTTTCAAGACAAAGGGCAGTGAAAATATGATTGTTTTAAAAAAAGTTGTCATGTGGCTCACTTTACCCCAGCTGTGGGGTAAACTGATCCACTTACTTTTCCACTCTGAAACTACCATAACAACACATATTGTAACATTTAGAATCCTGAAAGCTAGCCACACATTCCAGAACTAATGTCAGACTAGTAAAAGAATGATGGGGTTTGGTCAATTAAGCAAAGCAAATTTTCTAAACACTTGAAAGTAACTCTGAACAAAATCAAATACAACATATTATAATTCAAAAGGTTTTAATAAGATTCAAATGAAAGATAGAACCAGTTAGATTAGAACACAGTCTGGGGGTCAGGACACAGGACCCTCAGAGCCAGCTAGTGTCTGGGGGTCAAAGCATAGGAAAATCAGAACCAGCTAGAACAGCCTGGGACTCAGAACACAGGAGGAGACCCAACTGGATTATATCATCAGCCTGTCATACTCTACAACTATAGGCCTACTCTACATTCCAGCTCTGAAGGTTACAGGTAAAGATGAGAAGGTGCTCTTTCCGTGTGGTTGCCCCAGGTCGTCTTCCTGGTGTATTTCCTCGGCATGATGGCTTTTCTACACTCAACAAAAATATAAACGCAACACTTTTGTTTTTGCTCCCATTTTTCATGAGATGGACTTAAAGATCTAAAATTCATTCCAGATACACAATATTACCATTTCTCTCAAACATTGTTCACAAATCTGTCTAAATGTGTGATAGTGAGCATTTCTGCTTTGCTGAGATAATCCATCCCACATCAAGATGCTGATCTGACATCATGATTAGTGCACAGGTGTGCCTTAGACTGTCCACAATAAAAGGCCACTCTGAAATGTGCATTTTTTTGCTTTATTGGGGGTCTGAGGACTCAGAACCAGTCAGTATCTGGTGTGACCACCATTTGCCTCATGCAGTGCAACACATCTTCTTTGCATAGAGTTTATCAGATTGTCAATTGTGGCCTGTGGAATGTTGGTCCACTCCTCTTCAATGGCTGTGCAAAGTTGCTGGATATTAGTGGGAAGTGGTGCACGCTGTCGTATACGCCGGTCAAGCACATCCCAAACATGCTCAATGGGTGACATGTCCGGTGAGTATGCTGGCCATGCAAAAAATGGGACATTTTCAGCTTCCAAGAATTGTGTACAGATCCTTGCAACATGGGGCCGTGCATTATCTTGCTGAAACGTGAGGTGATGTTCATGGAAGTATGGCACAACAATGGGCCTCAGGATCTCATCACGGTATCTCTGTGCATTCAAAATGCCATCAATAAAATGCACCTGTGTTCTTCGTCCATAACAGATGCCTGCCCATACCATAACCCCACCACCACCATGGGCCACTCGATCCACAACATTGACATCAGCAAAGCGCTCACCCACATGACGCCACACACGCTGTCTGCCATCTGCCCTGAACAATGTAAACCGAGATTCATCTGTGAAGAGAACACCTCTCCAACGTGCCAGACGCCATCGAATGCGAGCATTTGCCCACTCAAGTCTGTTACGGCGACGAGCTGGAGTCAGGTCAAGACCCCGATGAGGACGACGAGCATGCAGTTGAGCTTCCCTGAGACGGTTTCTGACAGTTTGTGCAGAAATTGTTTGGTTATGCAAACCAATTTCAGCAGCTGTCTCAGTGGCTGGTCTTAGACGATCTTGGAGGTGAACCTGCTGGATGTGGAGGTCCTGGGCTGGTGTGGTTACACATGGTCTGCGGCTGTGAGGCCAGTTGGATGTACTGCCATATTCTCTAAAACGCCTTTGAAGACGGCTTATGGTGGAGAAATGAACATTCAATGCACAAGCAACAGATCTGGTTGACATTCCTGCTGTCAGCATGCCAACTGCACGCTCCCTCAATGCTTGTGGCATCTGTGGCATTTTGCTGTGAGACAAAACTGCACATTTCAGGGTGGCCTTTCATTGTGGACGGTCTAAGGCACACCTGTGCACTAATCATGATGTCAGATCAGCATATTGATGTGGCACACCTGTGAGGTGGGATGGATTATCTCAGCAAAGCAGAAGTGCTCACTATCACACATTTAGACAGATTTGTGAACAATGTTTGAGAGAAATGGTAATATTGTGTATCTGGAATGAATTTTAGATCTTTAAGTCCATCTCATGAAAAATGGGAGCAAAAACAAAAGTGTTGCGTTTATATTTTTGTTGAGTGTACAATGTGTATGACATTAAAATAAAACACATGTCATGTAATATTACATTAAAATGTGTTTAAGACTAAACTTAACTTGTGCCTCATGGTGGGGGAAAGTGAGACAGTGGCTCACTTTCCCCCACAGCATTTGGCTCACTTTCCCCCAGTTGACAGCAAGAAAATTTACTTTTACATGCAAAATACCTATTTTGGTGAGAAAAACATGCATACCACTGCACCATGAGGTCCTCTCTTTCAGGGCCATGGGGAAATGAGAGGGGTTTGAAAACATATATCTCACATGACCACAAATGTTTTCCGTTGCCTAGATACAGGGGGTGGCTCACATTACCCGATGCCTCAGATTCCCCCGTTCTCCCCTATCTAAAACATTGTCTCAACCCATAGTCAACATGCGATAAAGATCATACCTCATGCACAAGACATCTTTCGGACAGTCTGTTTTCTCTGCAAAGGGGGCAAAACTGTGGAACCTCTTGCCCACTAGTCTAAAACTAGAGACTAATAGCAACACTTTTAACAGAGAACTTAAACAACGGCTCAAATCAAATCAACAGTGCTCACACAAATAATTTACAACTGGTTTATTGTTTGATCATGCTGCCTTTGTTTTACTCTACGTAGCCTATATATACATTTCACTCATTATATTGCTGCTCTGTACTCTATTGTATTCTGCATTTTTACTCTTTAATTATCAGTTTTTTTATCAGTATTTGATCTTGTTCCTGTTTTGTTTAGTTTTTTTTGTTGTTTTTAAAAAGCCTCCTGTGGACAGGTGTTGTAAACTAGCATTTATGCTAACACACTGTAAACAATGCATCTAGTTTGTCCAATGACATTGTCATGTCCATGTCCAAATAAAATCTACTATACTATCATATAGATCAGGAAGAAACAGGAATAACGAAACTGATCATCTACATCCATTTTCCTTTTCAATTATGACCAGTTACCAACTGGTGAAGGCATGTTTCCACAGCAACTTGTCACACAGCAAATGCTTTGGTTTAAAAAAAACTCAATTCATCTTGTCAATTGACACAGTCCTTCTTGTCTTGATACATTGTTGACGCGTGCCTCTTGTGGAAGCTTGTCAATTAACTCTTAATCTCATTAAACATATGTTCTAAATCAGCGCAATGGGCCTTTTAAACTTGAACATCAAAACCCGATGAAAAAAAAAACTCAGCTTTTACCAGCACAAGTAAAACCCCGCGCAGTAAATCATTTGCATTGCGATGCATAAGCAATGCTACGATGTAAGCAGTAATGAATGCCCTCATTTGAAGTGGATGAACTTTGACGGGTTAGGGCCGCCCATTCCACTCAATGCAATGCGTCCTGTGGGTGGGTGGTGGTGGTTAGGCAGTTTATTTACATTGCACTCGTAATACTGAGGGTTATGCTACAGGGAACAGCAGCAGCAGCACATGCCAGACCAAGCCATTACCGTCTGGGCATAAGGTTGTGTTCCTCCGGCAGGCAGACCTCCGGCGCTGTCACCGTCACTAGATATGGCACTTACACAAGCCGTGGGAACTCAACCATCTCCTTCTTTGGAATGACATTTTTCCTCCTCCCTCCCCTCTCCACTCTCTCCTTCACAGTTATCTGCCCTGTCATATGTTTACTTCTTCATGGGATTACCATTGGCGTGCTTTTGTTCAGGAAGATTGCTAGGCTGCACAGGCATCTCAGAAGGGGGCTGTGATTCAACAAGAATCCTCCTGTCGTTTTTCCTTTCCACGGTGATTCATTTACCGTCTAATATTTACTCCATCAGAGGACGGGTGCTGGCAGAAAGGAAGATTTACTGTAGATCTACACCCCCTCTCTCTGCGAGCATTACTCAGGTCAACCCTCTCTAGCGACGCACAAACACACACACACACACACACACACACACACACACACACACACACACACACACACACACACACACACACACACACACACACACACACACACACACACACACACACACACACACACTTTCTTCAACAAATCAACTTTTTTCGTACTGACTAACCAACTGGCCATCATTCTTAGTTTGTGGGCCCCTGTAGTCCCGCTCCCTCTCTCTCTCATAGCTTGCGTCTGTTTCACAAGCTCCTGTAACTCAATGTGTTGTCTCACGGAGAGTTTCTCTCATCACTCTTAATGAATGTCAAAACATTTTAGTGAAGTTTTCTGCCCATATTTTAAGATTGAGAATCTTCTGCTGTATCGGTGGTAAAATGTGCACAAAAAGAAAAATTCCTCCAAAATATGCACATTTTCTGTAATACATGTTCTGTTTCTTAATCCTTTGTTTCTCTTCTAGCATGTGCATGAGGACTCACATATGAACTCTACATGAGTGTGTTGACAATAACATAAACCCTACTGACAACTGCAAGAGGAGGTCATGGAAATGCGTTGTTCGTGGTATAGTTTCAGCGATTTCTCTTTCTCCAACAGTTTGGAGTTGTAAAGAGCCAAGAATGATAACAATGCTTCAGCAGAAGCATCCGATCTCCATCCGTTCTACAGCACAACAATCCAGCAGTTCGTGCTTTTAGCAAATCATTATTTTAAAGAACAAAAGGGGACATGAAACTGAGCCGTGCAAACAGCATGCAGTACATGTTTTACCTCATCTCTTTTATCACAATCTGCATCTCTTGCTATCTGTCTTTGTCTGTCAGTCAGCTTGCTGCTAATCACTTCATCAAATCCTTTAATGGCAATGAATGTTTTGCCTGACGCGAGGGCAGCAAACATATCTCATTAGTGCACGGGTAAAAGCAAAGTCAAACAGGAACATTTCAAATCAATAGTACAATCTGTGCGGAGGAGATAAAGGCGATTTCATGGAGTGTACCAGAAAAAAATATAATCATTTTGCTTCTATTAACTGCTAAATACAGCTGTCATACACACTTTTCTTTACACATTTATTTTCCCACAGTTTCGTCATGCATTAAGCTGAGGTTAATAGGTAGTTGATCTTGCGTCCTCTTTTGTCTCCATCTTAATGCATTAATGTGTATTCCTCCCCTCCTTGAGGCCGGTCATTGGAGGTAGCAGCATGTTGCTAATCACTTCATCAGAGCCAGAGGCACGTGTGACGGCTTCCAGAAGTGAGGGGAAATATAACGATTAGATTTTTACGAGTTGACGGCACACCCTGCTGAAATGAAAGGCATTTAGACTGAGACAAAAGGAAATTGTTGGTCTCTTTTTTAATCTTTCCTGCGGCCATTACTGGTGATTATGTTGTTTTTTCCACTTGCTGTATTTTGCTAGAACTCAAAATCTTTATAGTCTTTTGTTCCGTCCAATTTAAATTACATTATTGCCCGCAACGTCCTGGCCTGCAAGGTACTGCCTGCATTATTCAATGATAACAGTAAATCGCTACTTTTTCAAAACTTTGAATAAAAGGTTTAATGATCTGTGTGAAAATGTCGCTCTCGGCAGAGCCTTTTAGCATCCTATCGTTTGTTATCACATCCACTGTTTGGTTCAGTCTGGGCGCTCTCTTCAAACTTCTTTCAAAAAGGCAACAACAGGAAACTTACTACAGCAACCGGCCTTGGAGAGACCCACTCTGTACTACTTACCCAGCACCAAACAGCAGACAGGAAACGTTATGTACCTGGTGAATGAAGTGGAGCATTTTTCAGCATTTTTCTCAGGATTTTGCTGGTCCAAAACAGAACTAAACAACTGGTTCCTCACTTGTTTACCAACATGTCAGGGCTGGCACTTTGAATGACCGTGATGGAGATGTGTTTCTTAATGCTGCAGCTAAATGAATAGCAATGGCCATGTTTGTGAATGGTTGATAATCAGTGTTAGTGAAAAGGTCACAAGCTTATTCCCTGCCTGCGCTACAAAGTTAAATTCAGATTGACAATTTTTTCCCAAAAAATCATTGTCTGGTTGTATTACATGCATTTGTGTGTTTTTTAAAAGTATCTCTTCACTCACTCAGAGAGCTTTGCTTTATGCAGGTAAATGGCCACTAGAGCTCATGATACCCGACAACCCGCGGCCACACACACACACACACACACACACACACACACACCCGCACACACGCACACACACACACACACACACACACACACACGCATCCCCGCTAAAAGGTCACTTGTGTTATTAAAGGTTGTTTTTCACGTCACTTCTACTTTATTAGATAAGAAGGCAGAGTTTGACAGCAGTGTTGGGAAGAATCGCTGCCAGAAAAGTTCACTTGTGTCTGCCTAGCTGGAGGTTCCTGGTGGGAGCCCATCGCACGGTGCCTTGACACATCCATAATAGATGTCTTCTAAATGGCAACAGGAGACAGCGGGCCAACCTTTACCTCGAGTGTGTGTGTGTGTGTGTGTGTGTGTGTGTGTGTGATAATGCAAGGTGGCTTATTGTTTTCCTATGCTGTGTCTGCAGAGAATGATTATGGATATACAAAACCGGTGGCACATTTCCATGATGGATGGCACGGCCAAGGCGGGGTGACTATCCTGCTGGTATTGTGCGCTCGCTAATTAAATGACAAATTGTCAGCCACAAAATGTGCATTTGCTCCTGCAGTTTTTTCCTTCCCCTAATATGTTACTGTTGGGTTATTGTCTGCGGCTGTTATGCAGACGTGGAGTGGTGCATGCACACACAGGTTTACCCCTATGCATTTATTTCACTCTTCTTTGTCTTTATTGTTATTATGTAGTTTACTTTATGCATTTAAATACAAACAAAACTTTCTGTGCAAAAAGTTGCAGCACAAATGTCATGACCTGATCTCATGGGAAAGCAGTAAAGTGCCATATTTTCTGAAGTATGTAGTATAATAAAAAATGTGGCTCGATATGGACTCAAAATTGTGCTTTCTTTTTCATTAGAGCCTTACCTTAACGACCATCAACATATAAAGCCACTGATTGCTTTCTATTGCTACTGTAGTGGACTAGCAATCTGACGTATTATTGTCCAATCAATTCCCTTCATCTGTTGTCCAATTCCAAGAGAAAAATGTGGTCCAACATCCATTTGAAAGCAGCGTATAGTGTATAAAGTGGTCATTACACAGAGATTGTAAGTGCTTGCAGAAAAGAACCAACACACATATCACTAATGCGTGGCTGAGCTGCATGAACTACCCAGAATAAATGCCTTTTCACAGTTTGAAGCTTGAAATTTATGTATAGTTTCTGTACAATACTACAGAAAAAAAGACAGGAAAAACAATATGTGCTTATGTTGGTGTCGGTATATCAGGCTGGCAGTGTCTCTCTCCATGGTGCTGAAATCCAGAGCTTCCCTCTAGAAACAGCATGTTCTATGCTCAAGGACTTTTTTCTGTGAAGGTTTTACTGTATCTTTAAATCCCTGTTGCAGCATCACTCTATGTGCATCCTATAGCTTTTACCAGGTACATACCGATGAAGGAGGTCAAATGAAATGTAGTTTTATGGCAAGCGAAGATACAGTATTGGTTTCTAAGTGGTTTATGGAATACATATGTTGGTTCCTCACACACACAAGCCCATTTACTTACAATTGGCAGACTACATTGCAGCAGCATATCCCTCTCATCTGTGCATACAAGTTAAAATATGATAATAATATGATACAATAGTCATACCTTGATCCGTTCTTCTCAACTCCTTTTGTATATCATTTTACTTGAGAAGAACATGTACAGACACCTTAAATGAATACTCTTCAAGTAGTGTGGGAGGAATACTGGTGGAGTGGGAGTGTTACATGCTGTCAAACTGGTATGTAGAGTTAATGGTAATTTGACAAGAGAAAAAAATTATATACACTGTATTTTTATGTATTTGCATTAAGTGATGCAAATATGGCATTTATAGTTCGGACTCATGCATTATCCCTTTGCATACAGTGACATCATTTTGTCACTAAAAGACAGGAATTATGGTTCAGGTTCAGATCCAGATTTAGGATTGTTTGACGGACTGAACTGCTTGTTAACATGCCAATGCTGTTTTATTTTATACAGGGTTAATGTTTTCAGTATTTTTTCTTTGTGCTTTACAACCTTCCTCTACACATTTGCACCCCTACAACTGTTTTCTCTTCCCTCCTTACTTAATGAACAGGAAGGTTTAGTGCAGCATTACAACAACAAAATGAGTTATGTTAATTCAGTTATCCACAAATGACTCACTTAATGGGTACACAATGAACTATGTGCTGTAATTTGTGAAAACCCTTTCACCACAGAAAGCCCAAGGGCTGTTCCAGCTCCACTCTCTCTTGTTGGGTGCTAGTAATAGTGATGTATATTTGAAATAAATCTGACCTTCTACACTATTTAGTGCTGTCTGCTGGAGTTTTTTTCCTTCTCTCTCCCTCTTTCCCTCTCTCTCTCCCTCTCTCTCCCTCTTTCTCCCTCCCTCTCTCTCTCCCTCTTCAGTGTCGGCTGCTGGACAAATAGCGTTGAAGCAGTTAATCACGGCAGGTTAACTAGCATCTCCTAGCTCACTGTGACACCAACTTCACACAGTTCAATACTTCACTGCTGCACCTATTACATCTCTCCACTAACCCAGACAGTGGCATTACGTCTTGAATGTCTGGCAGCAGGACTGTTTATAGGGAGAGAGTTCCAAGCCCAAACCAAGAACATATACAAGGGAAACGTCTGGAACACTCATAAATACATTGAAGTAAACTTTTAATTATTCGTATTTAATTAGCTCCCCAATTTTCCAAAGATGTGCATGAACAGAGAGGGGTGACGTGAGACAGAACAAGTGACATGCTTAAATATTTAATTTTACGAGTGGATTGTAATTCGCTATCTGGCTTTTCCAGGCCTGCACCGCCGCGTTGAAATACCTCTATTAACTGTGACCTTTGCAGAGTAACAGCGGTGTTCGGCGGAGGCCTGATGCTCTGATAAACTTCACAGTTGTTCCTAAACTCCATCGGAAAAGCTTCACACTGAAAATGCACCGTGGTCTTATTACGCAATATAGCCTGGTTCAAATAAATACAAATAATTATGTGCAGTGTTATAGTACTGTATTGCTAAAAGGTAATTTTCTTTTTAGAATAAACATTGCTTGGGAGGAAAGGGACCTCAACGACACCAAAACCATAATTTAGCAGTTCTTAAAGTTTTGAGCAGGTACAACTTTTAAGGACGGCTGAACTGGTCTTTGGGGCAAAACAACACACTTTAAATTTCATGAAATTTCTGTGAAATAAAAAAATAAAGGGATGCAAATAGTTCCCGGAGGCCCATTTATTACATTTCGACCTGGTCATATTTGTGCAGTGGGCTGTCAAATGGTTACACATGCATGTAACCACTAACACTTGTGGGACAACCCCTGTGTGATTCATGGGAGCCACTGACTCCCACTGCAATCATGTCCATTGCACACCCATTTAGAAACATAAAGCATTGTTTTTCAGACAGCAACTAAAAAGCACATAGCCTGAAGCAGCAGGCCATGTTAGCACAATGTAAGCAACAGCATGAGACAAAACACAGATCAGCACAAACAGACACATACATTCAATAGTTTTGGTACAAAGATTGTCTTCTGTGAAGCCTGCTGCCACATTCCAGGAGTGGATTGATGTTAAATAGATATTATGGTGCAGGCTGCTCAAGTGTCTTCATGCAGCACAAATGTAATTTTGCAATAATAACTGCCAGCCAACAAGGAGGAAAATACAGTTCAAGGGGATAGATTTTTCTTCTTCCATGCAAATGTACTTCCCCACAATAAACTGACCACAAACAAACTTTTGGTCGGAATTTTTCGATGTAATAAAAACGGGTGTATTCAGTTTTGATTTGACTGCACACGGTTGTTTCCACGAGTTAACTGGAGATTTAATGTGAACCACTCCCCGACTTGCAATAAACGGTCAATGTCAAAGTGAACAATATCCCTGAAATTGTCTGAATTACTTTTAAAAAAACATATTTGGTTGAATTTCTGTTAACTTCCATATCCATCCAGGTCAGTTTACAAACTGGAACTGCTGGTCACCTTTGTTTTCCCATTAGCTTTTTATCTGTGATTAAAATACATAGTGTGCTGCTGAATTTCAAGTTTTTTTTGCCTTCATATTAAAATATGCTTGATCAGTGAACCTTGACAAACTGGCATCACACACTCTCAAACACATTTTTGCGACTGACAAATGCTGCTAAATACCATTCAAATGTTCCTGTTACGCTTTTGCTATTTTGAATATTTTGAACAAACACAGCTTAGATCCCATAGGAATAAAGTACATCAAGTGAAATTATGAATATGAAATCTTTTATTTATAAGCGTGGTTGCAGGTTGTTACTCGACTCCGGCTGGTTCTGCACACTTGACACTGACAGATAGCCAATGTGCTGCATACTGAGATAAGCATCAGTCACACACACAGACACTCTCAGCCAAACCCCAGAAAATCAATATCATCACCTTTTTGGAGATGATAAGAATAATCCAGAGATGGATCGACAGAAGCTTCAGGGGACCATTTATCCATCTGTGTGTGATTCTGTGTGTGTGTGTGTGTGTGTGTGTGTGTGTGTGTGTGTGTGTGTGTGTGTGTGTGTGTGTGTGTGTGTGTGTGTGTGTGGTGCCATCTCATCCAGACCTGCAGGTGACCTTGCCTGGAGCTGGGCTGACCTCTGCTCAAATCATTCCTGCTGAGTCATGGTTCTCACCCAGACAATGGCCTGTGGACTGTTTTTGGTAGCCAGATGGCTGCTGCTGTTCTGGGACACTTCATTTTTTATTTTTTAAAGTACCTTCATTTGACCTTTTCAGTTTTAGTTTTCATAACAAAGCCCATGTTTTGATTAAATTAAATTAAATGTCAGACGCACAATAAGCCACATAGTTTTAGCCACTCAGTGCTAAGCCAATATGAATTTCAGCACAAGTACATTTTAGAAGATTCAATGTGGTCGTTGGACATTACCGAGATGGCTCTTGGACCTCTCTATGAATCAAACCCTGAATAAAAATAATGAATAATAATTTTCGATGCATAACAATATTGCTGAAAGTTCTCAAACCATGCAGGTTTTGATTCCAACCAAACACTAGACCAGATGATTTCACTAATGAGTTTTAGCCTAAGGGAAAAAATAAGACACTTTTATTGTCTTTCAGTCCTACAACCATGGCCACTCGGATGTCACCGTGACAACAACAAGGACATTGATTGTGAGGGCTTCCTATCTGAATGTTCACAATAGCAGCCTAATCAATCAGCTGTTGTTTCAAAGACACACCACAGAGACCCCTCCAAGTTAATGCATTTTTCCATCAAGGTAATTAATGAGAGACCAATTGTTGTCTGATGAATATAGTCTAATCTTAACCGAAGCCTTTGAATCTCCCTATAGCTTCAGAGTTATAATTCAGTCTGGCTGGTGACAGGCACACACTGCCTCTCCCATACCTGTCCTCCCCTCAATCTTCACCCTTTTCATTCCCACAGTGAAACAATCAAAGTTCCACCTGCACTCTTTGGAGAAAAAAAAAGTCATAAATTGTGTGTGTGTTTTCTGTCCGACACGTCAGAGTTGATGTATTTTGAGAGCAGAATATTTAATTTACCTGCACTGATTCAGACTGTGTACACTGACACGCGGCAGCCCTGTCAAATGTATTTCATCTGTTGCCTGACAGCAAGCAGCACCTCATCTTGTCTTTTCATCATAATTCAAACACATGACATAATTACCTCCATACCAGCACAAGGAAAGTCGTTACAGAATTGCCCAGAAAGAACAAAGCAAAATTACATGACAGCAGCTGAAAAAATGATACATTGTAGCCTCTCGGAACTGGGAGGTTTACTAAAACATCATCGCATAGAAAGCATGTAAATTAGTAGAATTTGGTTGAAAATATACTCTCGATGCCAGTCTTTAAATATTGCAGCAATGCTTTCGACCAAGTCAGAAAGTGATCAGAATTTCTTCCCCCAAGCGGAAGTGCTAAACAGAAGCATTGAAAGAAACGCTTGTCTTCCACAAACAGGCTCGGACTATAGAGAGAATGATGAGGGAACAAACGTTCTCTGCTTTGTGATTCATCTGTTTCACTGTTACACACAGTGAGTCAGACCTGTTTGTTGAACAGCTGGAGATCAATGATAAAAGATTCCTGCTCCTGACAGCTCATCTGCTTTGGACTTAATGACAGAGAAAGAGACACAGACGCACACACGCACGCGCACGCATACACACACACACACACACACACACACACACACACACACACGCACACGCACACACACACACACACACACACACACACACACACAAACACACACACACTGCATCGATGAGTTAACACTAATAGTACAGCGGATAGGCATAACAATTGTGCACTTTTTGAGAAAAGCATGAAATTTCTAACATAGTTAGTACATGCCATAAGGTGTATTTTAAGATGTGGAGGGAAGTCAGATTTTGCCCGTGACGGCCGTGACACGCCAAATCCAAGATGGCCGACATTCCGCTGGGTATAATGTTTAAACTCTCATAATTTTGGAACCATACAATGTAATAAAACATATAAGATGTAATTTCCAACTAAAGTGGACATGCCCAATCATTTGGTGACACTTTTGAGATCACCAGTGTTTGAGGAAGCATATTTAGGTCAAGGTCAAGGTAAGAATTTACCAGATTTTGTCCGTAAATGCGAACTTTTCTACAGCAAATCTCTTAGGGTTACCAAAATCAACGTGGTTGGTCCTGTACATGTCATGAAGCTTCACAGAAAATGTGACATGATTCCCATTAAAACTGTTTGAGTTATCAAGGTCACAAGGACAGCCCACGTTATCGATGATCTGCCTTTCAGTTTGGAACCTTTAATTTGAATTGCTACACTGGTTGAGATATATAATAGGGAAATCATTTACTTGCCCTTTTAAGAAATGATAATGATAAGTGAACAACCATGGTCTAATACTTCATAAAAATGATTGAAGAAAAAAATCTTACTGTTATGCCCTAATCTTGGGGTTGGAGGACACAACCTAAAATAAGTTATTTCCACAAATTAAGAAGCAAACAGAGATGTACGTATAAAAGTATTTACTTTACAAAACAGTGAACAGCTAAATTAAGCTCTGCTGATTCACCACTTCTACTTATACTAAGCTGCTGTTTGAGTTATCAAGGTCACAACATGGTGCTAGTGGCACTGGACACCATCACCATGATCATACACCCGGAGTACAAGCTGCCTTCTTGAAGGAAGTTAAGGCACTCGTGAATGTGCTGGAAGAGATGGGTAATCCATTCTTAGAACAGAGCCAAGACCTACTAGTCATTGACACAAGGGACATCATGGACCCCCAAGTAGCTGAAACTGTAAGGAGGATTGAGACCCTTGGTGAGGAGCAGTACACCAAGTTTGTGACAGGCTAGAACAGCGTACAACACTGGTCACACAAACAATTCCGAAGAACAAACTGCCACTGTTCAGTAGGCCACCAGTCAAAATTATGTCAAAACAGAAGGCACATATTACATTGTATGGTTCCAAAATTATGAGAGTTTAAACATTATACCCAGCGGAATGTCGGCCATCTTGGATTTGGCGTGTCACGGCCGTCACGGGCAAAATCTGACTTCCCTCCACATCTTAAAATACACCTTATGGCATGTACTAACTATGTTAGAAATTTCATGCTTTTCTCAAAAAGTGCACAATTGTTATTCAAATGTGAGCTTATCCGCTGTACTATAAGTATGTTTCTGAAATTGCTTTTTGTCGGATCAGTAAAAAACGGAAAAGGGGGTGATTTTACAAGTTGGAACTTGAAAAAAGATTTGTACTGCATATAGCACAAATGGTATTTTAGGTTGACGGAGCTGCAGTGATTAGTTGATCTATTGATAATCCATCGAAATAAATCGCTATCTTTCAAGTTCAGGCAAAAAAGCAACCATTTCTCAGGTTTAGGTCCTCAGATGTTAGAATGTGTCATTCATATACCTACTGATAACACTCCAACAAGTGATTTTGGAGTACATAAAAGATCCTTGTCAATATTTGCTTGGACACAGACATTACAAAATGGCCGATGTAAAAATGTGAGTAGATGAGTAGACGTGGAAATGTTCCAGTCGCTGTTGCTACGAGTGACAGATTACCAAACTGAAAACACCTGCCGGCAGCAAACTACTCTGACCCTATACTCAAACCTAAAGGCTAATGAAGCTTTATCATGCTCCTGTATTCTAGAGTACATTTACTGTTGTGCAGCATCTGTATGTTGTTCATGTCTAGGCTGTGATAAACACATACCCCCCTGAGACAATAAGTGCTATCTATCCATAAATGTCTACCTGGCCCTTGATTGTTGCCCTTGATTTGTCATTTGTAAGGCCTACATGACACAAAATGTATTTACAGTAACTAATTGACTTAGTGCTTACAACAGTGGCTTCTTGGCAATCACAAGCATAACCGTGGCAGTGAGAGTACCATACATTACAGACAAATTGATCGTATTAATGATGCAGGCATACTGTATGTATCCACTTATGTTTTGTTTCTGCCAATAAGTGTTTCCGTGCTTGCTGTTTCTGTAAATGTACATTTGTTTAATTGAAGCAAAGTGAAAAAGGCAAATAGTTCAACCAACATGACTTAAATGAGAACAGGCCAACTGCATAACAGTGAGAGCTGCTGTGCTTTCAATAGGGGGATATATGGGGAATATGCTGATACAACTGCTTTAAAATGCCTGATATGAAGAAACACAAATTCTCCAAGGAAACTGTTTAAAATTGGAAAGTAAAAACGTAGATGAGAACATCTACTTCTAGTTTGGGGAGTTATCGGGAGGTCGCTTTTCCTCTTGTGCTGACACCACTGTGCCACATATTTAACTTATAAATACATTTTTTATTTTCAGCAATAACCCATGAAAACACCAACATCAACAATGAACTGATCCAACTATCCATCCAACAAGTATGGCCTGTGTATCCAAAGTTGGATTTATTTCCTTCCTCCGTGCCTTAGACCTCCATTGTTGTCCAGAAACACACAGAGCCACACTGTTGCACTGGGTGACACATTCCTTCATTATCATAAACAAACACGCTGTAGCTTATTTTAAGTCCCGCCATAAACTAGCGCACCAACTCTGCCAACAAATGCACTGTTTGTTCCTGTTTGAGAACAACATTTGCTGAACGCTGCAGGGCCTGGCTGGAAATGTCTTTTTAGAAGAATATAAAAAAAACATGTGTTTCAGAACTGTTTTAGAACATCTTATGTGGGAACAGGTGCGCTTTGGGTTGACTGCTGCATACATGGTTGGGGTAATAGAAATATGGAAAAAAGGAATAAGACTTTTTAAAATGTTGGTCTTTCAGTCTGGTTTCCCAACACAGGAAACAACCAATTGCCAATCAATGAAAAAAGAATGACATCATAATCAGTACAATGCATTTAAATTTCTGCTAACAATACTACTGCCAACGCGAATGCACTCACTCTTTATCTGGAGAAATAGTGAGTGTCTTTGGTAAGTTTATTTTTAGCCATCCCTTCGCTGGAGGCAAAAAATGAAAGTCCATAAGAGAGTGTCAAACCATCAGATGTAATCTCTGTCAGCTCCTGAAGCAGCATCAACTTCAAATCAGTATTGGGGCTAAAATCATCAACAACAAAATCAAGCTGCTTTAACCGCTTAGGTCCTCCAGTATCATGGGACGTTTGCTGAACAGCTTTTCTTTGGAGACCTGTGAATGTAAATCTTTGCTAATCCTCTGGACATGTTATACACTTAAGTAAATGTCTCTATAGAATGGCTGACATTTTGGCAGGCACAAAAAAATCATTACTGTAACAATTAAATGCAATTTTAATACACATTTTTCAGTCATAGAGCTTTGATCCTGCGGTCCTGCCATTGGCACTTTAATTATACGAACTGGAAAGATACCATTGAGTTTAATTGTAAAATAATGAGTGCTTTACATTGGCTCAGGGCCAGCTGCCTTGCTGAGACAGCGTGGCCACGCTCGCCAGAAACACATCAAAATTAATTTTGCTGGAGATAAATGCTTTTGATTTAAATTACCCTGCATGTCAAAGTAGTGATTTGTCACATCAAAATACGAGGTGCCCAGAAAGAAACACTCCCTGTGTAAAGAAACTGTAAATGTTTAGGTGGGATTTATGGGGAAGTGGCCAACCAGAGACACAAATTAATTAATTAATTTGTAGTGATTTATTAGGTACTGAATTATGCAAATAACAGAAAACAAACTTTATTTTTCCATAAAAATGTCCTCAGTTAGGGTAATAGTTATAAGTCCTCCAGATGACATGATTGAATGTGTGCAGCAATGAGTCCTAATGTAGTTTTCCCCAGTTGTGTTTCTGATCCCATTTTTATTATTTAACCCTTGTGCCCTCCTCGCCCATTTTTGTACATTTTTGAAGACTTTTTTTTTTGATTTGGTGATAATTTTTGCTGTGGTAAAGCTTTTGGCATGATTTTTTGCAGGAACTATTTTTTTGAGTCCAATTTTTGAAATCCAATATCCTTTACGCTTAGATGTCTTTTATACTCTGTCAGTAAATTTACTACCCTCTCACCACCTTCGACCCAAAAATGTCCACGCTCACAAAAAGTGCTATTAAATCATCATACATCAATATTTTTTTCTACATTTTTTTGCATACATCTCTTAAACAACTTCTTCCGGCTCAAAACTACCAAACATTCAATAACTTTCAGGATTTTAACCCATTAAATGCCAGTTTAAGTATTTGAATTATTTCAATATTTTTTACAAAAAAACACAAAAAGTGAATTATTTTCCATAATACAAATAGTAGGGGGATGTGGCATTAATGGTGATTGGAGTCTTGGATATGTCAAAGATTAGCAGCAAAATTGATTTGATTGCATTAGTATTTGTTATGTAGTGCCAGATGAAACATTAAGCACCCTCTCACCACCTTCGACCCAAAAATTTACACACACATAATCTGCAATAAAATCCTCATACATCAATATTTGTTTCTGATTTTTTTTGCTTGAATCCCTTAATCAACTTCAGCCCTGATCAAAATGACCAACTATTTGATACATGTTTGGATTTTAACTCTTTAAATGCCACTTTAATTATTAGAAGTATTTATCATTGATAAAAAAAAACACACAAAACATGAATTATTTTCCATATAATAAATAGTAGGGGGATGAGGCATTAGTGGTTATTAGAGTCTTGGATATGTCAAAGATTACCAACCAATTTGATTTGATTGCATTAGTATTTTCTATGTAGTGCCAGATACTCCTTCGAGGCAGAAAGTGCCCCATCCACTTCCATTGAAAACCACCTTTTTTAATCTCATTGCATTTCTACTATTAAACCATGCATTTTGTAATGTTAGCATTTCATTTAGAAGAGAAGCAGTCATATTTGACATTTTTATTGTATTCCACTAGATTTAACTATTTTCCCATTGTAGGTCCATGCATGAAATTCTTGTATTTTTGACCGTTCTTATATGGAGCAGTGTGACTACCAGGGGAGCCCAATAGCTTTTCTGTCTGTGTGCGTGTGCATGTGTAAGAGTCAGTGTGAAACTGTAAGCATGCATTGATCATTTCAGGGGTGAAAAGGGCATCTTTTGAAGGATGTGTTTCATGTGAGGTGCTTGAGTAAAACATGGCCTTCTGCCTTTGATGTACTCAAAAACAAAAAGGAAAACAACAGTTAGTGTGTTTATGCACCTGGCTGCTTTCACAGCCAAAGTTAAACATGCAGCTTGGCTGAGGTGTCATTCCAATAATAGAAACAAATATTGATGTATGAGGATTTTATTGCAGATTATGTGTGTGTACATTTTTGGGTCGAAGGTGGTGAGAGGGTGCTTAATGTTTCATCTGGCACTACATAACAAATACTAATGCAATCAAATCAATTTTGTTGCTGATCCAAGACTCCAATCACCATTAATGCCACATCCCCCTACTATTTGTATTATGGAAAATAATTAACTTTTTGTGTTTTTTTGTAAAAAATATTTAAATAATTCAAATACTTAAACTGGCATTTAATGGGTTAAAATCCTGAAAATTATTGAATGTTTGGTAGTTTTGAGCCGGTAAGAAGTTGTTTAAGAGATGTATGCAAAAAAAAGTAGAAAAAATATTGATGTATGATGATTTAATAGCACTTTTTGTGAGAGGGTAGTAAATTTGAAGGGGGCACAAGGGTTAATAGCTGTGTGTGGGCCTATATGTGCTGTTTTACAGTGTTTGCAAGGTGCTTTTACCAGCCTAAATAATTTTGCTGGTGTGCGCGTGTGTGTGTGTGTGTGTGTGTGTGTGTGTGTGTGTGTGTGTGTGTGTGTGTGTGTGTGTGTGTGTGTGTGTGTGTGTGTGTGTGTGTGTGTGTGTGTGTGTGCGTGTTGACAATTAGACCTCCTCTCTCTGTCCATAGTGCTGAAACACCGTGTCAAAATGAAGTGAAGCATTTTTTCTCTCCAATTTTCTTTTTTTAATAGATTGCATAACTTTGATATTTTTTAAGGCCTAGAGAGGTAAAACAAAAAAAAAAATATGCATTTTTCCAACTTCCAATAAGTGCATTCAACTATGAAGGTACAAACTCAGAACAGCAAGAATCATACATTAGCTTCAAATAAGCCAAACTACATAATGTATGCATTTATTTTAGGTGATGTAGGAAAAGAGTATTTGTAAGCCAGATCAGTATGTTAATGATCCTTTAAAGTCCTCGAATCCCTGTTGCTATACTGATGCCAACTAAAGAACACTGTGGGTGTTTGCTGACAGAAGTGGTCAGTGAATCTGTTAAACCTTTAGTCGTTTCATTACTGCAGTTTGAACATGAAACCGTTTAGCAATTTTCTAGAACTCATAATATCCGCCAATATCTGAGTCAGTCAAACACATTGTTCCAGCAAACCACCACGGGATTGAAATGGCTGCCCCCTTTCAACCTTGGAGCACATTTGTTCCTGTGGGTGCACACAATATCATTCCCAAATTCTACCCTCCTTGGAGTGACAATCCAATTGGCTACATTCCAATACGAATGATTTTCACAATATGTCCACCAGGCCTCCAGGGAAATTTCACTTTCAGCACCCACCAATTCCCCTCCTCTCTGCCCGAGTGAAAATGGCTTTCCGGTGATTGCGGGAGGGAAGAAATGACCCGGTCTGTGCTGAGAGACATTTGCTGTAAATGCAGTTATCATCTTGATAGGCCCCCTGTGATTATTGTGAAGTGGAATTACCCTGTTTTATCACAGAGCACACCTTCTGCCATTTTACCGAAACCCTTCCGTGAGGTCACCGAACTGGTGGACTGATTAGAGATAAATGGTCAGATTCCATTTTACTCCACCTGTGAGACAGAACAGCCATACTAATACCAATTTAAGACACTTTCCTTTTGCACTGACTCTGAATACCTTTTCAATAATCTAAAGGGCATTCAGAAAGTGGATGTGCAGAAGTCGAGGTAACTTTTTTTTCAAGACGGGAAGAAGACTAACTGAAATCAGGTCGGATGACCACCTCACACCAAATGACTGAGATTACGGGCGCGCGCCACAACTCCAGCAAGACTCTCTAGATTGTATTCTGAAATTGGAAATATGTCTGTGACTGTCAAATCGCGTGAGAAGTTGTTTGGTGTGAGGTCAGCATTGCTTGATGTAGCTAGTGCATCTATATACCAGTCAATACAGTTGATTTTAGCATTTTAAATATTCATTTTTTTTATTTGAAGAACCTCATCTTCTCCATATTTATGCTATATGTCAGAAAGGTCCAGTGTGAGAGATGTCCAACTTGATTTAAGTGCTGTATTAATTGAATTCCCACCAGTCACTCACTTGTTTGATCCAGTCCACAACACATTCATTATTAATATATTCACAATCAATAAAGCAATAAAAGCAAGACGTGAGGTGACTTGTTGAAAGCAGAATTAGCTAAAAATCTATTTAGTTTGAAGTGGTGATTTAAATATGATTTTGTGGTGAGTTTATCATATTAAGTAAAACACCAAATGACCGTGTCTGCGTATTGAAATTCACTCCTTTCATTCATTCTTGTCTATAAGTAATTCTGCTTCTCCTCAGACATGATTTTCATCCGTCCTGCTGTATTGACTCTGTCCTCTGAGTGTTTTTTTTAGGCGCTTTTCTTCAAAATCAAATATCATTTTGTTTGTTCTAAACCAACAGAGCGATGCTGCCATTTCTCGCAGCGCTGGCCAACAAGGGCTTTTATCTCTTCTGATGCTAGAAAATAATTAAGTCAATAATCCGCCGTCTGCGATATGATCTGGTACACCGTTTATATAGAAGATCAACACCGGATATGTCCTGATGCACTGTTGTTCTGACAAATAATTAGCAAACAGTAAACAGACTGAAGCTTGAGCTCTGCGGCTGCAAAGTAGTATGGAGTAGAAAGTAAGTAGGCTATTACAGAAGACATACTGTATACTGCATACTATACGAACGATAGACACAAATGATATAATAATTACTAAATCATGAACACTTAGCATAGATAGCTACACAATGGTAAGCGTTCAAAAAAGAAAAAAATAACACTCTAGTGGAAATAGTAGAGCAGTAAACTAAATCAGTATCATATCATAATGTGAGAAAGTTGGTTAAAATGTGAAATTTAACCTGAACAATAATATGAAACTCACGACAGATATGTTCCGTTTTGGTCTGAGCAGTGTTAACAGATATATTACTAAGAAAAACTGGTTGTTTACCGATTTTATAAAAAAATAGTATTTCCTACTCCTGACTGGGTTATTCGGTGTCCGTCAATGTACTTTTCCGTTTTGATGAGAAATCAGTGAATTGTTTTTCGGAGTAAGCTGCCCAACATGGACCACCGCCCAGTAGGTTCACCTCATTCGAATTTGATAAACTGCTGTTGGCCAATCACTCTCCAGTGTGCCTGTATTCAATCATGTTCCTGTGAGCTAATGTACAATTATCCCATATATTCTACTACAAGATCATGAAAGCAAATGAGGAGAAAAAAGATTATGCTGATATGTTATAATTTTTTTTTTCCCGTTACAAGTATGCACTTTTGATTTAATATCCAAATTATTCTGATGGCAAAAAATAATTGCTGTCTTGATTATGGTCACAGGCACTGGAAATGGATATAATGAAACATGGCCAACATTTTTGCACCACAAAAGGGAGGAAATCTGAGTGGATGGAGGATGGTGGACGGACGCAGATTTAAGAGGTGCTGGAGTGGGTTGTAAATGAGGATCTATTAGTTTGAAAAGTGCATCAAGTGTCTACCGAGAAGATGAAGAGAGAGAGGTTGCACTGGTGGGATGATAGGAGCAATTTAATGATGATTATGGCTCAAGAGAAGGCAGTTAATAACTACAAGGGTGAGTTTTTCAGTTTGAGTTGATGAGTTTTCCTCATCAAAATAAGAGTTTTACTGTAATTTAGTCAACAACATTTTATTTATTTATTTATCTGAAAAGGTGACAGGATCACAAAAGCTAATTCCAGTGTGAAAAAGCCACTAAAACCAACTCAGGGTAAATTGAGTTTGTAGTGATTAAAAGTAATATACAGTTATAGACAGTTAACTGTAACAATTTCTCCACCTCATCTTTTTAGTGCATCCTCAGTGCAGAAAGGCTACAGTTCCTCCTAGCTTGATGGTGGGTGTACAAAGCTAACCCCAGGTAACAAAGTTATCTTTTGAAACATAATGGCTGCTACACATTTCAACATTAAGCTATTCAGCCTCCTGCAATCGTTGGAGTCGTAGGTCTTACCAATTAAAATAACCAATTATAAAAGGTGTGCTTATTTTTTTGAATTACAATTTTAGCTGTTAATTAGTGTATTCTTCTTTGCTGCCTACATGCCCACATAAAAGTGGTTTGTTTTAGTGGGTTTTCATTTCAAGGTGCATCCACATAAAGTATATTGGATGTCAACCTGCTGTGTCAATGTCACTAGAATGTATGAAGCATAATATTACAAACACCTGATGTGAACCCTGCTGAGATGATGTATGGTAACCATGGTCTTCATCTCTCAGCTGAGACAGGAGCCGGGGTGCCGAGGGACGTCTGCAGTCGCTTAGGAGCAAAGAAGAAGAAGTGACGCAAAGGCAAAGAAGACAAAATGGAAGGGCAACAGAAAGATTAAGAGTGACTCAAAGAAGAAAACGGGAGGAAATGTTACGTAAAGGAGCAATTAGATAAGTTTGGAGGGAGGGGAATTAGTACAGAAACATTTGGAAGAAGAGAATCCATCGTAGTTACAGGGAATACTAACCACTGAAACACAGAACTATTAACCGTCACCGTTTAGGTTTTGTATGTATTTTCTAATAATGACAAGAGGTTTGTAACAAAACATAAATACACAGAGAATGAATATATTTAAAAAACAGCTTGTTAAATGCTTAGCCGTGGATGTTCAGGTCTGCTGCTGTTTAGTACAACTTCAACAGAGATGGCATACATACAGAATCAGAGTTACGTCAGTTTTAGTTTCACAACCTCTTACTACATACCCTGAAATATCCCTCTGTTTTGTTTTTTTGTCTACTCACATAAGAGCAACCCTGTAGAGACAAAGGGCTTTGTGCACTTATCTGACCTCTTATTGCGGAATGGTTTAAAGTAGCATCAAAGCAGCTTTCTTCATGCTTCACTCACAATACGTTGGCCCAGGAGGTGCGCTTGACAGCATCACAATATGGACTAGATGTGTCAATCTCCCGGTGCAGAGAGAGAGCAGTGAAACACACTCTTTTAGCCTTCCCACAATATATACAAAGTTAATTTTGCTTTCTATTTTAAAAGACAGAAGGCTAAACATAAACCTTCAACATTGGTGACCATTCTTAACTTCTGTGCCAATGTTTTTTTAGATTATGCAGTGCCACCACTTTGCTTGTTTTATCGGCTAAAGCACAGCCGCACATATTCACTGAATTAACCAGGAAGTCCATTCTCCTGGTTTACTCTCCCCACGTCTTCTATTCCCGAGCTGCTGTCATGTTATTAGTAATGCTATTGATCACAAATTGTACTCTATAGGAATTTTCTTAGACCTCAAAAAAGCATTCGACACTATTAATCATGACATCCTTCTTAATAAACTGGAGAATTATGGCATTCGAGGTTTGGCACATGACTGGGTCAGAAGTTATTTACATGACAGGAAACAATTTGTGAAATTAGGGGAGTTCACATCGACATGCTTAGATATTGTTTGTGGGGTCCCTCAGGGGTCAATCTTGGGGCCGAAATTATTCCTGCTTTATATAAATGACATATGTAAAGTGTCAAAAGTCTTAAGGTTAATTTTATTTGCAGACGACACAAACATCTTCTATTCGGGGAAAGATCTGAATAATATGGTTGAGATCGTAAACATTGAATTGACTAAGTTACATGAGTGGTTAAACCGAAATAAGTTATCACTAAATTTAGAAAAAACTAAATTCATGATGTTTGGCAGGAGAGCATCAGATGTCGCTGTAAAAATCAAGGTAAATGGGATTGAAATTCAAAGGGTCAAGCAACACAAAGTCCTAGGGGTAATAATTGACGATAAATTAAGCTGGAAACCACAAGTTAGCCATCTCAGGGGCAAAATAGCCAGGAGTATTTCTATACTTTGGAAAGCACAACATTGTTTCAATCAAAAGGCCTTACTTGTATTATACTGGAGTTTAGTTTCCCCACATCTGCATTACTGTGCTGAAATATGGGGAAACACTTACAAAGGTACATTGCACCCGTTGGAGATTCTTCAAAAGAAAGCAATACGAATTATTTACCAAGCCAATTACAGGGCACACACTAATAACTTTTTTATTGAAGGTAGAATTCTCAAATTACGTGATGTGGTAAATTACCACACAGTACAAATTATTTACAAGGCTTCAAAAAAAGCCTTCCAAACAGTTTACAAGTAATGTTTGAAGACAGAGAAGTTTTGCATGATTTAAGAAGAAAAGATAAATTCACTGAGAAAAATATACGGACCACACTTAAATCCTTTTCGATTTCTATAAAGGGTATTAAGCTGTGGAATGGACTTGATGAAGTTGTCACAGGGAGTTGCAGTTTGCGCAATTTCAAAGCAAATTATGTTTCAAAAATTATTGAAAATTACAGACTAATAACCTGAGCACAATGTCAATGTCACTTACATATCAATATTGTAAAGAATAATACAGGCCAGCTGTCAGACTTGTTTTTGAATACTTTTGCAGAAGTGTTTTGACTACCAGTTAAGAAATGGAACAGGCCAAATACAAGGCCACTTCACACTTTATACACTTGGCATTGTCACAGAGAAACTGAACTGTGCTGAACTGATCTTAAAAGCTGAAGCAATTACATTAAAATTGATTGTGTATTGGACTGCAGATTCTTAAAAAAAAAAAAAAAAAAAAAATGTAAAATGTATGTGTATGTATGTGTATATATATATATGTGTATGTATGTGTATATATATATGTATATATATGTATGTATGTATATATATATATATATATATATATATATATATAGCTATATATAAAAAAAAAAAAATGTTTTTTGTTTTATTTTTATTTTCTGTAACAGTAACTGTGTATCTGAATCCGAATTTGATGAAAATGGGGGCGGTACCTGATAAGCCTTTGGCTTCTTCCGTCTCCCTTCGGACAACACAAAGTATGATGTATGAATATTTTCAAGAGAAAATTGTGTATTGTGTGGAATTGTCCGAAAGAATAATAAATAAATAAATAAATAAATACAGCACCGGCTCGGCTGCCTGCAATACATTTTCCTCCTCGGTGTCTCTCATCAGCCTCTGTGTACAGTACACTGTTCTCCGACCGTGCCAATGTATGTGACATCGGGTCAAGCCCAACGCTGATTGGCCAATGCGGCTAATCGTTTTTGAACTCCGCGCGTAGCTGCGTAGGCGCGTATATACGCGGCTCATACGCAGCTAACACGGCTAAAATGTTGCTTTAGCGCGAGTGACGCATCTACGCGCCATGCACGCGTGTAAACCAATGGTTCCCTATGGAAAAATAGCCGATTTTATACGCCTCTGTACGCGTGTAACATGTGTAGTGTGTTCGCACCTTTACTGTGATGTCACAAGAAGGAAACTGTAGGGTTAGACAGTGAGACCATAAAACACTCTTTCTGCCTTTTCTCAGGCTAGGATGATCCGATTTATTTATTTTTTGCACATTTATACTAAATAGGATCTCCCAGTTCATTACACCTTCATATTCCAACTGGTGAAGTCGGTCTTTAAGGTTAATTCAAAACAAGTAAGGGCATTTTTGATTTATAAAAGAAGATCAAGACATTTTCTAACTTTACTGTGCTGTGGTTGACTTAGCAAACCATCACATTTTTTTTTTACTTAATTTTGCTTAAGTTGCTACAAGCACTATTGTTATTGCACGAGTGGATATAGACGTGAAAACAAGTGATATAACTTGTCAGTGAACGTTTTGCAGATGCACTGTGCATAATTATGTTGAAGACAAACTTAACTCAGGTGACATTATGTTTCTGCCAAAATATGGTTACTGTTAATTAGTACATGAATGTAATTTACAGGAGAGTTGAAGGAAAAAGATAGGTGGAAAAAAAGGAGTGAGAGCATAGAAAAGTAATATAAAAGCTACTGAAGCTTTACAAGATTAACATACTAGATTTGAGATAATTTAACACAAACAGCGTATGTCAGGTGAAAGATTTCTGAGTTTTTTATTTACCCAACTATTCCATTATTTTTATCACATGCAGTTTTTTTTTGCAGAAGTAAAACAAATAGTATAAAAATAAAATTATAAAATATTAATTTAAATGACAGACAATGAATATATATTAAAAAAAACAGCTTGTTAAATGCTTAGCCGTGGATGTTCAGGTCTGCTGCTGTTTAGTACAACTTCAACAGAGATGGCATACATACAGAATCAGAGTTACATCAGTTTTAGTTTCACAACCTCTTACTACATACCCTGAAATATCTCTCTGTTTTTTTTTTCTACTCACATAAGAGCAACCCTGTAGAGACAAAGGGCTTTGTGCACTTATCTGACCTCTTATTGCGGAATGATTTAAAGTAGCATCAAAGCAGCTTTCTTCATGCTTCACTCACAATACGTTGGCCCAGGTGGTGCGCTTGACAGCATCACACTATGGACTAGATGTGTCAATCTCCCGGTGCAGAGAGAGCAGTGAAACACACTCTTTTAGCCTTCCCACGATATATACAAAGTTAATTTTACTTTCCATTTTAAAAGACAGAAGGCTAAACAGAAACCTTCAACATTGGTGACCATTCTTAACTTCTGTGCCAATGTTTTTTTAGATTATGCAGTGCCACCACTTTGCACATAATGAAACGAGTTAGTTACAGGAATACTTCACCCATACGGAACCAGCGTTCTATCATTATAAAATAACTATTATAATATAATGAATGAGGTTTTTCTTCCCTCAGTCTTCCCTCAGTCTTCCCTTGGCCCAGCTGTCCTGTTAATTCTAACCCTTACTGTAATGTCACAAGAAGGAAACTGTAGGGTTAGACAGTGAGACCATAAAACACTCTTTCTGCCTTTTCTCAGGCTAGGATGATCCGATTTATTTATTTTTTGCACATTTATACTAAATAGGATCTCCCAGTTCAATACACCTTCATTATTCCAACTGGTGAAGTCGGTCTTTAAGGTTAATTCAAAACAAGTAAGGGCATTTATGATATACAGTATCTCACAAAAGTGAGTACACCCCTCACATTTCTTCAAATATTTCATTATATCTTTTCATGGGACAACACTGAATAAATGAAACTTTGATACAATGTTAAGTAGCGTGTGTACAGCTTATATAACAGTGTGAATTTACTGTCCCCTCAAAATAACTCGACACACAGCCATTAATGTCTAAACTGCCGGTTACAAAAGTGAGTACACCCCTGAGTTAAAATGTCCAAATTGGGCCCAAAGTGTCAATATTTTGTGTGGCCACCATTATTTTCCAGCACTACCATAACCCTCATGGGCATGGAGTTCACCAGAGCTTCACAGGTTGCCACTGGAATCCTCTTCCCCTCATTCATGACAACATCACGGAGCTGGTGGATACTGGAGACCTTGCGCTCCTCCATCTCCCGTTTTAAGAAGCCCCAAAGATGCTCAATAGGGTTTAGGTCTGGGGACATGCTTGGCCTGTCCATAACCTTTACCCTCAGCTTCTTTAGCAAGCCAGTGGTCGTTAGGAGGTGTGTTTGGGGTCGTTATCATGCTGCAATACTGCCCTGCGGCCCAGTTTACGAAGGGAGGGGATCATGTTCTTCTTCAGTATGGCACAGTACATGTTGGTATTCAATGAACTGTAGATCCCCAGTGCTGGCAGCACTCATGCAGCCCCAGACCATGACACTCCAACCACCATGCTTGACTATAGGCAATACACACTTGTCTTTGTACTCCTCACCTGTTTGCTACCACACACTCTTAACACCATCTGAACCAAATAAATGTATCTTGGTCTCATCAGACCACAGGACATGGTTGCAGTCATCCATGTCCGTAGTCTGCTTGTCTTCAGCAAACTGTTTGTGGGCTTTATTTTGCATCATCTTTAGAATAGGCTTCCTTCTCGGACGACAGCCATGCAGACCAGTATGATGCAGAGTGCGGCGTATGGTCTGAGCACTGACAGGTTGACCCCCCACCCCTTCAAGCCCTTCAGCAATGCTGGCAGCACTCATACGTCAATTTTCCAAAGCCAACCTCTTGGTATGATGCTGAAAACGTGCACTCAACCTTCTTAAACTGGGCTGCATGGCAGTATTGCAACATGATAATGACCCCAAACACACCTCCAAGACGACCAGTGGCTTGCTAAAGAAGCTGAGGGTAAAGGTGATGGACTGGCCAAGCATGTCCCCAGACCTAAACCCTATTGAGCATCTTTGGGGCTTCTTAAAACGGGAGATGGAGGAGCGCAAGGTCTCCAGTATCCACCAGCTCCGTGATGTTGTCATGAATGAGGGGAAGAGGATTCCAGTGGCAACCTGTGAAGCTCTGGTGAACTCCATGCCCATGAGGGTTATGGTAGTGCTGGAAAATAATGGTGGCCACACAAAATATTGACACTTTGGGCCCAATTTGGACATTTTAACTCAGGGGTGTACTCACTTTTGTAACCGGCAGTTTAGACATTAATGGCTGTGTGTCGAGTTATTTTGAGGGGACAGTAAATTCACACTGTTATATAAGCTGTACACACGCTACTTAACATTGTATCAAAGTTTCATTTATTCAGTGTTGTCCCATGGAAAGATATAATGAAATATTTGAAGAAATGTGAGGGGTGTACTCACTTTTGTGAGATACTGTATAAAAGAAGATCAAGACATTTTCTAACTGTACTGTGCTGTGGTTGACTTAGCAAACCATCACATTTTTAGCTTAAGTTTGCTACAAACACAATTGTTATTGCACGAGTGGATATAGACGTGAAAACAAGTGATATAACCTGTCAGTGGACGTTTTGCAGATACGCTCTGCATAATTATGTTGAAGACAAACTTAACTCAGGTGATATTATGTTTCTGCCAACATATGGTTACTGTTAATTAGTACATGAATGTAATTTACGGGAGAGTTGAAGGAAAAAGATAGGTGGAAAAAAAAGGAGTGAGAGCATAGAAAAGTAATAGAAAAGCTACTGAAGCTTTACAAGATTAACATACTAGATTTGAGATAATTTAACACAAACAGCGTATGTCAGGTGAAAGATTTCTGAGTTTTTTATTTACCCAACTATTCCATTATTTTTATCACATGCAGTTTTTTTTTGCAGAAGTAAAACAAATAGTATAAAAATATTATTTTTTTTATTTTCACCCAAGATGTTGATTAAGCTCTTTGAGTGTTGGGATATTTTCAGCAGAATGATGCCAAGCTGAATATTCTCAATTCTCCAATAAAAGAAGACAACTCTGCAGCCCGGTTCTCAAGCCTACAGGGAATTTGTGTTCACACTCAAAGGATCCTGGGACAAAAGTGTGTCACACCTCCCCAGATAAAACACGGAAAAAAAAACCTGCAGGAAGAGACCAACCAACGAGTGCCGCCTCACTGTCTCTCCCAGAGTGGGGATTAGACAGCTGTGGCCGCCAGTGAAACAACAACAAAGGCAGAATCTTGTTAGCTTATCTGCTCTGGTGTGAAATTTGTCTTTGAGAACATCAGAAGATACCATGTACAACAGATAACAGCCAGAGCACATCAGCACATTAACTCCGTAAATTACCCTTTGATGGATTTTACACAGTTAAAAAAGAACCGCCAGGCATCCAACTTTCTGGTTTGAACTTAAATGAGTGAATTTTTTTTTTTTATGAAAGGTGTTTTGTCATGAAAAGAAATTAGCTTTGACCGTGAATAATCTGGCATGTAACCTACCTGCCTATGGGTCCATCACTTGTGTCAGTTTCTTCTATTTATTGTGTGGTGTGTGTTGTTGCTGAAGTTTGACTATCTCATTGATGATTAAACCACTTCACCATCGATGGACTCTGGCAGACAACAGACACTTTCTGAGCCCACTTTCGGCTTCATATGTTCTTCAGTGTTAGGTCACATTTAAAAGAGTTGCCAAACAGGGATGAGAGTATGCCAAGTGCCAAAAGGACCAATTATTACCACATTTTGCAGTACACAGGGTAAAAAAAAAAGTATATAAGTTTTAAAACGGAACATTGCTGATACAAAGGGTGTTGGCAAGAACATCATGAACACACTCTCCCATTCAGTTTGCACTTCTTGTGGGGCTTCACTCTTCGTCCCAAGACATTAAACGACCCGATTACATCCAACCGTGTCCCCACAGACCCGTGCCTGTCTGCCACGGCTGTAATTTTCCATTAATGGCGAGACAGCAGGGCCGTTTATAGCAGCAAAGCCCTGTGGACAGGCAGGTTAGCAGTAATTATTCAGCTGATAGGTTATGAGCAGAGCAGGCCTGTCACAAGTCTCCCGGCGCCATGGACTGAGCGGATCACAAGCCAGGAGGTGCATTTTACCATCATTGATATCAGTCACACTGAGAATCTCACCGCAGAAAACAGAGAGATAGGTCACTTTCCATTGTGTTATTGCTGTATACACACCAGTCTGCCTTAATACTGTAGCTCCCCATGTCTCAAGGTCTGTCTTGAGATTTCTTCCCTCTCGAGGATGTAATACCAGACAAGGCATTACAGACAACAGAATTTTACCTCGTTAACAGAGAGCAAGTCTTGTATTAGTACTGCTTCTATTCATCCAAGGTTTATATACTTGAACTAACATCTGTGTCAGCCAAATGTATTCATATTCATGTAATACAAACTGCAGCATAAAGTTAAAGATTCAAAAATAAAATAGATTGCGTTCATATTTAAACTGAAAATTGGTGCAATTACACCATTAAGTTAAGCTACATGGTGGTACTGATGCATATCATTTTAAAATGTCATTAAAGTATTTTAATCTGCACTCAGCAAATGGAACATTTCAAGAGTGGATATCCTTACAAAGCTGCTACAGAGGTGTAGTGTTTTATTTTCCAAGCTTCCTTTTGTGTTCACAGCAACCCTACAGCACTCTCCCAGATTGCACCGCAATCAACAATGATTACACTGATGTTCACCCTCACCTGCTCTTGTTTGTTTGTATAGACATTTTATTAATAATTAAATGAATGTTGCTTCGCCTTAATCATGCACACTCTGTTCTCTTTAGTCCTCCCCACTAGATGGTTTAGCACACACACGTCACCAACTTGGAATATAAAGGAGGGAGAGAGAGCGAGAGACAGAGAGAGAGAGAGAGAAAGGAAGGAAGGGAGGAACAAATCATGGTTTGACTGTTGGACAAATCTTTCCTGTTTAGCAGTGAACCCATAATTTTATCTCCCGGGGGAAACTTGGGCTTATTTAATATTCCAGGTCTCGGTTTGATGAAAGAGAAGAGAGAATACGGGCGCCACAGATCAGTTAACACCAGACCCCTTCAAGAGCTTCTCTTGCCGAGCTCTCGGAAGCAAAGGAGTTGTTGAACCCTTCTCTGCTATTAAATCAAAAAAGCTCTTTGACGCTGACAACCAACCAGAGAAAATGATCCGTGGTGGAGTGTAGTTTTCCCAGCTGTGAATGCACATTTTAACTATAAGATTAAGCTAGGGGCCCCGTTTTAACTACAGTTGAAGTGTCAGTGGCCTAGACCTGCAGTATTTCATTTGTCAAAGCTCCATCTTTTAGCATGTGTACATGAAGAGATAGGCCCCAGTAGAGCAACATGAACATAATTAAATAGTGTAGTGGTGTGACATAAACATAGATGGAACATGTCACTGCATGTTACGGCCGGCCATCCCAGGCTCGTTCAGCCGGCCAGTAAACATGCAAATAAACCAAATGAAACCATGAATCAAAGTAATAATGTGCTTTATTTTAAAACAAACCCACAACACAACTCGAGCAGGAGGCTGCAAAAGGAAAAGGGTAAACGGGAGGAAGACCTGGGGAGGCACAGTTGGACCACAGTATTGCCCAGGGGCCTGTTTCAGGTAGCTGGTTTTACATACTCTGGATTTAACCCTGCGCTCTGAGTTGGTAAACTCAGAGCGCAGGGTTGATAAGCAACTCTGGGTTTTCGGTTTCAGAACAGTGGATCGGCGTTGGGTTTATCAACTCTGAGCGTGTTCACTCTGGGTGGAGCGTGTGCATAAAAGCCATCGTCAATGGATCGCTGATAACATGATTCACCATGGAAACAGAAGAAACAAATGATTGATCCTCCCACTTCTCCACTTCTCAAAAAAGAAAAAAGAAATCTCCGCTCCTCCCACTAGAGTTAGAAATATTAACGAATGATCTTATGGTAGCCTATGGAGAAGAATTAACGGGATATTGTCTCATAACTCTGATCTAATCTCCTCGGCAATTCAGAAAAAAAACAGAGGAAACATTTTTTGTCAAGATAATCATTTCGCTTCCGTATGAGAAGCCATAGTCTATTTTAAAAAGTTACGCATATCAGCTGTAAAGTAATAAAGCTGGCGCGGCACACATGGACATATAAAGAAAGGCGGCACAGCATTGCTGACAGTGCCTAAAGCCTACTGTGCAGTAAACAGAACAGACTGTCGCTTCTGAGTGAAATACATTAACGTCAAGACACATTAGGTGACAGTTTCCATTGAAGAGCCTGATTGATGTATTACCAGATCCATTTTCCTCAAGTGATCACAGTTTAAATTATTATATTATTTTTATATTCATATTAGGCTATTTAACAAGGCTTGTCTGTGACTTTAGGATCGCACAAGTGAACTACAACGATCGCTTGCAGCCGCAGCGTTACATGAATCCACCTGACATAAATCTGTTCAGTGGCACAGACGTTAAAAAACATACAATACAAATAGGTTTATTAATCTGAATGTAGAGCATGTCACGATGTGTAAGGTGGCCGCCTATATGAACGGACCGAGGGCTGAGAACAAGGCTACTGATCAGATAAATGATCGGTCAAACGTAAAATCATCAGGAAATGATAAAAACATCCCGATGGAGATTTCTATAGAGTGATTTTGCTTCAAACTGTACAGGGACGCGTGTGACGGTGACACTCTTTCTTCAGTCGGAGCTGCAGCGTAAAGTGAAAACAAACTCAGGGTAGGTCTAACCACCTCCCGAGCAGGTTAGACCCACGGCGTTTGTTGCCGCAGTAACTGACTCTCGGTTGCGCTGAACCTACTACCTGAAACGGAAAACCCAGAGTTTCCACTAACTCAGAGCGAACAAACTCTGGGTTGCCTCAAAACCAGCTACCTGAAACAGGCCCCAGGCCTTCCTCCAACTAAACTATAACCCCGGCCCCTCTAAACTACGAGCAAAGTAAACTAATTCAACCTAGCAGCCCCCCATACGTAAACCAACCATAAACTAAAGAAACCACAATCAAGCAGCAGCAGGTCAGCAGCACACTGTCCAGTCAGGCAGGCAGAGAGAGAGCCAGCCGCCCAGGCCACGCCTTTAATACGCCGGATTGGGAGCACCTGACCCCAATCAGGCCCCAGAACACCTGAAAGAGGGAGAATGAAGGAGGCAAGAGGAGGGAGGAGAAAACAAGGCGGGAGCCGTAACACTGCATTAATATGAACCCTTTTCATTTTTCAAGACACAGAAGGGAATGTAAGGGACATAACATTTTTGGCAAAGACCACAGAAATAATAGTTCAGTATTTAAGCTGTATTTGTTCTTATTCTGAGATCAGGTTTCTACACAGCCATATGGATTGCCTGTCAAGACAGATTGTCCTAATTTTATCCTACTTTTTTCAATATGTATAAATCCTTCCTTATCTCTGTTCTACACAGGTGAAATAGTTCCCTTGCTTAAAACTTTCCCATCAGGCTGCTGAAATCAGACTATACAATCAGATGGTAATGGCCCTAACCTGGCTGGCGTTGGTCCAGAAACTCAACATCATGCACAATAACTTGACATTTGATCCAGTGTTGTTGTGAGTCAGACAACAGCAAAATGCTGCATCTCCACCACAGCTCACAATGCCCCGAGGCAAAGGGTTGCTTGTCAGAACCATTTTGTCGACCTCTCACCTATTTGACACGTTTACAACCTTCATGCCACTGATAATGGGGTTGGCTATGCTCAAAACATGTTCTACAACAAACAAAATCCACTGAGTAAAGATAATCAAATATACCGTGGACCGCCTGTTTATGTTTTTCAAGGTTTTATAGAGGGATTTTTGGGGAAACTGATTGAATAAAGATTTTGATTTTCACATGGATTGATTGTGCTTACAGTATTGCACTAGCAATAAAACCACCCACTAGTAAAATGGATTATTTACTGATGTGAAAATATTAAGTTAATGAAAAACAGTATAATACATGCCATAATAACACATTTCTGGTTGAATTTCAAATACTTAACTTTAAAAATGGTGATGTTTTGATTAATATATAAATCCAACTTCACTAAACTTTTTGATTAACACAGTGTATTAGCCTCAACACCATTCTTCATTGCTCCATTTACCTAGACCTCTGTGTGGCTTCTGCCATCAATTCTTGTCGAGCCGATTATGAAATTTGAAAATCTGCAAAAAAGCTTTGGCCGTTTTGGTAGAGAATGAATTAAGAATTTTTTTTCTTAAATGGTCCTAGAATGGAACATTTAGGCACCTCTCAGGCAAATCTGAAGGCCAGGGGCCTCATTTATAAACGTTGCGTACGCCCAGAAGAGGGCGCACGCCAATTTCTAAGCAAATATTGGGATTTATAAAAACCAAACTTGACGGGAGATGTGCGGTCCTCCACGCAAACTCTGACCCATGCATACGCACAGAAAGTGGAGAAAGGAGAAACGGCGACTCCGTCGGCACATGTATGAAGTGCGAGAACGAATGTGTTTGTGTAAAATGAATCCAGATAGGCCTATTATAAGCCATGTAGGTCTATCATATATTGGGAGTTCCTTTGCCAAACGGAAGAAGCCATTCTTACAACTAATGAACAAATGCCTCCACGGATTATTCCATGGAGTGATACCAACAAAAACAAAACGAATTAGGATCTTACATAGCCTACAAACGGAGATAGGCTAAATGAGTGCAAATAAAAACAAAATAGCGTTCGAATAAGCTCTGCAGTTAGAATAACCTATCTGCATGTTGTGGAATTAATTCTGATAATATTGAGGTGGAATACAGCCTATTACTTTTACACTGACGCTGTTCTCGATGCCTCAGTCAGGCAGACAGGAGTGCACCTTTTCATACACTAATGATAAGCCTACTGTACATCACATAGGCTACTGTGATCTTTTTCATGGCTTTTAGTCCGTTTTATCTATGTGTTTTTCTTTGAGTTTAAGCACGTCGCAATTGTGTTTTGAAAGGGACTGTGAAGTTTATTATTAACCCTCCGCCGCCCTAGCCTGGTCCAACCAGACCATCGTACTTCATTTCATTTGTACAGATGGTCTGGAAGTGCTGTAATTGGCAAACGTTAACTCACTTGGAGGCGGGTGTCTGTCGAAGTTTAAAACTATTGGATCTGCCCAGTGCCACTCTGGATTAGCCAACCAATCGCATCACGTTTGGTCATCACGTGTGTCATGAGCCGGCTTTTGATGGTGCCTTCCAGTTGGACAGGGAACTCGGAAATTTCCGACTTCACTACATATTGTAGTCAATGAATCTACCGGTACCTGGCAACAGTAACTTGTTAGAGCCTAACGTTTAGTTATTTGGACGAGAAAGGTTTTAGGCGTCCATACTTTCGCGAGCAGATGCACTGGAACACAGACAGGTCGGAACTCGGAACTACCAAGTCGGAAATCTCCTTTTTCCGAGTATAAAGCAACGCAGCATTCAACTGAAACTGGAGCGTTCTCAGCCACTCGCTCTGTTCGCTGATTGGCCGATCGTAGATTCTCCGGAGAATCTGGGAAATGCGCTGTACACCCAGACTGACTACTGAAGGGAAAATGAAATTTGGCCGGAAGTAGGCGGGCAGGCGGAGCCAGGCTACCGCCGCCCGCCACTGCCCCGGGATGAATTCTCCGAATCTGTATCTCATGGGGGGTCTCAGTGTCCCCCGTTCGTGGCACAAACACTGTTGTGTGAGGATATGCACTTGTTTGCGTCCACTTTTATGTCGGATCGCTTCTTTTTATTTCGGCCACAGTGTTCACAGAGATCGCCACAGGCTGCACTCTGACGCCTTTACGCTCACACTGCCACCAAACTATATTTTCCCTGGTCGCCACTTCTCCAACGGGTACTTTGGGGTGACCGCAGTGATCCACACCGTGTGGAGTCTATTTTTCCATTTCCCTTTCAGTCGGCGATTGCCACTACCGCCTTCATGCACTCAGTAAATTATATTAATTTGGGCGTGTCGATGACTATGTATGGGTAAATATGGGCGGTACGTGAAGCCCGCAAAGTCTGCGCCACATTTAGAGTTGATTGTGATTTATAAAGGGAAACAGGCGTAGGACGTGAGTGCGCACTGTTTTATAAATCCGAATATTTTTGTTCGCACGTACATCCTACATTTCTTCCGTACGCCAGCTTCCACGTGAATCCCACGCAAAGCTTTATAAATGAGGCCCCTGGTCTGCTGAATCTCAAATTAAAGAGAATAAAGACACTTATTCTGGCTCATTTCAGATATCAATAACAAGGAATTCAAAAACATAAATCATATGTCTGTGATTTCTATGTTATTGATGTTGTTTTTTAAATATACACTGTATACTCTGCTCTTTGATGTTGTATTGTATATCTGTAAACCACTTTGAGTTGCATTTGTGTACACAATGTGTTAGACAGAGAGTGGCCTTGCTGGCTCACAAAGGGGAAGGCTTTCTGCTCCTCCTTCAGCATGGAAGACACACACTCACAATTCACTTCAAATCTTCCTCATTGAGTCAGACATGTATTGATTCTGACACTTACACACACATCATACACACGGTTTTAAGTGTTTATAGGAGGGATTAGTACATAGAGAGAGGGAGTGTGCGAAATGTATGAAAGGGAAGGAGAGAGTATAAGGCAGACATGTTGGAAAGGGATACAGCAGCCAGAGAATAGAGCAGAAAAAAAAAACTGTTTTGGAGGTTTACTGTGACAGACACTTGAGGGAATAATATCTGCTAAATTTTTCACAAGCTGAAGTTGCCAGAACTTTTTTGAGGAAACTTTCCAGAGTCGTTCACGGTTAAATCTGTTGTTTTGCTACTGTAGTGTGAAGTCTGTATAAATGGCCTTGATGTAATTCAGATTAACCTTAATCACCTTCTAGACAGGATTACTTTTACATTAAAATAAATGCATTAAATGGAGGAAATTCATGTTTAGCCTTTCTATACACTTACCCTGATTAGTGTCACAACCTGCTGTCATTTTATTTCCATTTCAGATAAAAGGTTTAGAATAGAATACCTCTGTAATTATGAATAAACTTCTCTCATAGGATAATTCTACATGGACTAACATGTTAGGGCATGGTGTAAATGCACACAGAAAAAAACATATTGATCTGATTAGCCAGAAATGACTTCCATTCAAATATAGTCCACACTACAGAATATCTGTATGGGAGGGACCACATTATTACGAACACAGTTTACTAATCAAGTGGACAGGGCACATAACTTGCAGTCAAAAAAAAAAGCAAATTTTAATTTTCAATTTTGCAAAATTCAGACATGCAGGAGCCATTCATTCCTGTGTGCAACAATGTAATTTGGAATATGTTTGCATGACAGTCACACCTACAGCATGCATAACTTTTTTTTCTGTGCTATCTGGCAGGCTTAGTTCTCACCATGCCATCAGCCGTCTCCAGACAGCAACACTGAATAATTCCTTTTTCACCTCTCTTTTTTAGGGACTGGGACCCTGCAGCTCAGCAACACTGGCTCTGTGCCCCTGTAGTACATACCATGTCACTCTTCCTGTTGGTTATTCAACTCACCGTTGGTCAAGCCCTGTGTGTCACCTAACACTATACACTGTGTTAGCCAGTAGCATGTATGCGATAAGTGATGTGTATGTGTGGAGCTGTTAATCCACATAGCTGCTCACTATTGATGAATAATGACTGTGTGTGGGTCAAGGATGTGCTGAAGTGGCTTTCTCCAATGCTTTTCCTGCCTTGTCCCTCAGCTGCCGATAACAGCTGCGGAGGATTTTATCCTCAGGCTGACAGAAGAAACATGTCCCTCACAAAATGAATGTTTAATGTCAAACCCTGTCTGTTGCTCTTTTTTTTGTATGTGGTACATGCGTATAACTCTGTATCGAAAAGTTTGAATATAGAAAAATGGATGTGTGTGCATGTTAGTAATAGGTATAACTTAAATAATGCTGTTGAAATACAAGCCATGAGAGACTTTGATATCTGGAAAATGTGACAAAAAACTGGACAAAAATAACTCACATTTGGTGCTTCATGGTTTCAATATTGATGGTTGGGGACACATGTCAGAACCAGAGTGTGGACACGTAGAGTGGCATGCACATGCATTGAACCTCCTACAGTGAAAGGCAAGATAGTATTACTATTTTAGTACAAAATGCACTGTATGTTTGAACAGCTACCTCACCAATGACTGTGAGGAATCCACCCAATTGTACCAAATGATATGCTTTTATCACAACATGAACAATGGTTAAGGAATGTATTAAGCAGCATCATAGAAACACCAGTCCCACAGCCAAACTACGTACCTTGTCAATACCTCTTTGTATGGAAATACAATACGAGTCCATTTTATTTATCATTTCAACATTTCTTGCCGCTTATTTTTTCATAGAACAAAATGCATCATCTCAAGGATTGATGTGTGGCTTGTATTATACAGAGAGTGGGTTTTTTACACCATAGTGTATATAGATGGATTCGCCCTCCACAGTCCAATGCCACCGGGGAGCGTGTAGAACAGTTCATGTTGCTGTGTCCTACCCTCAAGCAAGTGATGTCCTTAACCACAAGACATCCACACACACACACACACACACACACACACACACACACACACACACACACACACACACACACACACACACACACACACACACACACACACACACACACACACACACACACACACACACACACACACACACACACACACACACACACACACACACACACACACACACACACACACACACACACACACACAGAGACTATGACACGTGGGAAGGGCAGTGACATATATGTGCTGCTCCCTGCATTGTTGAATTTACAAGTTGCTGACATGGTTTAAAATGTAGAAAACTGGAAATCTGGGAGAATAAAAAAAACAGAGAGAAAATATGGGATGGTAAATAGAAACGCAGGAACACAAACACAGGAGGGGATCAGAGAAGGAATGGTGAGAAACAGGGATGAGAGGCAGAGGAGGAGCAGAAAATACAACCAACATGGAGGGAGGGCCAACAGATAAAAGGAGAGACATGCAGGCAAGGGAGTCTTGGGAACGAGGGAAGGGTAGAAGATGAAGAGTAGTTTAGACAGATGGAGTGAAAATGTGCAATATATGTTTTATGAAAAGTATACATACTCGCATCTTCCTGCTAATATTAAATGTAGGGCAAGTTCAGTTGATTTATTTGAGCTTGTGTGCACAGCTGGACTAGATGCCGATGATAGAGGATAGAGTGATGCAAAACCATACAGGGTTGGCAGCCATCAAACCAAGAAACTCAGCTGAAAGAAGCACAGATATAAGGGGAGCGGTAAAGTCAAGCACAATGCACTAATAACACCCTGCGTTCCAAATCACATATAGTACTTTCTTTTTACTGCACCACATACTAAAGTACAGAAGAGTATTACGGCCACAGGAGAGAAAAAAAAAATCAGGTAAGGAAGATTTTTTTTCCATTGTGTCGGGAAATAAAAATATTCCAAAATGCTATTTGAGTTAGTAGGGCATTTATGTATTTTCAGCATACTACAATTGACGTGCAAGTATTGGGACATCCTGAATTTTCTTCTGGTGTACTAAATAGGAGGGAAGTATGTGATTTGGAACACAGGGATAGTCTTCTTCTTTCAGATGCTGTTGGTTTAGACTACTGTCTTGCAAGTGCTGGCTATTGGTTGATGAAGTTGCCATTGTAGCTTTTGTCAGTTGATGTGGTATTTTTAGGTGTGTTTGCCAGTTGAATCATGTCACTGTTCCTCTAAAGGACGTATTACAATCGGATGCCAAGTGGAACCATTTTTTTTTCCGGAGACTAACTAAATCCACACACAGCCACTGAAGACTGTTTGCTCAGGTATTTGCTTTGCCTTCTATTCGTAGCATTCAGAGAAGGAATGAATAATGAACACAAAAGGAAAGACAAAGAGGCTTTTACCAAAAGAGGATTAGAACAAAAAGGTGTGTGCGTGCGTGTGTGTGTGTGTGTGTGTATGTGTGCATCTGTGAGTGTGCGTGTGTCTGTGTGTGTGTGGTTGGGGGAACTGAAAAGCCATGACTAAGACATGAAACACACAGAGAGACCGATAACATTATGAAGAAGGAGAGGTGTTCGCTCCTATAACTAGATTTGGGCTAAGCAGGGGTCCCTTGATATGTAAATAAGGGCTTCTGCAGGATGAATGTTTGATGGCTGCTGCGGCTCGATGTGCACCCAGGGCCAACAAAAGCATGAAATATACATTACAACTTCAGGCATTGTGTTGTGCAAAAGAAAGGTGTGAGTCACGCAACCACATGCATACTCACTGCTCTGAACACTCTCGCTCTTGTCACTCACACAGAAACATACTCAAAAAACAGAAGCTAGTTCAGCCGTTGGGTCAGAAAGTGGAAGAATTTTTCGGGCGAGGGATAAAAAGGAGGAGCGGTGATTGTGTATTTTCATATATCTTTGATTGTTTGAGAGCAAAATAAGTACATGCAAATGTGCATTTCTGGGATGCAGAATGACCTGTCTGAGCTGTGTGTTTTAAGCTGTAAAGCTCGATAACACAATAGCTATTGCTGGAGCGACTTTCTTTGTTATGTCAAATCCAGTGTGCGTGGCAGCTGCATGGCTGAAGGTTGAAGACAATGGAGAACCATTCAGATATTTCAGTGTACCGGAGATGATATGATTTTGAATTAGGATAGTTATTTCTGGAATTCCTTGTTCATTAATTGTGTCCGACAAGTGATCTGTGCTGCACCTCATGAAAAGCTATTTTAACTTTTGTTGGAACAATTGTTTGTCTTAGGAGTCATGGCATGAACTTGAACCAATTCTGATGATTTTCAGACCTTCTTGGATTCAATCTTTCAGAGAAATCTTGCTCAAGGTTATAACTACTTGAACGAAACACTTAGTCCACAACGAGCAAAACAGCTTTATTCACCTGGCAAACTTGGTCTATACTGGCTGCATGTGATTTTTTACAAGCGTTATGTCTCTTGGCTAGTGCCCTGCTTGTTTGCCTGCTTGCATCGACGTGTGAATGGGTGAATGACAAGGAGCTTTTGAAAGTCCTTTGGATAAAACCACTGTAGATAATTTGCAGCAATTTACATTTTGAGCCTTGAGTCAGAAACCATTAAAAGAAATACGTTGTGAACTTCCCCTCACGCAGACACTCAAACTGTCGAAAAGCGACGGCCCCCTTTCAGCAGATATTTTAACTTGTCAATGTAGGAAAAGCAGAGGTGTAAATAACACAATTAACAATGGCTGCCTCCAACCCATTAAGTGTCCCGGTTAAATGCGTAGATTTGAAAAGGACGATATAGGGACACGTCTTAAAAACCTGCTTGAGTGCCCTCACCAATGTCAAAATGTGTCCCTTAAGGCTTGGTCCCTGTAAGCCATAGTTGAATGCACATCAGAGTACTGTGAAAGCCTCAATTTAAATGAATGCCGCCACCAAAGCTAACAATTCAAAGTATCTGCAATAAAGAAAGGGCTAGCCTGTGATGGAACAGAGAGCATCCTTTTGTTCCTCTTAACAAATGGTTCCCTGCCTTTTTGATCTTGTATTAGCTCTCATTTAAGAAACATGTGAAGCAGGTGTGTAATAAAGTCAAATTCAATTTAAGGAATTGTAGGTACATCAGGAACCAGCTCCCTCTAGATGCTGCAAAACTTTACATGCACTCCATGATCTTTTCACACATCTCATACTGTATTACAAACTGGTCACAAACTGGAAAAACAACACTTGCTCTACTGCAAACACTTTACAAACAAACACTCAAGGTACTGGACAAAAAGCCATTACGATATCACCACTGTAACATCATTCAAAGACATAATCTCATGACTTTTGATAGTTTTGTGTTTCTTGCGGATGTATGTTTAGTTTATAAAATAATGAATGATTTGGCCGCTCCTCCATTAAAGGAGTTTGTGTCACTGCGCACAGACAATAGGATAACTAGAACGTCCAACAGAGGGGACTGTGTAGTACAGCACAGATCCACTGAGTTTGGCATGTCTGTATTTTCAGTCAGAGCCACCAAGTCTTGGAACTTAGTACCAAGGGACATACGAGAGTGGAACACCTTTGCTGGTTTTAAATGTGAGATGAAGTCATGGCTGAAATTAACCCAAGCATGTACCCATCACGCATAGATTGTTTTCTTAATGTTGTGATGTCCTGTTTTCTTGGTGTCTTACTGTTGTGATGTTGATGTGGTGTGATTTTATTGTCGTATTGTGTTGTTGTGTTTCACTGTTGTGAAATTTTGTGTTATTGTTTTTATACTTTAGTGTTAGGTTCCCATTTTGACAGAGATGTAATACTCTGTTTCCTGCCCAGGGACTACAGATGAATATAGCTAACTCTGGTACTGCAAATGAGCTGTGCATTGTCCCTGTTAAATAAACAAATAAATAATAATATCAAATACAGTAATTATATGAATGGACAGGTATGGGAATAAAGCAATGTGTTTCAGCCCTATATGATTGTTGGTGCTTTGGTCACTTGCTGCTGCTGTTCATACAGCATTTATAATCCTCCACTCGGTACAATAATCTCTTGATGAAGTTATTATTGTCCGCATCCTTCAAGGTGCTGCGTTTTATTGAATTGTTTCCAGGGATTGACGAGATGCCAAATATCGGCTCTGTACTTACCACACACATTCATTTAACAATCATTTTCATGCTTACAGTGGCTGACTAATTGACGAGTTGTCCCCAATTCTCTAAGCAAAAATCTTTGTTTATAAAAAAATATCAAAATAATAGTAGTTTGAAATAAATCCATAAACGGGAGGGAGTTCTGCCACTTTAACTCCATTAATCTTTGTCAATTTTACGGCCTGAAAATCTCCTAAAATGTTGTAATCACATCTTGCACTTATTATGGGATTATACCCTTTAGCCACGCTTTACTGTTAAGTGGATTTTTAACAATTTGGCTTACACTTGGGTACATTTGCTTCAGCACCAGCATACCTTACAATGATTAAGAACACTAGTAACACTTTACAATAAGGTTATATATTAACCGTTAGCTAATGCTTAGTTAATGCTATTAACGGTTAGGTAATGCTTGGTTAAGTAATTGTTACCAGAACACTAGACTTGGATAGACAGAGTTGAAATGGGGCAAAGAGGGGAAGACATGCAGAAAACTGACCCTGGCGGGATTCGATCCCTGGTCTGCTGCGGGGCCTGGGCTGCATGTCAAACGTCCCTCCATTGCCACGCCAAATATCAAACATTTCAAACCCTTCCTCCTGCCCTGCACACTGTTTGAGCTCGCTAATTGCAGCCCCACCGCCCGTTTGTAGAATCTCAAGTTTCCGCTCTGTGCCACTGGGCTTTCCTCTGAAAGCCTTTTAGTCATTTCATCTCAACAATTGAACCTCAACTGTAACATGTGGTTAATGAAAGATAGAGAGAGGTTTACCGCACTACATGAAACACTTGCATTACAATACCACTTTAGACAGGGAAGCTGGAGGTCATTTCTGGTTTGGGTCAGTTGGTTTTGTTTAGAGGAATAGTTGTCCTTGAGGTTGTTAAAGATCACCACTTAAACTATGCTGGAGCCAATATAGAATGTTTTAGATCTATGTCTTCTTGTTTGCAACTTCTCTCTCTTCATTTTAGTCAATTACTTGAATCATACTATGTACTACTATCCTTTGACTAAACCAGAATTTATAAATAGTATATTTAGTATATTATCAAGGAACCAGAGGGAACTGGTAAACGCTATGTTCCTTTTCTAATTCCCATATCCAGTGTTTGTTTACATCGGCCCCTTCCTGAAGCCCCACTCGGGCTTTGTCCGTAAGGATATATTTTTTTTAAATCCAAAAAAGTATTTTTATCAGTTTTTTTTTAATTTGACACAAAAAACAATTTACGTTTGGATTAAGTAATAATCTAGATGTGGATTATGATCTTTGATAAATCTTATTTTTTTTCTATTGAAAAGTTTGTTCAAAAGAAAGTTTGATACTTGTGTGGTGTTTGTGAGAGAGAGAGAGCGAGAGAGAGAGAGAGAGAAAGAGCGAGAGAGAGCGAGAGAGAGCGACACACAATTTTGTTGCATCCAGTGTCTCTCTCTTCCTCTTTTTTATGTTTTCCTGTGCTCAAGCCTGGAGGTGCTCTGCAGGGCCGAGAACCAATTAACCCATCTGCACCACTGTGGGACTCCGACTGGTGTGACAAGCTCTGCGGTGCCAAACTACATAATGTTCCTGAGCTGACAGTGGTGCAGAGGGAGCGTCCTGCCTGTAACAAAGTGAACAGCTCGGGACACAGAGGAGGCTCCGTCGCTGACTGATGAGGACAATGTAACAACAGGTGATGATGGAGCCATTGTGTTGAGTCCCTTTTGTCCTTGCATGCTGCTTGCAGGATTGATTTTTGCACTCAAACAAGAACACAGTCTCCAGCAAAAAAAAAGATAAGGGAACTTTTTTGACATACTGAGATGAATTGGACAATCATGATAAGTGGGAAACTGTGGGAATGCGAATGAAGAACAATGTGTATTTTGGTGTCAGAGTCAAGGTAAAACTCAAAATCCAATTTGCAATGCAAAAAAATATTGTTAGCTTTTTTAATTACTTTCAGGGACTGACTCGCATCATAATCAGCAGCACTTCTCAATCTCTTATTATTGTCTTCACATACCTTTAGTACAAGCTGTCACCACTGGAGCTATACTGTGAAAAGCGTGTGTCCTGGCAACTAGAGCCATTACACCTTTTTTTGTGAGGAATGGACGCATGTTTGTGAGGAATGGGGGTGTCTTAAAGTTATATCCTAAATCACAATACAATGATGGGGAAGGGGCTGGCAGCTGAAAACACACGCAAAGAACTAAACAGTTCTCTTTGGAAACACTAAATCACAAGAACACTCAATCTCAACACAATCTCAGAAGGCGAGACAATGAGCATCACAGAGCACTGGGATCTCATCACATATATAAACTCCTCACACCTGGGCTCAATCAGCCAATCAGTGCCACACAGACCTGCTTGCAATGAGGGAATCACTAACCACTCTCACGGAGCTGAAATATTCCGTGTCCTCACAGGGCTGAACGATTCCGTGTCCTCACAGTTTTTGATGTATAGGAACATGAAACAGGAAAAACTCAGTTTTAATACAAGTAATACTTGCAGAGCAGTGCTTTGAGATAAATGGTAATGTCAGCGTGCTAAAAATTATATAATGATGTTAGCCTGTCAAAGTTTGCAAAGTTGCACGCAACATCTGACAGAGGATGAGGGGAAAGTCACTAGCTTTGTGTATATATAATACTAATTTGCCTGCCTTACTAAAAAAAACTTAATTTTTTTCTATTACAAATTAATCCTGCAAATCAAGCCGGGGGCAAAACAAGCATAATGAATTAGACAAGAACACAATGCACATCCTCCCATCCAGTAGCCTGGAATGAATGATTACAAATGCTTTGAAAGAGACTTGAAGGCCTAATCTGTTCATTTATCTCTTCATCTTTTTTGCCCGCAAGACCTGTTTTTTTCTTTGTGTTGTTGTTGAGCTGGCTGCACTTAAATAACTACTTCTGTTTTCTTTTTACAGCCATTTTAAATCCCTTTGAAGTGTGGCTCCCCATGAAAAGGTGATGACATATTCAATGTTGGCCTCTCAGGTAAACAACTTCAGCTCTGAGAAATATTAGGGGTTTAGGAGCTCACCCCCATCTTTTCTTCTGAAAGTAAAGATACAATCCGGAGCAAAACATTATGCAACAATCACCTTTTGAAGACAGGCCTCCTGTGGACAGTTCAGCAAAATAAAACACACAGGCTGCTATTTTATTTTAACCTTCACGTCAAAAACCGGGAAAAGTTGCGAAAGTTGTTTGAGATAATTTATAGTTGTCATTCTAGTGGATGGTTTGTTAATGTTAAATATTATCAACAGTAATAGAAGCAAAAAAAAAGGAACTACACACAGAATGCAAACTAACCCATAATGGACATTTCACTCACTAGGGAGAGCCTGTGAATGAAACAATACATATTTTATTAACATAGTAAATAATCAAATAGTGTTTGAATTAGGTTATTTTAGCTAATGGAAGTCCCAGATGTCAGAAAACTGAAAATATTGATGCAAAGTATGGAATCAATCAGACAATATATATTTTCGCTTTCTTGAATAATTGTGTATTGTTAAGATCTTGAATAGTTTATTGAGCACTGATCAGTGCCAGTTATTTTACACAGACGTTAACCACCGTACTAAGCCGTTTGTTTAGTTTTACCTTGAGAGGTTGGGACCAGCAGATAAAATCAAAGGTAAACACAGAATAGATAAAAGAACGATAAAACATATAGTCATCAGGGTCTCATCAACGTGGCGCTTCTTGTACCTGAAACAAATGCGACACAAAATCGCTGCATCACAACTGAAGTGCTCCAGATGTTTGATGGTAGTCAATGAACGTTTGCAGATAGTGTTGATTTGCTGATGTCGGTTGAGCTTTGACAATGGCTTACACTTTTTATATATATATATATATACTATTGTGATTTTCCTTGCTCAGTGGAGCATCTGATTTTGAATAGAAGTCCATTATCAGATGAACTCCACATGTTGTAGGTCACATCACGGCTCCTCAATTGGCAGAAACACAAAGCGTGACAGGCCTCTTTCTTTAATACTGCTACAATAGCAGCTATCATGATCGATGATCAAAGGGTTGGAGGTTCGATCCCCGCCCTGTCACCTGTGTCATAGTTGTTGTGTCCTTGGGCAAGACACTTCACCCACCTTGCCTCGTGTGAATGTCGAAAGTTAGCCTGCTATCGGTGTATGAATGTGTGTGTGAATGGTAACGTGGGAAAGGAAAACAGGTCTCCCTTGCAAAAGAGTCTTCGGTCTCAATGGGATATACCTGTATAAATAAAGGTTAAAAAAACACACACACATGGGGGGAGAAAGAAAGTCAACCCAGGGTGATTAGCGACCGAAAAAATGCCAGAGGGAAAAAGAGCCAGAGGGAAATGGCAGGAAAGGGAAATAATCATCACTTATTTTTGCAGGAGAATATCAGGCAGTTCAGAGCAAGCAATCGACTGGTTGAGGGGGAAACGGAATATAAAAGGGAGAAGATGATGAAACAGGGAATCATATTTTTGAACGAAAACCAAAAGAAAAAGGCTGAATAATTCAATGATTCATACAGGAAGACAGACGACTGCACAAGGACTAATGCCATTCTAATGACCTCAGGGAAAATGCACCTGCCCTTCTTCCCTGGCCTAGTGTGAGTGTTTTCCCCTTTATACAGTCTTTTGCCAGAAGACGAAATGCAGATGGACGACCATACTTTGAACGTTTTCAATAAGCTATAATAAAAAATACAAAACTAAAATAGTTCACAATATGTGAGTAGAGAATTCAAGTTTTAAAGCCAAGTCAATTGTATTTATAAAAACAGAAATTATTGCAGTTTTCACTCTCCTTTCAAAAGAGACACGGCAGCACTAATGATAACAATAGTGTGATGTTATTAATACAAATAAGGATGTAGTATACAAGAATAAAAGTTGCAGTGGGTGGAGCAGGTCGTAGCAGCAGGCGGTCTGTTAGACCCCGTGAGACCAGAAAGCACAAAGATATCGCAGTTAACAAGCATTAAGAATAGAATAGAATAAGTACAGATGGAAAGGGAGAGCAGCTCAACGTGTAGCACAAAGTCCCTCCGGCCTAGTCTAGGCCTATAGCAGCATAACTCAAGGCTGGTCCATGGTGAACCTGAGTCAGCACGAAAAAAAAAAGTAAAGTTTTGAGCCTATTCTTGGGACCTTTTCACACCTGAAAGTTTCTGGTTTCACATTGCAGTTAAGCGAACGCACAAAATAAAGTTCCATGACTGCCGTCTCCCTATACTGGACATGTATTGGTTTGTAGATGGGCGTGCTTCGGTTTGCGTTAATTAGCTCTAGTAAGGTTATCATGGCATTGCTAGTTTCTTTACTTTCAGGTTGCTTTTCTGTCTTTTCAAATCCTCTCTCTTCCATCCTCTCCAAAAAATACCAACTAGTCAGAACAATTGGAATAGTCAGAAAGTCCAAACCAAATGATGTATGTTTGAAAGCGCCCTCAAAAGGTTAAGAGGGTGTCTGCATCCCGGTCCAACACTGGTTGATGCTTCCACAAAAGGGGAGCCTGATAGTTGAATGATCTGCCTACTTTTGGAGAACTACAGGTTAGCCTACATTACTATCTGAGGGCAATGCTATAACAACCCATAGGAACATGGATACCATGAAATAAAACCTCACACCTTCATAGAGGAAATAAACAGTTGAGTTGACAAGAGTATGTTTATCAGTATCTTGCCCACACTTGTCACCATTATTTTGCTCCTTTTTCTGATCAACCACAGCTTAAGCTTTAAGTGCCTTGAGCCTTAAGAATGGCCTGAAACAGTTAAGCCCATGTTGTAAGTTTTCTGCTTTCCTCTTCAATTACATTTAATGTGTTCCCATTTATATGAACCCTTTGCCTCTTGGCGTTTGAATGCCGATAAGCATATTTTAATCATAACAGGTACACAAGGTCCACATTTCACACGTGTAACACATTGTCGGCCCTTGTTCTTGTAAATTGTGATCTGAGATATTTCTCCCACTCCTTTTTTACTCCATCCGCTTTCTTCACCTTCGGTCCTCTCTCTCTCTTCCCCCTTTCATCTGTGAATGCGCGGTGCAATAAAGTCCAGACAGAGTAATTACCGCCTGCTGCCACATAACACAGAGCCATTCGCCGGAGTGCAACTTCATATGCTTTTAAGCTGCTTATTTTCACTCCGCTGCAAATGACACACTTTGTGCTAAATCGACCAGCCGTTTCCTGGTACACTCCCTGTCAGGGTTTAATTGTGTAAACAAAAGCCCACACAGTCTGTCGCCCTCCCTTCACGCCTGCTCTCGTCTTGAACAAAATCTGATGAAGAAGTCCTTCCTCCTGCTGATTTCTCAAAGGCTGTTTTGATTGGAATCCCTAATTTTGGCTAGAATAGGTATTATGTTGATACATAGTTTAGTGGCACTTTCCTGACATAATAATCTAACCCTATGACCAGTTTTTGTGTTTGAATACTTCAAGTTGTCACTGTGTACGACGTGTAGTTTTCTGTATGGTATTGACAACAAAGGGGGTCATTTTGAAGAACAAACATGACCTGGACTGTAATAATCCCTTAATATAGCCGGTAGTGGCTACATCATTACACTTTACCTTTAAGCCTAATTTCCCCTCCTGCTCTCTGCAGCTCATCATGCTCCCACTTCAGCACCTGTAATTTATCTTGATGAGCTCCCTACATTCAGACAACCTCAGGCCTGAGGCTAAGGGAACAGCCTCTTGGTATATTCAACCAAACTGCCTATAAAAATAAATGTATTTATTATTTATTCAATATTTTCAATAATATATATATTTTTTCTAATTAAAAATATCAATGGGAAGGAAAAGTCATGTCATCTTGATGTCCTATTTATTTATGAGAGTTGGAGAAGTTGTGCATTTGGTTTCATGACACTTTTATTATTAATGTGTTTTTCTTTTTCCCTCTTGCTCAAAAGCAGCTGTCATCAGGATTATGTTTCTTTGAAGAGTCTTATCACTAGCAGCAGACTCGCCATCTGCATGACAGAGGTAAAGGCAAAGAGAGGTCTCTGTGTGTGTGTGTGTGTGTGTGTGTGTGTGTGTGTGTGTGTGTGTGTGTGTGTGTGTGTGTGTGTGTGTGTGTGTGTGTGTGTGTGTGTGTGTGTGTGTGTGTGTGTGTGTCGGGGGTGGAAGAGGCAGTGATGAGAAGATACGAAACAATTTGTTGGTAAAGGCAGTGACATACAGAAAGAAACAAAAAAAAGATCCAGCCATGTGCAGAGAAAGATCCCAGAGAGTGAGGGGTAAGATCAGAAAGAAGAGGCATGGGATATGATCAGAGAAATAACCTGTTCAGCGGCAGCCAGTGAATAACCATCCCCCTTTTTATGGCTTTATCCAACATAGATCATATACGTCATTGCATGTTGCAAGTTGGTTCCACTAACATTACATTGCATTCATTTGGCACTTTCAAGGAATGACAGCTAGAAAAAAGCTAAGATGCCGTATAAGATGTGTGCAATTTAAACCATCTGAAATTAATTGGAGAAATGTGTTCATGTTTATTCCTCTGATGTGCTTCAAAACGTCTTAGATGCAATTCATATACGTCTCAAATAGTGCTGTGGGTTGTTTACAAGGTTGCCAAGGCTCAAGAAACAGTTGGTCCTACGCACATTACATATAACTGCTGCAGACCGCAAAACATTGAATGATCAGCCATGACATTTCTATTTTTCTAGTTTCATGAAAAGTGTAACTGTCTTTATGTGCATGATGGCTGAAGGACGGTTGTGTACACATAGTTAGTGGAACCTTGAGGCACTCAGGGTCGACTACGACAGCAAAACAAAAAAAAGTTCTTTAACATTATCATTTGTATAGCCAAGGATGCATCTATAACAGTTATAGCGAGTGGGCAAAAGCAGTGGAAAGTTGGATTATAATGGCTACCTCTGTACTCTGCCATGTTCTGGGCAGAATCCATTCATCAGTGGTTGCTGTGAGCTGCAGGTTAAGCCGCCTTTAGCTCCAGAAGAATCAAATAGAAGGAGACACAGAGGAGAGCAGAAAAAAGGAGAGAGATGCCCCGTGGAGAGCAAATGCCGATCTCCAAGTCTTAACGAAGCCGGTTCCATCTGATGTCTGGCAGGCTATACGGCTAATGATGAGGCTTTAGTTAGGTAACAGGGAGAGGACTAAAGGGTGGAGGGAGGGCATATAATGAGGTGGCATACAGGAGGGAAGGAGGCAGTTGGATTGTGCGCCAATTTTAATGAAACCGGGCTTGTGTGATGTCTGGCCCGGCCAAAGCTAATGATTAGTAAGGTGAAGTAAGGTAAGGGGGGGTGGAAGGAGAATACAAGGTAGGTGAGGTAATGGGGGGCAGTTAGTTTTGATGGTTACGGTTAGGGTAATAGGAGGCTAAGGAATTCATTATTTCAATGAATGTCCTCTCAAGTATAGCCATACAAACGTGTGTGTGTGTGTGTGTGTGTGTGTGTGTGTGTGTGTGTGTGTGTGTGTGTGTGTGTGTCTTCCTTATCTGCCATTACAAATATTCAAAAGGTCAGATCCACTATTGCACTCTATCTTTATAAAGAGAAGTACTTTCCTCTTTGTATGTTATCATTAATATTAATGGTATCATTACAACCTATTATGACATTTCACAATATTCAAACATTGAATATTCACGTGTGAATATTGCAATATGGTAAAAAAAAAAAAAGAATAATAATACAAAAAGTACCCATCTACACTTTTGGTCTGGGGCATTTTTTTCATGCTTAAACTCTGTGTCAAGAATTTGAGTTTTTGCCCTTGCCTGTTTTAAAGAAACTGCTTTCGAAGTTTGGGTTGGAAGAAGTTAACTGGCCTGCAGAGCCCTCACTCTCCATCCAACACCTTTGGGATGAATTGAAACATTGTCTGCAAGCCAAGCCTTATCATCCACAAACCAACCTCACTAAGGGCGAACTCACACTAGGCCATCTGTACCGTGCCCAAGTATGTTTGCTCCCTAAATTCTAGTTTTACAGAAACATCCAATATCAACACTCAATTGGTCTCTCGAGGATAAATAAAAGTTAAATGAAAATTAAATACGAGAATGACTCTGATTCTCGTTGGTTATCTGAGGTTTACCAGACACCTGCTGCTATGAGTATCATTATGATTATTTGACTATACATAAATATATTTCTATATTCATTGTTATCAATGTTGTTGTGCCTCTATCTGTCTCCCTCTCTATATCACTCTCTCAACCAAACTTGTCAAGGCCCATGGCCACCTTGAGCCAAATTCTTGTCAATGTTTCTTCAAGTGTTGTCTGAACCTCCTAGTGTCATCATAAAGGTAATCTATTTCATGATTTGGCGCTATAGAAAATAAAACAACATCTCAGACTCAGTAAAACTGTCAAAAACATTACAGCCAAGCACTTTCCAAACAGCTGTGTGTGTGTGTGTGCACGCTCACCTGCGTCACGTTGATATTCACATGGACGCGACTTGATAAACGATTGTAGGGAGGGTGGGGACGCCCGGCTGAGCATTCAGCACCATTACCTCCACCTTGATTTGTCTGCAGCTGTCTGCTAACTCATTACCTTTTGTGTTCCTTAGCAGAGCTGTGTTTATGTGTTTATGAGGCCGTGGGGTACAAGGTGCTGTTTACATATGCAGGCGCGCCATCTGTAGCCACTGCGGCAGAGAGAGAAAAGCATTTGAGGCCACTGCAGCGCGCTCCAGCAGCGCACTATTTTATCATCACTCCTAACAGAAAAGGCCTGTCACTACAAAGAGTCGCTTGGCACTTTTTTAACGACGTACTCAAATGCCTCACATAAATCACCACTTTTTTTTTCTTTTCTTTTGTCAGGCCTCTTGCACACAAAGTGGCGATTATTATCATTTCTCTTTATTGCGTATACAGGGCTGTTCCCCCCTGAGGAACACAGCTTCATTAGCATCTGTAACAGTACAAATAAGTGTTGAAGTGTTGTTGGCAGTTACTTAATAAAGTCGCTGTTTACATTGTCAACGTCGTCTTCGTCTGTAGACTGATCATGTGTCACCGGTACACCTTTAAAAGGAGAGAAAGAGAACGAGCTGGAGGGAGGGAGAGGAAATAGGTAAGCAAAGGCATATTATTATGTTTTATTGCCTGCCCTGGGGAGTATAGCAGGCCCATCTTCTGTTCAGCTGATGGAGGGAAGAGAGGAGAGAGAGAGAGGATGTACAAGTGAGCAAAGTGTGGGGATGAATCATAGGCAGAATGAAAGAGGAACAGGAAAGAAGAGAGGACAAGACTTGGCTCTATACTTTCACCAACTTGATTATAAACTGGAGCTTATCAGACCACAGTGTAATGATGCCTTTAAAGAGGGGTGCCTAGTTTGTACAGCTCATCAGCAAAGCATTGTATTGCCCAACTGAGTACAAATTAACACCCTGTTTTAAACTGTTGCATTAGCAGCTAATCAGTTTGTTGGTCGGTGTCTGCGTTTTATGGGATTTGTTTAACCATTATATATAGGGAATGGCTTGGGTAAGTCGGTTGGTCCACCACTGTATGGGTCAAGACAGAAATATTTCTAGAATTTCTTTGACTCTGTGACCACTCTTCTGCTGGCATGGCTGTAGATTATCTGACTTGTTTTCGAATATCAAATGCTCACAGGCCCGATCAAGGTTATATCTTCTGAAAAATGACCCTCGGCCAGAGAGAAAAATCCATTGTAACTTCTGTTATTCAAGGCTGACCGAAGCGAGCTACTAACTTATCAGATCCTCAATTCAAACCTATAGGCCAAGTGTAGCCTTTTCAATATGAGGAAGATATATTTTATCATGAATATGTTATTAAGAATCCCCAAGCCTTAATTCAAATTGTCACCTGCAGGTAAAAAAAAAAAGCTAGTGCTTGAAAAGTATAAAATAAAATGGAACAAAATGCAGGCTGGTGTGAGGTTTAAACATATGAAATATATGTTGTGGCTCCTTTTATCTCATACTTGTACTATGCACTCGCCCCTTCGCTTGCAGTGTGATGTCTGCTTGAGGATCTGCAACATCTCCAAACCCAGAGAACAGCTGGAGCTGCCCCTCAGCAAAACAGCCCCGAATACTTCATTCACTGCCCACTCTCCTCACCTCTGTTTATCCACTCAGTTCAGTTCAGCTGCCTTTATTTACCTGACATTTGGTAAATAAAAGGTGTTACCAAATCAAGTTACAATGGATAAAATAATGTCAATAAGTAAATAATAAAAATAATCAAATATTCTATATTTTCAGTCTTCCTACTCTATCCCATAAGGACCCATGGTGACACCCACGTAACACACTTTGAATGTCCTACACTCTTCCTTATACTCATTAAGTCCCTAAGTGACATATACTCAACGTCCTGGTGTGGTGGATATGTGACAGTCATGTGACTATGTCAGGAAGTGACTTCCCAAAAATTGCATTGTGACATGTGCACACAAGTGAAGGACCCAGCTCATTTTAAAAATATTTTTTTTTGTTTCTAAAGGTGAGTTTAAACCCATTTAACAATTATAATGTGTTAATAAGGTGTCCTTTATTACATTTAACAGTCTGACCATATTTCATGAACAAATTAATGTAGAACAAGTTAGGAAAATATCGCTGTGACGTATATGCCACATCGGGTTTTAGCCTTAAAATATTCTTGGAAATATTTGTCACAATAACAAGAATGGTAATAAGCCGCTCAATTAGCTACGCTGTTTCAATTATTGTTTATATTATTAATTAATATATGTTCTTTTGTGCAATTCAAAGTACATTTGAACATATATAATAAAAAAATAATTATAAATTATTATGTTATTGATCAAATATATTACAAAACTATTTTTGCATATCTGTAAATAAAACAAACAATTCACTGTCCTATGCTGGTCCCATTTGAATGTAGTGGGCTAATTGTTTTGTTTCTTATGTATGACTGAGAATAAGCACTGCACTGTTGATAATGCACTTGAGATCATCATGGGAGATGAAAGTGAATTTGAAGGCTATGTTGACGATAGCTCGGATAAAGAGTCAGATTACACTCCCAACAAAAAAGAAATGGAGAGGGAGTGGTGTGGCGATTCAGACTCTAGTGAATCAAGTGATGCAGATAGATGAAGTGCCACAACCAAACACAACGGTTGAAGGAAAAAAAAACTATTTTCTTGGAGAAAAGCAGGCCTCCCCTGGCAGGCCTAGAGGGCGGGTCCCCTCAAGAAAGTATGTAGTGGGCTCAGGAACTGGACAGTGTTCGTGTGGTTGCTTGAGCGCCTTCAGGAGCTGGTAGCTAGCATGCTGGTTGCTGGAGGCCGGGGACTGGAGCTTGCTGCTGGAGGCCGAGGTCGACTCGGAGAGCATTGTGGTAATGGAAGGCAATCCAAACTCGCCGGGGGCAGAGGCTTGAAGCTGGGGACCGGGGGCAGAGGCTTGAAGCTGGGGACCGGGGGCAGAGGCTTGAAGCTGGGGACCGGGGGCAGAGGCTTGAAGCTGGGGACCGGGGGCAGAGGCTTGAAGCTGGGGACCGGGGGCAGAGGCTTGAAGCTGGGGACCGGGGGCAGAGGCTTGAAGCTGGGGACCGGGGGCAGAGGCTTGAAGCTGGGGACCGGGGGCAGAGGATTGAAGCTGGGGACCGGGGGCAGAGGCTTGAAGCTGGGGACCGGGGGCAGAGGATTGAAGCTGGGGACCGGGGGCAGAGGCTTGAAGCTGGGGACCGGGGGCAGAGGCTTGTAGCTGGGGACCGGGGGCAGGGCTTGTGCTGGCAGCTGGGAGACAAACTCAGGAGGGTATAAAAAGCTCTTTGCCCACTCTGGCAGGGACTCCCCAAGCCAAGGCTGTAGCTCCACAGCTTGGCGTGCCAGCGTCAAGGCTGCCTCTCGGTGGTCGAGTGTGGGGCCCTTCTCCCGGGCTTTCTTGAGGCAAGAAATGGTAAATGTTACCTCCTCAAGCTCGACCTCAAAAGATCTGTCTGCTGGGTCCATACTTGGTCTGAGTATTCTGTTACGGTGAGGGGCAGACGGGCAGGCAAGGAGGACTCAGATGCAGACAGTTTCACTAGAAGACTATTTATTCCTTCCAAAAACTCCAAGAGGCGCAAAAAAGGCTAGGCACATGGAACACAGGGGGCAGACTCACCAACAGGTACAATACTCAGACAGGGAACAAAGACACACAGGGAGTTATATACACACACAAGACAGGGCAGACAACGAGGGACAGGTGCAACACATTAGGGGAGGGAGCAGCAATCAAACAAGAGGGAAACTTGACAGGACATGGGGAGGAACAAGACAGATGTACCAAAATAAAACAGGAAACACAGGGAACACCAAAACAAGACAAGACAAAGACAGACCATGACAACAGTATCCAATAAGGCAATGTTATGTGATTCTATTCAGTTTGCGCATTTTGTGACGTAAAACAAATCTTCAAAATAATTTGTTGTTAAACAGAACTGTTAAAGTCACAATATTGATATATGTTGTGGAAATGCAAATACAAATGCAAATGTGTGTTACTAAGCAGAAAAACTGTCATGTTGATTCATTTTAAAATAAGGAATACATTTACCATAAACGCCCAATGTGACATATTTGTCACATCACTGATCTTTGACATTAAGGGGTAGTATTTGAAAAAAACTTCAGAAATGTGTTCTTTGTGGTCCACTTGGTCTGTGTTATATCCCCCATATTTTTCCTTTAAGGGGAAATGGGTCTGGGTTCTTATGGGCTATCCAATCACCATCCACGCTATACATTTTCAAAGCCCTGCTCTCTCTTCCTCGCGTGCCTGCCAGGGCTGAAAATGATCCCTGCTGAACAAAATGAATAATATCCATGACAGCGCAGCTTCAAATCAGCGTGTTACTGTGGTTTTTACTGTGCCCTCCAGATTTATTGGTAGCCTTGGTAAAGATTAGCTCATTACAATTATGGCTTTTTGGCTCCTCTTCGCCAATAATTCTGGAGGGCAACCTATGTCTTCCCCCTCCTACGACTCTTTCCATCCCTCTTCCTTCTTTCTCTCACCGCGCTGCCTTATCTCACTTTTAAGCCAATGCATAATTCATTGCCTTTCTTTCTCTGTTAGTAGGAAATTATGCTTCAAAAATGAGCAAATAACAGGGGTTTTGATTATCTGAACTGGATCCACAGGAGCTCCATAGAACTGGTATAAAGTGTGATCAGTGCATGTGTGCTGGGCTCTTCTCCTGCCATTGCTGACAGGCAGTGGCGGACTCAGACTGTTTGAAGGGCAGGGGCGAAAAAATAAAAAGGGCACATTCTGGACAACATGGGGCCCCACCAGCGCACACAGTGGCTTTTCTAACTTGAAGGTGTTTTGTTCTCCCAACGGAGCCTTAAAGGCAGCGCTGCCTGGAAGGCCCTATCGCCTAACCTTAGTGAGCACTGCCTTGAAGGTCCCATTCGGGGCACTTGATACATCTCCATGTAGCACTTGAAAAAAAATATTGGGCACATACAATTAAAAGGGGGGTCTGGGGGTTCCCCCCCAGAAAAAAATGTGCTTCAAAGACACTGTTTCCCCTTATTCTAGCGACTTTATAAACACCAAAATGACTTGTTCACATCATTGTGCACGTTCACATTTTAGCCAAAGAAAGGAGGACGCCTTGCTGCTTTCATCTTTACTAACATTGAAGTAAAAATTAGACTGGAGAAAATTCAATGTGCTTTTACCATACAGTCTTTGACCACTGACAGCCAGCTACGGAAAAATGTTAGGAAGTTTTCCTTCATGTTGAGGTGATAGCTGAATATTATCGTCTCTCTGTCATGAAATGACATACACTTGAATGAGCTTGAACGCTCAAATTGTTTTTATACATTTTAAACGGATTACGCAAACTGAAAATATTAAGTTTGTTTTATTCGGTTTACCATATTCTTGCTTCAGAGGGCACATCATCATCATTTAGGCCTATTGTATGGAGGGGCAACCTAGGGCACTCAATCACTTTTGTTCAAGTGTAAAGGGCAGCCAATAAGGCATTTTCTCTCGTTTTCACCACCATAGAGGGCACTTTAGCAACACTTTTTCAACCATGGGGGCACCAGACGGGCAGAAGGGCACTAGAAGGACCAGGCGGGCAGAAGGGCATTATCAGGGCACTAGAACAGCACTAGAAGGGCACTAGAAGGACCAGACGGGCAGAAGGGCACTATCAGGGTACTAGAAGGACCAGGCGGGCAGAAGGGGACTATCAGAGTACTAAAGGGGGCACTAGAAGGGCACCAGACGGGCAGAAGGGGAATATAAGGGCACTCATTAAGGCACGTCATCAAATCTTCTTGTTCTAGAGGCCACATTATCATAATTTATTGTATGAAGGGGCATCCTAGAGGGCACCCAATCATGTTTTGCACTTGAAAAGGGCAGCCACTAAGGCATTTCCTCTTGTTTTCACCAACTCTTGAGGGCACTTTAGCGCGCTTTTTCAACCATTGAGCCACGAGGGGGGCTCCCCCCGAGTCCGCCACAGGTGACAACGTGCAGAGGCAAGGTTTATGAGTAGACAAAGGACATGTGATGCGATCGTTGGCGGGATTATTTGAAAGTACATTTCTCAGTTCATCAGGTTTCAAAGCAGATTGTTGGCCTAGCTGATTTGATTTTTTCTATCAAGCGTATTAAGTTATTTGGTAACACATTACAAATGAGGGTACATTAATAAACTAACAACAATAACTGAATAGTGAATGATATTTTTTAAAGTTTGTATTCATGTCCTACGATTAAGATTAGAATAAATATATCAATAATGTTACTTGTTTTATCACACTACTTTGTGGAGATATTGTGAAAACATTTTTAATTAAATTGATAGTTGCAGTGTACAGCAAAAATACCAAGCTGTTAACACTGTGGAGTGCGTGATCTCATCATTTTCCAGAAGACTCTGTATAATAGGAGGGGTTTAAGATAAATTAAAACAACAAATATTAAATCCCTCAAACTCAGTTATTTCAGCACAACCTCAGCCTTTCATTATTTTTATGTCCATTCGGCAGAAAGAGCAGCAGCTTCAAATCTCCCCAGCCGAGCACACGGAGATTGGGAGGATGTGATAGAGTTCACAAGGGCAGTGGGATATTTTGTTGGAGCAATACATTAGCATCTTTAATCTTTGGTGCTGTGCCAAAGCATGTAAAAAATCCATCCACCAACTTTAAAAGACAAGCTTAGGATGGCAAAACTGATCCACTGGCATTTGAGGGCAATGTTTTTTTTTTCATTTTTCATTTAACTTTTATTTATCCTCGAGAGACCAATTGAGGGGTGACCCTCATTTACAATGATGTCGAGTTCAAATAAATTCCAAGGAAAAACAACAATACATACACAATATTCAATGCAAATACATCAAATACACAACAACAGGTGAAGAGAGAAAAAAAGAAAAATGTAATGTAATGTAATGTAATGTAAATGTAATCAAGAATGTCAGTTGTGAGTATATTCATTCATTTATTTACATATTCCAAACAGGCAGTGTTTCCTATAGGTTGCATGAACTTAGAACACATTTTTTTAGCACTTTTATAGTGTTGTACATCATGTTGTGGTTTTTACTAGCAAAGTGCCATGTGAGCAATTTCTATTTGTTCCCATATACTTTTTGAAAAATGTTTCTCCTGAGAATGGCTCTTACCATGCTGAGGATAAGAAGAGCTCACAATCTTTATTGTGTTAAATCCCTCTGATCTACTAACCCATCAAGCTAATGGTTACTGGGGACACTCACACAGTAAGTTGTTAGAAAAAGACGCAGGGTCTTCACTTATACTTCAAACTAGAAACATTAGGCTATGGGTCTTCTTTACACCCAACCAAAGACCAAGCAGATGTACTGGGAGATCTTTTCAACAAAGCATTATGCAAACAATTACATTGACCAATAAACCATTTGATACTGTTTGTCAGAAGTACCTGCATTGAAGGGTGGAATCTGGGCTAGATACTTTGAGATTCCCACTTATAATGCTGTGGGATAAGCTCCTCACATGCTGTTAAAAAGCAGCTGGAGATACCATGATGCACATCTATCTGCAGCCCCCCATGAAGGACAGCCTAATGTCAGCAAAGATAAGGACTGAAGTGCTGAGATAATCCACATTAATTTGGTTCATCACACTGGTTCATTTCCTATATCGCCTATTCAACCTATTTAGTAGCTCTACAGTTGGTTAAACATGGTCAAAAAACTACCTGGTAAATACATTGAAGAGGCTGCAAACCTTAGCCAAGTCCACAACCCATGTGTTCTCCATGACCACACTATCTGGATAATGTTCAATCCACTACTAGTATTATGACATTAGTATTAGAAACTTATTTAAACCTCACATCCGAAAATAAATAACTGATATAATTAGATCTCTGAGCAGGAGGCACACATACACAGACGCACAGACAGACAGACAGACAGACAGACACACACACACAGACACACACACACACACACACACACACACACACACACACACACACACACACACACACACACACACACAAAACAGCTCAAGTTGAGGGGAGGCACTGTAGCTGCCAACCACGAAAGTACACACACACTGGCACACACGCATAACAGTATATGGTTTAATTTCTTTTTCCTCCTCTCTCCACATACTTTTAGTGCATTATTTAACACCCTGGGAAATGGAAATACGAACAGGAAATTATGCATCACACAGTGATTCAGAAGCACACTTTATGATAAATCTCCTCTTCCTCCCTCCTGTTAAATCCCAGTGATAATATTGCACTTGCCCCCTGATTTATTATGTAAGGGTCCAACGCCGTGCATGGACTCTATAGTTCAAACTGATTAAGCCGCTTCTGTGAGTATACCAATGCACACAGGAGCTGTTCTGCATTATTCTATTGTCAATGTTCCTGCTGGACCATGGTATGTATTGTGCTTTCTGTGGATTTTTAATATTTTATTAATGAAGTAGTAATAGTTATTGATGATTTTATTTACTCAAGGAAAAAGGGTGAAGAACAAATGTTGAAGAACAAATGTTTTCTTAACAAGTCTCTGAGAGCCTGGAGCCCCTAATGTTACGATGGTACTATGCACACAAACACAAAATATATAAATTATATAGTGCAGCAATTCAATATATTTTAATTAGAGGGGGGAATCGCAGATCCAATTTTATTTAGTTCAGTTAGAAGATATAAAGTTAATACATAATCTGTAGTTTGTACATAAGGCCTGATGTTCAATCTTATACTAGTTCAATCTAAGCTCTCTTCCACACAAAATGATAGCACTTAAAAAGCCCTGTATGTATGAGGTTAATAGCCCTGCAGGCTACTAAACAAGAGTCCTCAGGATCTGATTTTCCTTTTAATATTCTTTTAGGAGGAAGTTATAATTGAAATCACAAATGAACTGTCAATTGCACTGAGTCACCAACAAGTAGCCTAAAGTAATTTCTTTGGACACATTTTTACAGAAAGGTCCATTCATATGTGTACTGCATATCTCACACAACTTAATAATAACTTCATTATTTAGCTCAATGAAGGAACTTTCTGAACCATAAAGTACATGCTGTATCCTGAGTTATAGTTAAAAAGTTCAGTGCTTAGTTTTCACAGACTTTGTTTTGTGGAGTCTTAAGACCCTGTTAACACAATTGAGTTCTTGAGTTGATGATGCCATTATCTACCAGTGAGTCTACTTTCACCTGAACAAAGCAGGCAGCACTGTCTGGATCATGTTCTTTGATTTCTCCAGTGCATTTACAGTTTTTTACGATTGCTAAACCACAGTGGGCACAACTGGAACGACAAGTGCAAAACTCTAACAACAGTATGCAGAGCAGCGGTTCATTCGGACCAAACTGTAGCTTGTTTTAGCTCGTTTTTCATTGCTTATACACAACGTTCAAAACTCTACACACCTATCTCATGGCTTAACCACAGCCTGCACAACACTGTGGATTTCCAGCACTTTTTTCAAATGCTAACACACTGCTGCGACAACTATAAACCACACATTCAAAACAGAATGAATCCCTTCCAAACACTGCGGATTGCAATTTCAACTCAAACACTAAGATGTCTTGTTTAGACTTGTTAGTGAACATATATACAGTATCAAGGGAAAGCTCAAAAATATATATTTTTTTGGAAATGGACCCAGGAAGACAGGTTGTTGGAGGTAGAAGAGTGGCAGTGAGAGTGTGGATGTGTGGAGGAAGACCTAGAAGACATAGAGCTGTAATGTCTGATGAAATACAGTAAGGGCAACACTGATAGATCCTGTTGTGAATCATGGTCTCTCATTGAGAGAGGCAGGGTTGAGAGTGTAACCCAATCTGCAAAAATCTAAAGTTGCATCTTTAATACGAATTTTCCAGCAAACAAACAGCTTAGAGTTGCATCCTTACAGTAAATGACAACATTACAGGAATTGATGTCTGTATTACAATTTTAGAATATTTACACAGATAAATACTACATTTGGAAATGTTTTCAATAAAGTATACAAAATGTGTATCTATTGAAGCAAACTTCTGATTTTCATTTCTTTTTGTTTTCCTAAAAAACTGGTATGTAATAAAATAAACAATTTCATGTGAAAGAATTTCACCCTTTCATCAAAGAAAATATTATGTAATTTGTGTGAAATAACTCATATTATTCAAACTGTAAAGATTAAAAGTTTGTAATTTGTGTATTGGGGTTTGATGCTAGTGTTTATACTCTGAGCAGGTTCTGAGTGACAGTGTGTGTTATCTCAATGAGGCTGGTTCATAGTGTTTGCTGCACTGAACCTGTTTTGCAGGTGAAGTGAACTGTTCAGCTCCAATGACTGTTGGTAGTGCAGACTGTAGTTAGAGTTTTGCACATTGAGCTACAGTTGTGCCCACTGTGGTTTAGCGATCGAAACAAACTGTAACACAATATGGTCTACAGTGCTGCGTTGTGAGAAGCTCCTCAAAATACAGGGCCTAACAAACGTCCTGGATTATTGACTACCTGATGGACCGAACACGGTTTGTTTTTCTGACTGGATGCATGTCTAAATAGGTAGTTAGTTAGCGGTACAGGTGCACCACAGAGAACTGCTCTCTCACCTTTCCTCTTCACCTTGTATTCATATGTTTGTTGATTGCCACATGAGATGTGTGCTATTGTCTCATAACCTTTGGTATGTGGAAGAGCACAATGTTTAAATAATTCATGTTAACATTTTATCTGCATCACATAAAAGAGATAATGTGTTGGCTCCTTTGTCCTTTGCCTTTTTCAATTTTCCACCTACTCAACTTCTTCCTTATCAAAGAAAGATACGACCTCAGAGGAAGCCTTTGGCAATTAATTCCCCTTCCTTTTATGTCATGTTTTACAGTCCGCCCTGAGGGAAGCAGTAATCACAAAGGAGTTTTGGTCTCTAAATCATGGCAGATATGGTCCTGTGGAATGTTCTACTTCAGTTATTTCACAGTTCAATCCCAACCGGTTTCAAGGGTCACATAGATATGTTAAGGGAAACGTTGTACAGTGTAAGGGGTCAATTTGGTAGCTAGTTTAGCAAGACACTACCAGCTAAAATCCATGTACATAGGGCCTACTTCTTGGGTTCAAAACAGGTAATAACATGGGCCAAATACCCAAGGAAAACATAATGGAGGACAAATACAGGAGCTATGGAAGACAAGAAACAGACAGATATTACAATCTAGATTTGAAATATTAATTGATGTATAATTCTTAGAACAAAACAATGACAAACAACTGAAAGTAACATTGAAAACCAACGATTAGATCGGACAGAAAAAAGTTACCAAAGTTTTGTAATTGGTTATGCATCATTACATAAAATTCATCCCATAACTTTGCCCTGGTCTTTGACATAACATTTGGGCAGCGGAATACCAAAGCATTTATTTACATGGGACATACATGTGTGAACTGAGTCTCCTGACAATCCATCCGATAGGATCAAAGACATTTTAATACAAGCCTCAAATATCAACCTAATTGTGGCGCTATCTGAAAAGTCAGACGATTGCCATAGTGAGGAGGCTTCACTCTCAGCAAGATCATCAATCTAAGAACAATATATCCACTAGTTATTAAGGTATATCATGCTGGATCAGAGTGATGGACTACGGCACTAGCATGGCTGATGAAGTGTTAAAATAAAGCAAATGTATGGGTAAAGTAAAGTAAACCAAGACAAATACAACTCAAGTTAAATGAAGCAATACTTCTGCCAAAGAATCTCAAGTTCATATAGCACTAAAATGTGATGAATATAACATAGCTCTGATTCCTAAAGAAAACCAATGGGATCAGAAAACACTAGGGCCTGATGTAAAAACCTGCAATTGAATTATGAATGGTCTATATCTATAGCTTTTGATTAACACAGTTATTGGAAGCAGCGTGCAGTTGTAAACAGCCAACCTGAGCTCCCTGTGGTTGAGGAAATAGAGCTGACAGACTGCTACAAAAATGGGCATGGTGAAAGGATGTTTGACACAGATATATTGTGGTTAGTGGCAGTGAACAGGGAACATTCTGATGATGTTCAGTGCATCCAAGTATTTTCCACTATGTGCTTCCACAAGGTTTGATCTACTATACTGTACTATATTATTTTCAAGCACTAACGCAGAGCAACATATTGCAGCCCTCATAAATCAAGTAGAGGGTGTTTTAAGACTCACTCAAAATAAACTGAAATATATTAGATGAAACCATGCCTGATGTAAAGGATATAATCACAACAGTATGATTTACAGTGGCAGATAGTGACTCACATTCATGTCAACAGATTGGTTTCTTTAATCCCCATTGTTGTAAGATGTATGCACTAGATGGAATGTCGGGGGATCACCAAAGTCAGTAGTCCTATGTGGACCATAAATGAAAGCACAACATGTATCCGTCTAATCATAGTTAAGATACTGCAGCATGAACCACAGGGATAGAACAATCGATTGCCTTCATGAAGCCCTGCAACAACCAAGTCTAAATGAGAAGCCAACACCTTAAGCAAGTATCAATGATTTCATGAGCAGCACCTCAAACTCATTATGTTCACTCATTATATCAGGACACCTCATTGTGTATAGTCATATAAATAGACCACCAAGTCAGACCACACAATCGATTGGCGCAATGTGTTAATATAACAGCAAAGGCATCACAACAAATTGTAATGAGTGTTGATTCTTGCTAATGACAAATTGTAATAACACACTTGTTCGGCCGATCGGATAGAGCTCTAGAGTGGCAGCACAAAATGACCTGAAGTATTACATTTGCTCTGGTGTGTGGGCTTTAATTCACTGTCAGATTGAATTCCCACTGATTTTAATGGGTTTTCGACTCCCACTTCAAATACTACCAATGCATATCATCAGGTTGTTGTTGTTGGTGTGAGATACAATAGGAGGAAACACGTGTCCCCCCAAATGGTAATCATTATTTCTAAAGAATGTCTGCTTCATCAGTATAGACCCTCAGTACATCATGATTATATGAATGGGGAAAGTAACATGATATACATGCTTTACATGCAATCTAAATGTTCAAGACAAGTCAAGGATCCAGTGCCCATCAATACCTTTTTGTTTTTGTTGCAGTAAGGGGTTATCGCACAAAGAACAAATCATTTTTTTAAATCTTTGTTTAACTTTTTTTACTTTTTTTTCTCCTTGAGTAATGATTAAATATGCCATGGTTAAAGTGGAAAGATCATCCCAAAACTGTTGGCCTTCATAAATTGCTGAACATCTGTGAGAATTGAATGCTTGTAGTAGATGCCGCTGGATAGTGGTCCAGCTCTTTCACAGCAGCAGACATACAGCAGGTGGAGCTTAAATAAGAATAAGGATTGTTGTATATGTTTCTGAGCAGTCAAGTTGATAAGGGGAAGGGTCATGTGTACTGCATATGTTTAACCCTCAAATTTACCTTGTGGGGATCGTAGTTTTGTGGGGACTAGAGTTTGGTCCCCTAAAAGTCAGGAGAGTCCCTGTAACGTGTGAATAGAGTATGGTGTCTGTCCCCACAAAGGGATTTAATGTGAACACACATACAGAGACCCGCGGAGGCCACTCTCTCTTCAGCAGGTCTTATCCTATTCAGAGATTTCACATTGAAAGGAAAAAAGATGGATTTAAGATTACATACAATCAATGGCTTGGTTTTCTGTGTGACTCTTTCTTATATAATTTCCCTTGTTGAATGGCCAAATGTGCACTGCTGAGAACTGCAAGTTTACACAAAGAAAAGGCACTCTTCTATTTCATGCTTGATCGCCCTGTGAGGAGAATA